>JANIWO010000041.1:0-85281 GCA_030555675.1 Vanderwaltozyma tropicalis
TACCAGATTTTTTTGCTTGTTCATCATTAGGATCTGGTGTCCAAATTCACAATTTACAAAATGTTTCCACAGATCTTGATAACAACTCTCAAAATTCTGAAAAAACAAAAGTGCACACAGCATGAAACGGTGTTATCTCACTAGAGGGGGCCACCATGCAAGATCAGATAAGCCAGGCAGAGATCTGGGGTCAATTGCCAGTGTGGGTGGACAGAAATAGCCGTAAAAGCCATTGTCGGGAATAATACTTTCTCTCTTACTGTTAGATTTATTTATCTTTGTGTCACTAAAAATAAACATAGGATGATTATGTGAGGGGGGAGATGACTATGGTTTGGTTTTTTTTTGGGAAGTGTGAGTATATAAGGTGGATGTGATTTAGATGGGCGGTTATTTTACTTTATTTTATTGTTTTAGTATTAGTGGAATGAAGGTGTTATTGTATAACAGATTAAAGTGAAACTATATATAGTAGAAACGAATGAGTGGTCTTCCCGTTTTTTTGAAGAGGCCCAATAATGATACACCTATTACTAGCAATGTTAATAGTCCAGTAACTTCCAATGATACATCACCACTATACTCTCCAGATGTTAGTATGGTGGATATTCCAAATGAACATAATTATAATATTGATGAAATGCAAAAAAATATTGAAAATATTAATTTTAAAAAATGTTTTACTCATCCAAAGAAAAAAATTACAACATTAGATGTACCAGGTTTAACAAAATCTAAGATTTCACCAGATGGTACAATATCAAATGATGATATGGCTTCTAAATTAATTATCATCATGGTTGGATTACCAGCTACGGGGAAATCATTTATGGCAAATAAATTATCAAGATATTTAAATTATTCAATGTATGATTGTAAAGCATTCAATGTTGGTAATACAAGAAGATTATTTTCTAAACAAAATGGGTTAAAAGAACAAGATTTTAATTTTTTTGATTCAAATAATTTTGAAAATAATAAGTTAAGAGATTTATGGGCATTAGATACATTAAATCAATTATTAGATTATCTTATTATTGATAATGGTTCTGTTGGTATATTTGATGCAACAAATACCACTATTGAAAGAAGAAAATTAATTTTAAATAGAATTAGAGAAAGATCAGAATGTATTGAAGTTGTCTTCTTAGAAACAATTTGTTCATCTTCTGAAATTCAAGAGGAAAACATTAGATTAAAATTATTTGGTCCAGATTATAAAGGAAAAGATAAAAATGATTCATTAAAAGATTTCCAAAAAAGGTTAAAAAATTACAAAAAAGCTTATGAACCATTAATTGATAAAGAAAAAGTACCATATATTAAAATGATTGATGTTGGTGAAAAAATCATTACATATAAAATTAAAGGTTTTTTAGCGTCACAAACAATTTATTATTTAATGAATTTTACATTAAATGAAAGACAAATTTGGATAACAAGAAATGGTGAAAGTGAATTTAATGTAAAAGGTTGTATTGGTGGTGATCCAATTTTAACATCAAGAGGTATACAATATTCAAAAGCTTTATCAAAATTTATTGAAAAGCAAAGACTTTTATTTAACAATTATCAATTACAAAAATTAAATAAAAATAAAAATCAATATATTAAATCATCAAATAATATTGATTCTAAATTAGATGACAGTGATAAAGAAAATGAAAATGATGATAAAGAATTTAATGAATTTTTTGTTTGGTCAAGTATGAGGAAAAGATGTGTTCAAACTGTTCAACATTTTGATGAATTAGATTTCCCAATAAAGCAAATGAAAATGTTAGATGAATTGAATGCAGGTGATTATGAAGGAATGACATATGAACAAATAAAAGAAAATCATCCTGAAGAATTTCAAAAAAGATTTGAAGATAAACTACGATATAGATATCCTGGAATTGGTGGTGAATCATATATGGATGTCATAAATAGATTACGACCTGTTATAAATGAAATTGAAAGACTAAAAGATAATGTTTTAATTGTAACACATAGAGTGGCAGCAAGAGTATTACTTGGTTATTTTATGAATTTGGGCAAGGATATTATCGCAAATTTAGATATACCATTGCATTGTGTATATTGTTTGGACTTAAAACCTTATGGTATATCATGGTCACTTTGGGAATATAATGAAAATTTAGATGACTTCATTAAACTACCAGAATCAATATTAAACACAACAAAAGTTAAAGAAGTGGGACTTGTTTATAAAGAAAGACATTATTCCACAGTACCAACTGCACCAGTTAGTTCACGTTGTTCTTCTTCTGATCAAAATATTGATAAAAGAAAATACTCAGTGTCATCCCCAACAGATTTACTAAATTTACATACTAGTAACAACGATGATAATTTAATGATTGTTCCAACAATATCAACAGCTAACTTATTAGAAATTGGAGCTGGTGGTGGTACATCAATATCTACAGCACCTCAAAGACATGCCACAACGAACACTGTTAGTTCATATCAGCAACAAAATCAAACACAATATCATCTAAAATCTTCCATTTTATTATCAAAAGATATTGATAATGATGACTGTTTCAATGAAAAAGCAAAACAAGCAATATCACCAAGACATTTATACACAGAAAAATCTCAGTTACAAAATTACAATCAACAAGATAATACGCCAGTCATTAATAATTAATTATGTTTAAATATTCAAATATTCCTGTATTAAATCGTTTATTATTTATAAAGTACCATATACGATACCGATGGCATCTACCCATCTACTGACTCTACCATATAAACCAAGAATAAATTGACCTTCAGGAGCCTTTAAATGTCCTAAACCACCACCGTTGGCTTTACCAAACATTGGTGTCATACGTCCATGACTAGTAATTATTTGAATACCATCAATCCAAGCACCACATCTCACATTAAATCCTGTAATAACTTCACCTGACTCCATAGTAATATCAGTATAATTCTTTGTTTCCTTACCAAACAAAACATTACTCTTAGCTTCATTTATCGTTAAATCTTTCAGTGTGTTTGAAACTTTACCTAAATATGTTCTTGGTGGAACTGTTGGTACCTTGTTTGTATTTTTCTCTTTAATAAAAAATCTTATCCCATCCAGCGCACTACCATGATATACTCGAACTACCGACACATTTCTTATATCAACAGGTGTAATATCAATTTCATCCCCTCTATTTTGTCCACCTAACATAGCAGATTTGATACCTTGAACATTTTCTGGGTATCCATATTTAGCCATACTAAATGTTGATACTTTCAGTAAATTTGGGAAATTGTCAAATGAAACAGTTGGTGAGTTCACAGATAAAATACCTATCTTAAATGAGTTACCATGTTTTGCTAATTGATCAGGTGGAATACGAGAACGTAAATCTTGCAAACTTAATGTTATTTCATGTTGTGGTCCCATACCACCCACAGATTTTGGAGTATATTCAATGAATGCTTTAGTTAAATCACCACAGACAATCTCAACACAAAAGATAGCAGTTTCAGACCTGATCAAACAAGTATCATTACCTAATGGGTATAATGAAGGTTTAGCAACACCATGACTTAAAATTTTACCTGGTCTCATGAATGAAGGATCATAATAATCTTGAGGTAATGTAAATGATGGGTGATATAAAAATCTTAATGTATCCAAACGATGCCATGCACATTCTTCCTTTGGATAAATTGGAGGTTTAGCACCATTTGATTTTGTTCTAGTAGAGTATGCCTCTTGAGTCAAAAATGATCTATTTAGCCTTGTGTAATCTCTTAACATAACACCATATTCTTGATGAGGGCATCCCAAAGCATGCCCAATTTCATGCATAAATGCACCTAATGTAACTGTCATACATTCCCAATGAGAGCCACATTCATTACAATCATTAGCAACTTCATCTTTAGAGGATAATGTTGTATCTAACATGTATGGAATTAATTGTTCCATGGATGTTGGCCATGAGTATAAACCATGAGAACCAAAAATAGCTACTTTCAAAGCATCATTACCACCACCCAATGCAGCATGACCAGTAATTAATTTCCCATCCCAGTGAGTATCCATGAACATAACTGCAGCTTGTACAGGTTTTTCATTATTTGTAAATGGACCACCATATGCTTTAAGAGCATCCATAGCTATACCATACAAACCACCAGAATTTTTTGCATTTTTATTTTGTTGTGCTACATCGTAATGTCTAATTTCAGCAGTTGTTTTTTCAGATCTGACAACATGAATCTTAATAGTATTTCTCATTTCCTTTCTAGACTCAAATAATGTATCCCAGGCAAATTCTTCTGCGAATTGGAAAGTACGATGACCAAACCCATTACGTAACATCTGTTCATTTGTAAAAGCTTGCATCAAACGACCACCCATTCTTAATTTTTTTATAGCTAAATCTAAACCATTACCACCTTCTTTAGCTTTTTTAGATTTAGGAGAGTCAAACTCCAATGGTGAATCCTTAGCGATTAATAAACACAAATGAACTGGAATATTTTGATACAATGGAGTGTAAATACATGTCACCACCTTTGATATATTTGTATCTGTTACAAAACTCAACCTATTTTCACCTGGATTTAATATAATTGTTGCCTTAAAGAAATTATCATGAACAGGAAATGTAAGAGTTGGTAATGCTTGATGTTGCACTTGAATAGATCTAGAACCATTTTGCTTTAAACACTTCCCATGAATAATTAAACATGGAGAGCTAACAATTGCATTTTCTTTTAAATTAAATAATTCAATTGATGTATCACTCATTTAAGATAAATTAATATATTTGAATTATTGTTTTATTTACTATATCTAATTAATCGATTCAATTCAATCTTGTCGTAGTAAAAGTTACATTTCCCTTTAAATATGTCATTTTATAAATATTTTTTATATTGAAAGGCTTATGAAATTTGATATACGCTTTAGTACTAGGGATGTTTCTGTGTATGCAAGATCTTAAAACTGAATTCAATGCATATCTAGATGAGCAATCGAAAGGAGGCAAATTGGTCGAGCCATACGGTTTGAAAGTAGTTACTCTTAGTTATTGTGGAAGCTGTTTGAAATTTCAAAGTGAATTCAATAGGTATTGTGATGATGACGCACTGTAAATCAAACTACAAGATTTGAAAGCACCAAGAATGTATAGATTCTTGAAACCGTTTGCACAATTTTTGCCACCATTAAATTAAATTATTGAATAACCAACGATAGCTATTATATACTTAGTGCACTTCAAGATTTGGCACCAAATATAACTAACACCCAAGATCACGTATACGATATACTGTGCAATAGAAATATTTATAACGAGTAACTGTCCTAAGGGAGGCGTGAGATATGAGAGAGTACCAAGATAGGGGATTATATAGCACAATAAGCATTGTCTTGAACCATATTGAGTACATTACAAGATAAGTAAGAGTATATATATATATATATATTTGCTCTTATAGTGCTGCTCGTGCAATACGACACACGTGCAGTGTGATCCCTCTGATACGTGTTCAAATTTTGGAAAATGAAAAATTCTGAAAAATTTTTGGGAAATAATAATTGATCATAGCAATAACTGTAACATAAACATTGAATTTAACGAAGGTTTAGTGATTATTAAAATCAAGTTATTATAGTTTGTACTTGTTAATTAATGGTAAATATTGTTAATTATTAACTTTTTCACAGGTTTTTTTTATTTATTTTTTTCATACTAAAAATTGAAATTTAAAATTTGGAAAGTGTTTAAAGTGAATATAATTCATAAAGAATAATCTTTTTAACTAAGGATATACATTTGTTATACCATTTTGTAATACCTTTTATTAATATAAGATATACATTATTGTCGAGTTATATTTCAATTGTTTAATTTATTCACTTCAAGTACTATTTTATTGTTCGTAATTTAGTTTTCATTAGTGATAAATTAAGGTTAATATAAAAATCTAATACGATGTCACATAACAAGAAACGTGTGTACCCATCCATGGTGGGTTACACTAATGATGCTAATAATTTTGCTACAAACAATGCTGGCCCAATTTTAACATCTGATGTTGGTAATTTTAACTATCAACAACCACAAGTTCCAACCCCTGAGCAAGATCAGTTTGGACAGCAACAAAATGTTGCAAACAATATGCAACAAGCTAGAGTGTTTACTCCTGCTCAACAACAATTACATCAACAAATTGATCAAACTGCTAATGCGTTCAATAATATGCAATTGCACAATGTTCCTGTTGTTGACCAAAATACTTATTATCAACAACAAGCTCCAGCTGTTGGTCAAAGTTTACCACAAACTCAACAACATCAATATCAACAAAATGTTAAACCAACAAAGCCAATGAACCAAGTTTACCCAATTGATTTATTAGTAGAATTACCTCCTCCAATCAATGATTTGACTTTGCCACCTCCACCTTTGATGATTCCACCTGAAAAAGTTTTGGTCCCTTCTGAAACTGCTAACGCTCCAAGTACTTACATTAGATCAACTTTAAATGCTATTCCAAAGAACAATTCATTATTGAAGAAGTCGAAATTACCATTTGGTTTAGTCATTAGACCTTATCAACATTTAGATGATGATGTTAATCCACCACCTTTAAATGAAGATGGCTTAGTTATTCGTTGTCGTCGTTGTCGTTCTTACATGAACCCATTTGTTACATTTACTGAACAAAACAGAAGATGGAGATGTAACTTCTGTCGTTTAGCTAATGACTTACCAGTTTTATTCGATCAAAATATGGGTGGTGCTCCAACTAACCGTTATGAAAGAAATGAAGTTAAACACTCAGTTATGGAATATTTGGCTCCAAAGGAATACACCATGAGACAACCACCACCATCTATTTATTCATTTATTTTAGATGTTTCTCAAAATGCCATCAAAAATGGTTTATTAGCAACTACGACTAGAACTATTTTGGAAACTTTGGATTCTTTACCAAATCGTGATGAAAGAACAAGAGTTTCTATTGTATGTGTTGATAACTCTATCCATTATTTCTCTATCCCATTAGATGAAGAATCTGACCAAATTAAGATGATGGATATTGGTGACTTGGAAGAAGCTTTCTTACCAAAACCAAACTCTATGGTTGTTCCATTGAGCAGTTGTAGAAACAACATTGAAAAATTATTACATATGATTCCAGAAATTTTCAAATATAACATCATGGCTAAATTTGCTTTAGGTCCAGCTTTGAAATCTGTCTTTAACATGATTAGCGGTATTGGCGGTAAGATTATCGTTATTTCTTCCACTTTACCAAATGAAGGTGTCGGTAAATTACAAAAGAGAAACGAAGCTGGTGTCGTCAACACCAACAAAGAATCATCTCAATTATTATCTTGTCAAGACTCTTTCTACAAAACATTTGCTATTGATTGTAGTAAGGCTCAAGTTACTGTTGATTTATTCTTAGCTTCTGAAGAATATATGGATGTTGCTACTTTGACCAATTTAACTCGTTTTACTTCTGGTCAAACTCACTTCTATCCTGGTTTCTCTGCATCTCATTTCGCTGATGTAACTAAATTCACAAAGGAATTATCTAAACATTTGGCAATGGACATTACAATGGAAGCTGTTATGAGAGCTCGTGGTAGTACTGGTTTGAGAATGACTTCATTCTATGGTCATTTCTTCAACAGATCCTCCGATTTATGTGCTTTCTCAACAATGCCAAGAGATCAATCATACGTTTTCGAAGTTTCTATCGATGAACCAATTACTACCGAATACTGTTACATTCAAGTTGCTATTTTACTATCTTTGAACACAGGTCAACGTAGAATCAGAATTATTACATTAGCCATTCCAACTACTGAATCTTTGTTAGAAGTTTACGCTTCTGCTGATCAATTGGCTATGGCTAACTTCTACGCCGAAAAGGCTGTAGAAAAGGCTTTGAACTCCAGTTTAGATGATGCTAGATTATTATTGAGTAAGGCTGTTCAAGATATCTTAGCTGTGTACAAAAAGGATATGGTCGTTTCAAATACTGCTGGTGGTGCTCCATTGAGATTATGTGCCAATTTAAGAATGTTCCCATTATTAATGCATTCGTTAACTAAGCACATGGCCTTCAGACAAGGTGTTGTACCAAGTGATCACAGAGCTATCGCCTTGAATAACGTCGAATCTACTCCATTAAAGTACTTGATTAAAAGTATCTATGCTAATGTCTATTCTTTACATGATATGGCAGATGAAGCTGGTTTACCTGATGAAAATGGTAGTATTGTCTTACCACAACCAATCAATGCCAGTGCCACTCTATTTGAAAGATATGGTCTATATTTGATTGACAATGGTTCAGAATTGTTCTTATGGGTCGGTGGTGATGCTGTTAATGAATTAGTATTAGATGTATTTGGTATTGGTGATATTTTCGAAGTTCCAATTGGTAAGCAAGAATTACCAGTTGTTGAAAACTCTGAATTTAACGAAAGGGTCAGAAACATTATTAATAAGGTTAGAGAACATGACGATGTCGTCACTTATCAAACTTTGTACATTGTTAGAGGTGCTTCATTGAGTGAACCAGTTAATCATGCCTCTGCTAGAGAAGTAGCTATTTTAAGATTATGGGCTACTAGTACTTTGGTTGAAGATAAAGTATTAAACAGTGAAAGTTACCGTGAATTCTTACAAAACATGAAGACTAAGATCAGTAAATAATGAACTATAAGCGATTTATTCTTTCACACTTGCAAATCAAACAAAAAGTATAATGTTTATTGAGGAAATGCGAAATAAATGGACGCATTATCAATTACATTTTGTAAATTATTTCCAGAGATTCTGTTTCAATTCTAATATCACTAAATTGAGAAATTAATATGAATAATAACTGTATAAAGAATTAGTCTACATTATATAATTTCATAAATTTAAAAGAAAATGACACTATAATGATTTTATTATTAAAATAATCCAATAGTTTGATATTACAGATAATGTATCTATTTATCTAATTCATTTTTACAATAGCTTAATTAATTAATTTTAAGCTTAACTATAGCTACCGCGATGCAATATCAAAATATTTAAAGAAAATGAAAAAAAAAAATATTTAACGACTATATGAATCGATGAGATGAGTAGTCAATCTTTTAAATTTGTACGTAAGAAAGTGAGTATTGCCAATCATGTCAAGTTTACAAATGTATGTATATTTTATTAAGAACCTTTTAGGTGTTTTAAATGAGGATTTAATTTCATAGCGTCAAATTTACTAACTTTGAAATTTATATTACTGCAGCGTATCGAGAAAATCTTTATATGATGAAGATCTAGAGGAAGATCAAAACAATCAATCGTTCCATAATGATAACGCTGATACTGAAGATGTGATATTACCACATGTTGATTTTGAAATAGTAGATATCCAACAAGATAATGATGAGGAGCAAGGTAACGAAGAAGAACAAGCTGATGAATTCGATTTCCCATTGTTCTCCTTTGGTGGAGCAACAGAGACTGTAGCCTCTGAAGACGCTTCTAATGATAACGAAAATAGACAAGAAAAAAGAGGCCGTTCAGAAGTTAAATTGATGAAAATTTCTATTAGAGAACCTTCACCAGAAATTATCAATCAAGAACGTCCAAAATCATATTATTTCAGTGAATATACAGAAGAAGATAAGGAGAATTTTTCTGCTAGTGCAATCGAATATGATGCCATTTTTAAAGATAAAGATTTCAGAATTGTCAAGAAAAGCAAGAAATCCATGATTATTAACTTGAATGAATATAATGCTAATATAGAAAAGGAACTTCAACGTGAAAAAATATTGAAAAAGAGAAGGCCATGTAAGAAACAAAGAATAGCAAAAAAACTAGCACAAGAAAAGGTCCAAGAGCGTGAAGCATTAGCAAAGAAACTAAAGAAAGAAATGAAAAAGATGTTCCATAAACGTGGTGGTAAAAAGAATAAAAAGAAGCCAGCTATGAATCCATTAGCCAATGCTGGTGCAAAACCAAAATTTAGAACTGAATGATAATATTTTTAAGAAATAATAAATAAATATGTACACTAATAAATATCATAACGATTATTTAATTATTTATCATAGTTTGAACTTTATATATGAGTGAATGTTAATTGTATAATTAATCTATTTAGATAAAATTGATACAGATGCTAATATAGTATCAAGATGGTTTTCAAAAGTTATAGTGGTACCGTTAACATCTTGTGATTTTTTCATTATATCGCTAATAGTATCTAGAATGAATTTCTTATTATTCATTAATGATTTCCCTACTGGACCACCTCTATTAATTGAAATATCAAAATCCTTCTTGAAACTATTTGATATTGATGACCAATATAATTCTGATAAATTTTTATTAACCTTTTTGGTATTTACATTTTGAGCAGTATTTGGTTTTTTCCTTTGTAATGAAATGAACTCCACTAATAAGTTTGAGTTATTATTATTTTCTAATTTATTTTCCTTTAGTAAGTATTCTAAATTATAAATAATTAAGGCATTTTGAATAACTTCATTATTGAATACTGTTGGTAAATTTTTTATTGAATTGATAGTTTTTGATAATGGTTGCACAGTTGATAATACAATTGATTGAATAATTTTAGTATAAGTGTTTGCAAAATCAATTGGTGATAAAATGAATAAAGATTGTGATAAATTTGCAATAGTACCATTTTTCTTAAAATCAATTAAATTAATTTTTTTCTTTAAACATTCATTTGTTAAATTTAATGAAATAAAATTTAATAAATTTTTTTTATTTGTTTGTAAAATTGTTGAATTTAAATGTTTAATTAATTTTAATGTAATTAAATTAATATTACCATTTAAAATTATTGAAAGTTGAGAATGTAGAATTGCTAATTCTTTACAATTACCAACAGTCAATGGGATCTTATTAATTTTATTGATTAAATGAACAAAAATCAAAGAATCTCTTAATAAAGTTGAAGTTTGATGAATTTTATTTAATACAGATTGTAATTTTTGAATTTTTTCATATGGTTTTAAAATATCATCATTTAATCTATTATAGGAAATGTTTAAATAATTTAAACTTGGTTTCAATTCATTATTTACTAATGTATCAAGTTGTTGCTTTTTAACATATTGATTAATTAATGAAATTGATTTCAATTTCATATATGAATCAATTTTAGAATCAATTTCATTAATATCATATTTTAATTTTTTAATAGGGGTATCCAAATCCAATACATTAATATTTGATAAAGCATCTTCATTATCTGATACAACACTTGCATTAATTGATTTAATTAAACTATTTGAGAATTGTAATACACTGAAGCCGTCATCTAATAGAGCATCATCCATACTACCTAAATTATCAGAAAGATCCATGGCAAAAAACAATTACACAAGTACACTTCTAGTATACAAAAATTGAAAGTATCACAACTGTACAAGACTTTACAATTCCAAGTAACTTAAATATTCATACAAGTTCTACCATAACATTTACATATATTTTAAGATATTAACACTTTTTCATTATTTTACCAAAAACTGTTAGTAGCTTAAATTTTAGTTACAGCGCACGTGAATACCACATGACTATCACATGAAAAATAATATCATTTGTATCACGTGTATCCCACGTGCCTATCACATGACTATTGTATCACGTGCAATATTGCCCTTTCTTCCCCCCCCTTTAATTCCGTAAACTCCTCAATTCCGATCTGTGAAACCCCTTTTTCTGACTCTGCAAGGAATTTAAAATAATACACATGTTAAGGTGCGTTATCCTAGATCGTACACCACTGCTGTTACTCTATTTAGTTACATCTTATTGGTTGAAAAACAAAATCTTATGAGTTGTTACCCAAAATATTTGTTGATAGTTTTGAAAATTAGTAGAATCTCAATAACCATCAAGGAAATGACCCCATGTTTTGTGAACTTTATGGAACTTTAATAGTTTATCACCAACTAACTAGCTTTCACAAGGGAACCTCTAGTTTTATTGGATCTAAACTTAGTGGATATTGTATGGTGGAGTTGCGGTAGTTTAATGGTTCAATTCTTATTGGAACTAGCAATATTCTCCGTGATTGTTGGTATCACACAATTGTAAAACAATTGTTGAATTTGTAATTATAACTCTTATTGTTTATATATAAATATATACATCTTTATATGTATCTTTATTCTTATTAACCTTAATTACGCTTTTACTATCAGTTTTTTTTTTTATTAACAATACAGTATATTTGAAAAAGTCACTACTTTATTGTTAATAAAACATTTTAGTATTATATAAACAACAAAAAGGATTCAATTGAACAAATATACATATATATATATAATGGCTCCACCTTTCTTTAATAACATTTCCAAAGATATTAATAATTTAATTAATAACGATTATTATCATAATCAAGTTGCCTCTTTTGAAGTTTCAACAGTGGCTAAAAATGGCGTAAAATTTAATGTTAAATCAAAACAATTAAAGAGTGCTTCTCCTTTAGTATCTACTGTAGAAGCTAAAGTTAATGATAAATCTACTGGATTAACTTTAACTCAATCTGTTGCCAACAATAATAATTTAGTTACTAAAATTGAATTATCTGATATTTTAACACAAGGTTTAAAAACTGAATTAGTTACTTCTTTAATTCCAGATATTTCTAAAAATGCTAAATTAAATGTTTCATTTACACAAAATTTCTTTACTGCTAGAGGTAATTTCGATCTATTAACAAAACCATCTTTTGTTGGTGATGTTACATTATCTCATGATGGTGTCGTTGGTGGTTTACAATTTGGTTATGATATTACACAAGGTTCTTTATCAAGTTATGCCTTAGCTTTAGCTTATAATCAATCTGATTATTCATTAGGTTTATCATTTAACAATAAACAATTAGCTACCGTTTCATTTTTTCAAAATGTTTCACCAATTTTACAAGTAGGTGCTAAAGCTGTTAGTAATTGTACTCCAGGTTCAACCGTTAATATTGAATTTGCTACTAAATACACCCCAGATGAAACTTCTCAAGTTAAGGCTAAATTACAAGATTCTGGTATCTTAGCTTTAGCTTACAAGCAACAATTAAGAAAAGGTGTTGATTTAGGTTTTGGTGCCTCTTTTAATGCTTTGAATTTAAACGAACCTGTTCATAAAATTGGTGGTTCTTTATCTTTCTCCGCTTAAGTTAAAATAATAATTTTCTAGTAATTTATTTATTTATATATTATTATTTTCTTTTTAATGTTAATCTTCTTTTAGTTTTAAAACTATATATTTATATTTATATAGAATGAGAAATATTATTGTTCACAAATAATCAAGTATTATTCTTTTTCAATTGAGTATCATCAATTATATCATTAGTCATCGCAAATGCTGGTAATTTATCCTTGGGTATCTTTAAGTTTGTTTCAAACATCGTTATATATTCTAAATCAACATCACCTTTTAATCCACCTGAAAATATACCATATTCTTGATAAATACCTGTCGTTGACCATCCTAGCAGTAATTTACGTATTATACCAACAACAATGCCAACTCTATGTTTACCCTTGTTGGAATGCATTAATATTGGATAATTATCAACATCTAATACAAGTTTTAATACTTGATTAATTCGATCATCAATTCCTTTATCTCTACAAGAATCCATATAAATATGATGATAGTTGATATTTTCCTTTTGTAGAAGCTCTGAATATTCTTCAGAGCATTCTTCTTTATCACCAATATATATAATTGTTCGAAGATGTAATTGGTCTCTAATAAATGGATAATTTAATGGCATAGGGTAGCCTGATCTGTATAATGAGACATCTGTACTCACCACTGGTGAAAAATTCAAAGGAGGGATATAAGAAGCCTTCATAATTAATCAATTACTAATCCACTAGAAGTACGGTTGCTTTTTTGGTGCTATTCTTATACTGCTATACTGCTATAATAGTACTAATTAAGTGAATTTATTCAATTTTTTCTAATTTTTTTTTTTCAACTTGAAAATTTATAGGCTTATAGATACAAACTTTATAAGAAGTACTTGTTTGATTATTCGCATATTACAAAAACATAAGAAATGGTTTGACATGGCAGAGTTATCGATGCATTCATTACTGATAGGATATGATTAAAAAAATTCTAATTGATATCACCTTTACAAAAACTTGACTATAACTATAACAAACAATTCGATTAAAAATAAGGTAAGATACTTATTAATCATTTTACTTTAAAAACCTTTAAATTAATTTGAAGCAAAATAAGAACGTATAATAGAACTCCTTAACAAAAGGATCAGCCTCAGTATAATATAGGAACGTAAGCAGTAGTAATATTTACATTCAATAGAGTTAGCTAGTTATCTTACAAATAGCCTATTTTCACTTTCAATGAGTTGCCGAAATAGGAAAATTCACAACAGTTAATTGTAAAGGTCACTTAACAACTGCCATGATGAGTTGAATGTGACTTTTTAACTGTATTTAAAAGTAGCAATTAAAGATCAATTGTACCTGAATTGCATCTTGTTGTTAAAATTGTATTCATAAAGTTACTTTTAAGAAACTCTGCTCATAACAAAGTTCATTGAAAATTATCATTAAAGAAAAATGAGAACTGTCTCAGATTTTTTCACCTTGGACATACATGTTAAGGCATTACCTAAAATCAGTTCTACTACTACAGCAACGACTCATACCTCAACAAATTTGAGTGGATTCACAACTATAACTACCGGAACAGCAACTTCTTCAGCCATAGTAACACCTACAATTGTTCCTCCTTCCCCAGCTAACAATCCTAATATATGGCATTCAGCAGATAAAGATGGTACAGTGTTTATTGCAGTAGGTGCTATATTTGGTGGTATATTCTTTATTATTTTTCTTTGGTGGAGTTTTACTAAATATAAAGCTTATAGACAGGCTAAACACGCAATCTATTTTGAAATTAATAACCCATTCAAAGGAGGTAATAATCATACAACATTAAATGAAATGAGTATTTATCAAGATATTGATGGAGTGGATGAGACGATTTTATCTCCAGAACGTACAACAACTTTTGGTTATGATGATAATAATAATTATAAAAATTCAAGATTTAGTATATTAGATAATAATGGATCCTTCAATATGAATGAATTCGATTATTCAGATTATGAAGATGGTCAAGAGCAAAAAGGGTTTAATCCAATTCAAGATAATATTCAATCATATCACAATAGAAGCTCATTATTTATTTCACCAACTCGCGAAGTTGCACAAACTCAAAGAAAGTTAAGAATGCTCAATGATGCAGAATCTACCCCAGCTCTTACAATGACACCACCAGCTAGTGATAATTATATTAGACCAGAAAGAAGTGCATCACCAGAAAGAAGAACAAGATCCCCAATACGACAACAGCATATGAATAATTCCACCTTGACACTAGCACCATTAGATATTGATGATACTTTTGAAATCAGTATCCCTAATTTAAATGAAACAAATAAAAATAACAATAATACACCATCATCATTTTTAGATAATATGTTGGATGAGGAATAATTAACATAATACTAATGATATATTGTAAAACAATTTCAATCTTTTAAACAGTTATCCATAAAGGATGGAATGCACTAGTGTCAATTTCATCAAAATTGAAAATTTTGAACTATTAGTAATTAATACGATAAGAAAAAATGTACATTTAAAACCCAAATTCTGTAAATATTTACATTGACTTAATAGATACCCTATGTACAAAAATTACGTTATTAATAATTAGTATATTTCATTATATAGTATCTATAAATATTGTATTACGATGTAATTTAGAACATGAAAGTTTCAGTCATTGTAAACGAATATATCGAAAAGTTAAAGAAGTTTAAAATATTAAAGCATCAAAAGTAACTTATAAAAATATAGGTCAATTTAAACTGTTATTAGTGTAATTATTATTCAAAACATCATCCAAAAGAAAAATATAATTGGTTAGCAATGAGTATTCCTTCAAGAGATGCATCATTGACTCCAATGCATGTTACTATTATAGATGATCCTCCATTAAATGAAGTCCCAGAACACTTTGTAGAAGAGTCCAAATATGGTGCAGATGTCCCTATTGCCATTGATTTCGGCAGCAGTACCATTAGAGCTGGTTATACAACAGATATTTTACCTAGCAACATATTTCCAACCCGCTTAACCCGTTTCAGAGATAGAAAGTTAAGCAGAACGATGACATTTATAGGTAATGACACCAACTTAGATCCTGCTATTCGTACACAATCAAAGTCACCTTACGATGGGCAATTTGTTACCAATTGGGAATATATTGAAGATATATTAGAATATACATTTAACCATTTAAGAGCTTCATCTGATTACGGTATCTCAAATCCACTTATCATCTCTGAAAAACTGGCAACTGTGCAAGCTCAAAGAACCCAATGGAGTCAGCTATTGTTTGAAACTTTTAACTTATCCAAGGTCACGTTTGGTGTTGATAATTTATTTGCTTACCATGCTTATAATGATTTAAGCAGTAATGGTTTAATCATTGGATGCAATAACAATGATACTAATGTTATACCAGTTGTAGAAGGGAGAGGTATATTATCCGAATCTAAAAGAATTAACTGGGGTGGCAGTCAAGCTGTAAATTATCTAACTGACTTATTATCATTGAAATATCCATATTATCCAACGAAGTTATCAGAATTTCAATTTCAAACTTTATATCAAGACTACTGTTATGTTTCACCAAATTACCAAGAAGAAATTCAAAAATGCTTGAACCTAGATGTGCTAGAGGAAAAGGACATTGTTATTGAAACACCTTTTACTGAAGTAACACAACCTCAAAAAAGTGAAGAAGAACTTCGTTTACAAGCAGAGAAGAGAAAAGAAAGTGGTAGACGTCTTCAAGAGCAAGCTAAACAAAAAAGAATGGAGAGAATGATTCAAAAGCAAGAAGAATTTGAATATTATAATCAGTTAAAAGAACAATTTGTTGATCAACCAAAGAAAAAAATTATATCTATTTTACAAAATGCTGGCTTTGATGATGAGCGCGACTTCAAGAAATATTTATATAATATTGAAAGATCTATAAAGAAAGCACAAGCAGCAGATTTAGCTGACCCAACCATTATTGAAGAAGATGAAAGTGCGAATAAATTTGATTTACTTGAAATACCCGATGAACAATTAACAGAAGAGCAAATAAAAGAGAAGAGAATACAAAGGTTAATGAAGGCTAATTTTGATGCAAGACAAAAGGCTAAAGAAGAAAAGGAATTAGCTATTAAAGAGGCAGAAGAGTTAAGAAAGAAAGAAGAAGAATGGCGTGAAACCGATTTAGCTGGCTGGACCAAGGATAAGAGAAGTAAATTAAATACCTTATTGGTTAGTAGAAAAGAAAAATTAAAAATGCGTGAAGACATGAAAGATCGTAAATCTGCTGCATCTCAAAATAGAATGAAGAATTTAGCTACACTAGCCGAAGATGACGTTAAAACTGGTGGTACCAAAAGAAGTAGACAACAATCCACAATTGACAATGATCCTAATGATACATTCGGTACTAATGATGAGGATTGGATGGTGTATAATGATATCAGTCAAAACCCAGAAGCATTAGATGAAGCCATTGAAGAAGAATACAAAGATATTATTGAACTTGAAAAGGAATTACTGGAATTTGATCCAAATTTTACTGGTGAAGATACACTAGATGCACAATATGACTGGAGAAATTCTATTCTTCACTTGTTTTTGAGAGGTCCAAGACCTCATGATAGTGAAGATATGCATCAACAACACCAGATGCATATGAACGTAGAAAGATTAAGGGTTCCAGAAGTGATATTCCAGCCAAGAATGGGTGGTTGTGATCAAGCTGGTATTATTGAATTATCTGAAACAATTGTTCTAAAGAAATTTGGTGCCCAACCAAGTAAACTGAGCGATATAACGACCGGTATGATAAATAATGTATGGGCTACTGGTGGTAATGCAAGAATACCAGGTTTGAAACAAAGAATTGTTCAAGAATTTACCGAATTCTTACCTTACAAGACTAATTTCTCAATTAATGTGTCAGATGATCCATCGTTGGATGCATGGAAAGGTATGGCTAAATGGAGTAACAACAGTGAATTCAATTCTAGTCTAATAACCAAAAAGGAGTATGAGGAGTACGGGCCTGAGTATTTAAAAGAACACAAAATGGGTAACGCTGCATATTTTAAATGATGTAATTTCATGATTGATTTATTTAAACCTATATAATGTACAAATAGTTGATATTATAAAAATTTATCAGATACAAGTAACTATCTATTCTTGAGAATTTGGCTTCTTACCCTTTGGGTTAACACCCTTCTTCATTAGATTGACTTTCTTAGATTTTTCCATATATTTTTCATCTTCTTCGTTGTCGAAAGCAGCGAAATCATCTTGAATAATACCTTCTTCCATAGCTTCTTCTCTAGCAGCCATTTCCTTTTCTCTAGCACTGGCTTGGTTGTCATCGTGAGGAGATGGACCAATCTTTTGGAATTTAGCGACATAGAAACCGTCGACGTTATATGTATGTGGATAATATCTTCTTGTTAATTTTACACTTGGGTGGAATTTTTTACCTCTGAAACTTGTGAAACCTTCCTTACCAATAGCTAAACCAGTTTCCACTAGTCTAACATTTGGTCTTTTTCTTAGAGCGTAATCAACAACAGCTTCATCTTCTTCAACAGCAACAGAGCAAGTGGAGTATACAATAACACCACCAGTCTTAGAGTTGGCATCAACAGAATCGATAGCAGATAGTAACAGTTGCTTTTGTAAATGAGGAATTTGTATGAAATCTTTTTCAGTTCTGGAAACTTTAACAGATTGATCCTTACCGATAACACCAGTACCAGAACATGGAGCATCTAATAAAATTCTGTCAAAACCACCAATAACCTTTGGAAATTCACGAGCATCATAGTTACAGACAATGGTGTTGGTACAACCTAGACGGTGGATGTTAGCAATCAAAGATTTAGTTCTGGCTTTGTTGGCATCATTAGCAAAAACACAGCCAGTATTTTTCATCATAGCAGAAATATAAGTAGTTTTACCACCTGGGGCAGCAGCCATATCCAAAACACGTTCATTTTCTTGTGGATCCAAAGCAACAACAGGTAAGAAAGAAGAAGCAGCTTGTAAAATATATTGACCAGCCAAGTATTCAGAAGTAGCACCAATTGGAACTTGAGAATCAAAAATTTGTAAACCAACCTTAGTCCAAGTACCGATTGGTTGTAGATTAACACCTTTGTTGACTAAAGCTTGAGCTAAATCTCTTCTTCTAGTCTTCAAAGTATTGGTTCTAATAGTAATTGGTCTAGCAATTTCATTAGCTTCAAAAAATTCCATGGCTTCAGCTGGAGAGAATAAGTTAAACAATTTTTCGGCTAAGAATGGAGAGTAGCCAAAATAGGAACAGATATCTTTCAATAATCTATCAGTATATTCATTTCTTGATCTACCTTCAGCACCTAAGTTCTTGAAATCTTCTAAAACCTTGACAATTTCAATAATTCTAGTTCTTGTAGCGGTTAAATTTGGTGGTTGGTCAGCCATCATTTCCAGTTCTTCCTTAGAAGGTAAAACATCAGCTCTTGGTTGCATGATAGCAGACTCAACTAATTCCTTTTCGGCTTCTTCAGCTTCTTCAGCTTCTTCTTCATCCAATTTATTGGATAAAAATTCCATATTGGCAGCATTCAATTTTTCTAAATCAGAAGCATCTTCATCGTCATCAGAGAACATGGCAGTACCTCTTTCAGCTTCCTCATCATCTTCGTATTCATATTCTTGTTCTAAATCAAATTCATCTTGTAATTCTTCTTCAGAATCATCATCAAATAAAGTTTTCTTTTCTTCAGCAATTTCTTCCATATCAACTTCAGAAACATTTTCTTCAACTTCAGATTCTTCTTGCTTTTCTTCAACTACCTTGGCAGCCTTCTTAGATTGCTTCTTTTGCTTCTTGTTAGACTTCAATTCAGATTTATCTTCCTTTGGAGCGGATCTCTTGGCCTTTTCATTGATTCTATCTAATTTCTTTTGCTTCTTAGCTTGAAACTCTTCAAAAGAGATTGGATCAGCTTGCTTGTTCTTATGTTGTCTACTACCCATTATTACTTGTTCAGTGATCTAATGCACTACAAAATAAACAAATATCAGTTTACAAATAACACACAATCAATTAATAATACTAATATACTTTTTTATTAATCACCATACATTAATTATAATATCTACATTAAATTTTTCATGCGATGAGATGAGCTTCAATTAATTTTTCAATCAAAATTTTTCAATATCAATTCATACGACACCTCATCTCGATATTTTATGTTTTTTTGAGCCAAATCGCTTCCGTACAGAGTTACTGAAATTTGAAGATTTCAATAATTTTTCAATTTTGAGCTCATCTCAAAGCTATTTCTCAATATATATTGATAACATTTTATATTAAATATGTGGTTTATCTTGGAAATACCTTACTGATCACTAGCAAAAATATATTGATTCTCATATTAAAAGTTATTTGTTTTTAATTACACCCATTTTCTCTGGTTTGAAAATTGCTTTATTAAAAAAGTCAAATAAAATATATATATATAATAAACCATTATGTCTGAGGTAGAAGCTATTGATCCATTGAAGCGTATTGCTTTGAATCAACATGTTATTTTGAAGTTACCATCGAATAATTGGAAAATTGTTGAGTTGAAACAGGATACATCTATTTCTTTAGGTAAATTTGGTGCATTTGATGTCAATGATATTATTGGTTATCCATTAGGTACTAGTTTTGAAATTATTTATGACGGTACAGCTGTTATTGATCCAAAAAATAAGAATAGGATTCCTGTCGGTCAAGTTAAAATAATTGATAATGTTAAAACTTATGGTGACGAAGAAGTTCGTGAAAATACACCAGATCAACATGCATTGTCAAATGTTGAAAATAGTTTAAACAATCAAAATTTAGTAAACCTTGGTAACGTTGTTCAAAAATTAACAATGACAGAGATTGAAGATTTGAAAAAACAAAGTGCATCATCTAACGAAATCATATCAAAAATGATTGAATCTCATGAAAGTTTCCATAAAAAGACTATTCATTCACAAGAGAAATATTTAAATAGAAAGAAGCAAAAATTTGCAAAATATTTTACCGTTCATTACTTAAGCAGTTCTGCTTTACTACAATTTCTTTTGGATAAAGGTGATGTTCAAAGAGTTATGGATATGTCACAAGAATCCATGGGTATGCTTTTAAATTTAGCAAATATTAGAAGTAATGGTAATTATTTATGTATGGATGATACTGGTGGTCTATTAGTATATTTCTTATTGGAAAGAATGTATGGTGGTGATAACTCTTCTAATGCTACCGGTAAAATTGTGGTTGTTCATGAAAATGAACATCCAAACTTAGATCTATTGAAGTTTTCTAATTATTCTGAAGATTTTATTAAGGAACATGTTAAAACTATTTCTATTTTGGATTATTTTGAACCAATGACTGTCCAAGAAATAAAAGATGGCTTTCAACCTCTTTCTAAAGAAGAGTTATCTTCTCTAAAAGGTAATAGAAAAAATGCATACTTCAGAAGATTAAAACTATACAGAAATCAGTTAGAAATGACAAAATATGCAAGAGATATTCTATATGATGGTTTAGTAGTAGCGACCACATTATCCTTAGCATCAGTCATTCCAAAATTAAGTGAAAGAGTTCATGGTGGTAGACCAATTGTATGTTACAGTCAATTTAAAGAGACAGTACTTGAACTATCACTGGTGTTATATGATGATCTAAGATTTTTAGCTCCATCAATTTTAGAAACAAGATGTAGACCTTTCCAAAGTATAAGAGGTAAATTACATCCACTGATGACCATGAGAGGTGGTGGTGGTTATTTAATGTGGTGTCATAGAGTCATTCCTGCATTAGATCCTGTTAGTACAGAAATTGAAACTTCCGTTGAAGAAACAGAAGTCTCAACTGAAGAACTTGAGTCTGTTAAAAAACAAAGAACTGAATAATTACATTAAATTGATATTTTAATTTATAGGAATATTTACAACAGTTAGTTTATAATATATTTATGAAGTCATATTCTTTTCAATGTATCTAGCGACCAGCTAATGAAGATACTTCTCTCTGAAAATTACGCACCTCATTTGAATTCATCAAAGAGGCATTCTATATTAAGTTCTGTTTCATTATTATTGTGTTTAAATCCATAGACAACTCGTATTTTATTATTACTATCCAATAAGTGATCAACTTTCCATTCATTTTTTAGAATTGGATCATTTTGGATCATATTTTTTACGTAATTAACTTGATCAATATCACCAACTTCATAAACAAATGATTTTGTATATGGGAGCCATTTCTCTATTAAGTTAGAATAAAATTCCTTATCTGCAATCAAAGCTAATTTTGATTCAAATAATTTAACAGATTTAGAGACTTCCTTAACAAATTGTGATTTTGGAATGTATGGCGGATTGCATGTCAATATATCAATTTCTTTTTGTTCAAAACCTAATAATTCAAAATCAGGTTTTAGAACATCACATTGTTTGACATTAATATCAATAAATTCGTTCTCCTTTGCATGAGACTGGTTTTTTTTAGTCAAGCGAATAGCATTGGCTGATAAATCAATAGCAGTTACCTCTATCTTATCATGTAATAGTGGTTTTAATTTATACTTTAGCGAGAGAGCAACGCATCCAGTTCCAGTACATAGATCTACAATATTAAGTTTTTTCATCTTTGCTCCATTTTTTATTGCTACAGATATAGAATCAATTAATTTTGACACCCATTCTTCAGTTTCCCATCTAGGTATCAAAACATTTTTTTCACATTGAATATTCAATGAACCAAACGGTTGTGTTTTTAGAATATACTGAAGAGGAACATGATGAAACCTTTGCCAACATGCTTTTTTTAAAAGGCTGTGTATTTCGTACGGAAACTTGACTTTGCATGATAGTTCATCAACTATCCATTTATATTCTAATTGTGCGCTTGCAATAGTTCTACATTCAGGTAAAAGTAAGGGTAACAGAGGATTTATTTTGTAAGCATCATAAAGCAACTTAGTAGTGATTCTAGGCATTATAATGATTTAAATGTTTATATGTGTTCAAGTAAACAACTTTACATATATATGAATTTATTAATCGATATTAGATAAATTTACTGTATTTAACAACCTCCAAAGTTTCTTTTTTAGCGAATTCGAGATATTTCCTAAACGGGGAGTAGATGTGATTTTTCAGAAAATTAAAAAAAGTTTAAAAAACTTAGAATAACTGCCAATAAACTAATAGTACAAATAATGTGCAATTGGATCATTCAATAAAGAATGCAGTTTGGAATGTTTTTTAAATTTTTTGAATTGGGAACAAAGTTGGAAGAATAAGACATAATAAAAATTAAACTTGTTCTAAACAATGCAATTAATGAATTACCAACATTCTAGTATTCGTTCAACAATAAAAAAGAAAACCTTTAAATATTTTTCGAATCTTAAAATTTAAGACTATCATGTTACTTTACGGGTAAGAAAAGTGTACCTCTTACCTACGATGAAGGAGTTTGTATATTGAGTGTATACGTATGGATATCTTATCTGTTAATAATTCTTATGCGAGGAAATAAGATAATAAAAAATCTACTTCAAAAATGGGAGACATTAAGTTACTAGTTTTCTTAGCAATGTATCTTTGTTATTTAAGGCTGAAATTAACTACATATCCTTTACAATATCATATACTTCGGAATATATTGGTGTATCTTTTTCTTCAAAAAAATAATAGGGTTGTTATTATATTGAAGCCCTCTTTCCTAAATAAATTATGCAGCAATAAAATTTAGTATGTAAGCGAATACGGGATGCCATTCCCATTAGCTATTAACTTCAAGATCTCACTTAATATGGCGGCATACATATTGAGGCGTTCCGAGGAAAATTTGTCCTAAAGCTTTAACTGTATAAAATATACTACAGTTATTTCTTAGCATCGGTTTTTTTTTCATTAAATATTAAGACAAAGATAGAAATAAAGACATGCAACCCGACGGGAAGGTCGGATCGGAACAGGAATCTTTCCTGTCATTTTTGAAAATGATTCCTCAGGAAAAGAAAAGAGAAGATTACACACATATATATTTGATGTCAATTTTTTTGAAATTACAGTATTGTTTACGATGGAAAGTTAGAAATGATTTACTGCACATGTATCTCAGAGATCTTGCTTACATCGCAGAGAGATCTTGTGGGCGCAAAAAACGGAAGGCATAAGTTAGGGAACAAAAACTTAAAGTTCGTTCCTCAATATTGCTGTGTTATTTGCTTGTCACTTATTACTTAGTACTTTTAAAATAGACAAACGTGTTAAAGCTGAATATCTCAAAAAACAATATTGAGGATTCTCTACTCTCTTCTCTATGGAGTTTGAAAGATAAGAATGTATGGTATAAAAAAAGATTTTGGCTTAAGAGGTCTCCGTAGAATGTATATTAGAATTTAACAAGATAAGAGGAAGATTTGTACACAATTATAGTAAGATTATAGTACGATTAGAGTACGGGAAACTTGATAAGTAATCCTAGAAACCCTGTATGGAAAAAGTTACACTTTTCTAACTCTTAATTAAACATTCAGAGAATTTTAAGAAGAAGATTTTTTCTTGTACATTAATTATTTACAGTTCTTTAGATAATCCTCATTTCCGTGTACATTTAGTCTTCTTTACTAGGTTCAAGTCTATACCAATATGAGGAAAAACATCAAACGCTTGAGAAAATATCATATTAATTAAACTTGATTAGTTAATTAAAGCCCCACCCAAACCCAAACTTTCTGCCATTATTGATTTTTACCTCAGCACCATTTTTTACTGTTGCTAACCATTTTTATCAATGTTATGGTTTAATGACAAAAATTTCCTTTTTACAGATCCCGTCGTTTGTCTTCTTCATTTTTCGGAACTCAAGGTTTCTTTAACGTTATGGATATGTCTGCACTATCTTGCATGCTCTGCTAGGTATTCTTCAGATGTGTTGTTCTAAATGTATCTTGTCCCTCATTTTGAATACTTTCTAACGGCTACTGTTTACAGTATTTTTACTGGCTTCTTACAAAATGTCCTATGTCTTGGTATTTTTCAAAAAACATTATCCTTATTTATATTGTCCTCGTTATTCCAACATTATGATCTGTAATTATTTCATTTATATGTAGATAAGTTATTGCTAATAATATATTAATAATATATTTGTATTCATTCTTGGCATTTACAAAATTACTTTATTTCTTTATTATTTTTTATTTGCCTAAATTTTGAAATACCTAAATATTTTTATCTTTATATATATATATTGGTAAAAGATTGGTACATAAATTAATTCGATTCAATTAAAAACAAATATTCCAATCATATATAAATTATGATTGAACTATTTCATCAAGATTTCGGTTTAATTCAAGACAGAGAAACAAATACTTCACCATCTAAAAGAGCAAACCTGACTATGAACAATACTTCTAATGATCAATAACATAACGAGGTGGCAAAGGTTGCCACTAACTTGGATAATGTAAAGAAATTGGGAATGACAATGGCTCATAATCAGTCACAGTATCCACTTTCACAACATTCTCAACAACAACTTCAGCAGCCTTATTTACAACCTCTACACCAACAAAATGCACAACCACTGACAAATAGTATTATTGGATCACATATAAATAACAAACGAGAGTCTCCAATAACAAACGAACCCTTTAAACCTCTTGTTTTAAATACTGGCGAAAAAAGTGAAATAGCTAATCAAAGTAATATTTCTGGAGCTGATTCAAAATCTGATACTCAAGAATATGGTAAAGGCTATATAGGATTAGGATATTCAAGTAATTCTAATATTAGTACACCTTCATCTGGATCAAGTATAAGACAGATTAGAAATAAATGGAAAATATTGGAGGATACTGCTTTTATGAAGGTATTAATTACCAATGCACATTTACTAACATATGTTGAATATTTTAAGCCTATGAAGAATTTTTGGATTAGAGTATCACAAGTTTTAAGACAAGAGTATGGTTATGAAAGAAACTCTCGTCAATGTCATGATAGATTTAAAGTAATTTATGCAAAATCTTATAAATTAGATGAACAAGTTCCTTCTGTAGAGTCAGGTATATCGGAGAAGGTTAAAGAATTCCAATTTTTATTAGGCCAACTAAAGAATATATTTGGATTCTCAAATGGTAATATAATATTAAAATCGCCACAGACAGTGTCGGTATTTAATAGATCTTCAGAATCTCAAAATGGTTTAGTCTCTAACGGACCAACAAACTATAGTTTACCAAGTATTCCTGGTAACAGCAATGATAGTTTGAATCCTATTTCGATTAATGGAAATAACATTGATTACCAACAGCAACAGCAACAGCAACAACACAACCTTTTATTAGAAACACAGAAACAATTTATGGATAATATGCAGAGGTCGGTATATAATACTATTAACGAATTACAAAAACAAATGGATACAATGCGAACTCAATTGGAATTATTTGAAAGAAAGCAACAAGAACAAGGATTGATGATTCAAAATTTATTTTCCATGTACCAACAGCCTATTCCTCAAAACAACACTACAATAGGAAGTATAATTGACCCTAGCCAGCAGAATATCCCAATGATTCATTCAATTAGTAACACCACCAATAGCGGTACCAATGCTGCTATGTCCATGCCAATGCCTTCAATTATCAATTCAACTAATGTAACATCTTCATTTGCTGGTTCCAGAAATATTTCAGAATCAGTAAATATTAGAAAGACTTATACCAGTTGAACAGTTCAAAATTATTAGCGCTAACTATTTCATGCTCATTTTTTTATAATGTAGTGCATAAATAATGAACAAATACATTGCACCATAGAATAATATATATATTATTCTATTATTATTATATGGCATGCCTACAAATGAAACCAAGATAGACTTCTTACATAGTTTACACAGATGTAAATATTCTATACAGTTGTAAAATTAATAATAGTATCTTACTAACGTCACGATAGATCCATAAAAGGATGCCATCTGAATGAATTAATGTCATCTCATCTCATCTCATCTCATCTCACCTCTTACAGCTTATGCGCCAAGTCACATGCTGTTTTTAACGTACGTCTTCTGGAAATTTCTTTTTGGAAAAGAAAAAGTTGACAAAAAAATTTTCGCCGAAGAAGACCTCATTGCGGCCATCTAATTACAAATTACATTATGCTAAGTAACAGGACATCGAAAAATTGAAATGTTTAAATGTTATAAATTAATAATAGAATCTTTATATATAAATTGATTTATTTAATATTCAATTTAAGTTAGATTTGTATATCTTGTTAAGTTCTTTATTTGTTTTTAAAAAAACAGTGGATCAAATTTAAAACCTGGTTAAACAGATTTAACGTGAACATATCATTTTAAATTTAACAGATATTAAAAATTGGTTTTAGACTGTATTTTAATTTTATTTCGAGTTGAATTCATTTCCATCAAATAACAATACAAAACGCCAAAAAATGGTTAAAGATACTAAATTTTATGATTTATTAGGTGTTTCACCAACTGCTTCTGAAACTGAAATTAAGAAAGGTTACAGAAAAGCTGCTTTAAAATACCATCCAGATAAAAATCCAACTGAAGAAGGTGCTGAAAAATTTAAAGAATGTTCAGCTGCTTATGAAGTTCTTTCTGATCAAGAAAAGAGACAAATTTACGATCAATATGGTGAAGAAGGTTTGAGTGGTGCCGGTGGTGCTGGTGGTTTCGGTGGTGGTTTTGGTTTTGGTGATGATATTTTCTCTCAATTCTTTGGTGGTGCTGGTGGTTCAAGACCAAGAGGTCCACAAAGAGGTAGAGACATCAAGCATGAAATTGCAAACTCTTTGGAAGATTTATACAAGGGTAGAACCGCTAAGTTAGCTTTGAACAAGCAAATCTTATGTAAGACTTGTGAAGGTCATGGTGGTAAGAAGGGTTCTGTTAAGAAATGTTCTAGTTGTAACGGTCAAGGTATTAAATTTGTTACTAGACAAATGGGTCCAATGATTCAAAGATTCCAAACAGAATGTGATGTTTGTCACGGTTCAGGTGATATTGTGGATCCAAAGGATCGTTGTAAGACTTGTAATGGTAAGAAGGTTGCCAACGAAAGAAAAGTATTGGAAGTTCATGTTGAACCAGGTATGAAAGAAGGTCAAAAGGTTGTTTTCAAGGGTGAAGCTGATCAAGCTCCAGATGTTATCCCAGGTGATGTCATCTTTGTAGTTACTGAAAAGCCACATAAGCATTTTAAGAGATCTGGTGATGATTTAGTATACGATGCTGAAATTGACTTATTAACTGCCATTGCTGGTGGTGAATTTGCTATTGAACACGTTTCTGGTGACTGGTTGAAGGTCACTATTGTTCCAGGTGAAGTCATCGCTCCAGGTGCCCGTAAAGTCATTGAAGGTAAGGGTATGCCAATTCAAAAATACGGTGGTTACGGTAACTTAGTTATTACATTCAAGATTAAATTTCCAGAAAACCAATTTGCCACTGAAGAAAAATTAAAGGCTTTAGAAGATATTTTGCCACCAAGAACCAAGGTCACTATTCCAGCCAAGGTACATGTCGAAGACTGTGTATTATCAGAATTTGACCCCACTAAATACAGTAACTCTAACAGAGGTCAAAGTTACGATTCTGATGATGAAGATCATCAAGGTGGTGAAGGTGTTCAATGTGCCTCTCAATAGTCGCATTTCAAAAGATTCTTGTACTTCTTTTCTTTGTATATTGCTAAACTTATAAATTTAAATATGTATAACTAATATGATATAATCCATTAATAGGAACATTTAAAACTTTTATTATCCAAGCATTCAGTATATAAAAAATATATTATTATTGTTTATCGAATATTTAATATCTATAGGTTGTAAAAATTATAAAATATAAATTAGAAAAAAGTGAATGCGTATATGTTTGTGTATGTGTTTGTGTATGTGAGAAAATTGGTTATGCACTGATGTTAAATAACTTAGGATTCTAACAAACTGTCCATTTTCTTTCTATCAAAAGATAGTTGCTTACCACGTCTAACAGGTATTAATAAAAGTGATGAAGATAACCCAGTTAATGCAGCTAAGAATGTGAAAACACCACCATAGGTCATAGCATCAGCCATTCTACTTAAAGCGGCAATAAAGACAGCGGATAAAATACATCTAAATAGATTTAGACAACCAGTTGCAGTAGATGAAATTGCAGGGAACAAATCAACGATAAGTGTGGTGGACATTGTTAAGATACAGTTAGAAAACAAAGAAGAAAACCCACTGCAGACTAAAACAGCTGCTAGATGTTGAGTGGTACCGATACACCAACCGAAAGCAGCAAAACCACAACTACTCAAAAGTAAGGTTATAAATGCAGGTTGTAATCTTGATCTACAGATATTAAAGGTATAACGTGGATCATTACTCATAATATTTGAAACTTCCTCTTCATTATTATTATACTCTTTTAATAGTTCTTCTCTTTTCTTGTTTAACCATTCTCTATGTTTAATTATTTCTCTTCTATAACTCCAATTTAAATATCTACCACATGATATAACACTGGTCAATGTACATATACCTGTTGGTAAATAACATAAACCAATCTTCGCAACTGATAAATGATAATCTTTACTTAAAACAGTGGATAATACAGTTTGATGAACAGTCCACATGGAAAATTGTAACCCAGATACAAGTAATAAAATAAAAATTTCAGGAATTCTTAAGATCTTTAATGGAGCAAAGATATCCAATGGACGAGGCTTTTCTATAGTTTCATAATCTGGCGAGTCAAGGTGTAACTTCCTTCTCAAATAAGGAACGGCTAAAATTGGTGCTCTGTTGATGTAAGATTTTGGGGTAACAGAAGCATTACCAACCAATGTTCTTTTAGTTTCGGGTAATGTAAATATAGAAATCATTAAAATTACACCTGAATCAATAGCTAGAAACCAAAAAATAGATCTCCAACCCCATCTTGATGATAAACCAGCACCGATCAATGCACCGAAAGCACTACCAATGACAACGAACCCAGAAACGTAACCAACGTAACTACCCCTTTCTGCTCTTGTAGTAATATCACCACAGATACCACTATTGATTGCAATAACTGGAGAAATACCGGCAGCTTGTAAACATCTAAGAACAGTAATTTGAGCATAATTTTGAGATAATGCCAAACCTATACAAGCACACATATAGACCAAAATTGAAAGTAAAATAATTGGTCTTCTACCCATGGAATCAGCTAAACCACCCATGATAGTTGGAGCAATCCCTTGGAAAACGAAATAAACGACAACTGTGATATTAACTAATTCTTCAGTAATATCAAATTGTTTTTCAATGACTGTTAAAACAGGATAATAAATAGCACCAGCAATACTGGAAAGAAACCCAGTAAATGCACATTGCATAACTAAACCAACTTTTTCAGAACGACCAAATCTTGAATGTGGGGCCGATGATAAATCAGGTTCATCTTTATTAGTTTTTGTCTTCGATATTTCTAATAGATCAAAATCTTCATCAGGACTATCACTATTTTGAGCATTTGAAACAAATGATGATGAAGTCTCTATATCTTCATGTGAGAAATGTTTATAATCATTGTTATGAATATTATTTTTATTATCGATATCCAGTTGATCACTGGGTATTGTACTTTTTTGTTGTTCAGCCATATTGGAAAGCTGTATGATTATAATTTAATTTTTAAACGATTCTTTAACTTTTAAGTAAAAGAGAGTATTCTGAATGTTCAATTTAGAATTGTTTGAAATATATTGTTCTTATATATAAGTTAATTTATGAAAAGAAATTATTAGAAAGTATAAAAAGAATGAAAGAATACTCCTTGTGAAATGTATTCTTATTTCATTAACTTCAAATGAAAACTTGAGCGGATATTACCTCATCTCAATTATCTACCTTCTCTTGACTATCTCTATCTCCAGTGTTAACTGAGAATTTTCAAAATTTTCATTAACATTGATGCATGGAAAAGTATAATGCAAAGAACAAAACCGAGGAGCGGGTTTCGATATTTTCCAGTAAAACAAAGGAAATAATTTAAGAAAACGTACGTAGTGCCAGTCGATTCACAGTACAAACAACGTTATTAACAAAAAAGTAATTTTTTCAGATCGGTGTGAATATTCCCTGTATATCTTATTTCCGTTCCGCTCGGAGCCCTAAGAGACGGATAAGTCCCGTCTTCTCTTCCTTAATTGTCTAGTTAAATACAAAAAATGACCTACAAAGCAGATCATGTGACTGCCCTAACTACGTAACCAAACGGTTAATTACAGGGATTTATTTAAAATGAACGGAAATAAGGTGAAGGGGACATTATTTTACTGAGATCTTATTACTTTTGATAGTGTTTAATGATATATTTAGTTTGAATATCACTCATTTTAAGTTACAAAATATACTTAATAAGAAGGCTTAGTGGTAGATGATAAGCAATGACCTAAAACAATTAGTAGTGGGATACTTTCTTGAATCATTATTTTGTCGCATCTTGATAAAATAATAAGAAGAATAATAATAGTTCAGTAAATTTATTTTAAAAATTAATATTACAAAAATTTGTTTTTCTAAATAACGGGTATACATACATACATGTATACATGTATACATATATATGTATATGCATATATGTATAGAAGTATGTAAAAAAAAACTTAATCAAAATATAAATTCCAAATTGGAATAACAAAAATAGTCCATATGACTAGAAAGTAAACACTTACTAGATTTCAAAGACCAAATAACCGCATAAAACGATGAAATAAAAATAGAAATTTGGTTTTCAATAGGCTTCCTAATATAAAACGAATTGAGCTCTACCCTTGGTAACAGCAACAGTACAACCATCGGAACCACCAGTGAAGGCACCGTTTTCGTATTTACAGTCACCGTTAACGACAGAATCACTGTCAGCAGCAACAATCTTAACGTTGAAGTTCATAGCATTACCATTGTTTGGGTTTGGAATCAAAGACAAGTAAGAGATACCGTTAGTGTAACCAGCACCGAAATTTAATGGAGCCCAGTTACCGACACCAGAGCCATCAGTACCCCAGACACAACCATCTTCAACAGAAACACCAGCGTTATTAACGTAGTATTGAGCAGAAGTCTTTTGACCTTCCCACATGTAGTAGTTATCTTGGTCGACGACAGTTAATGGCATAGTGGAACCAGCACCAACTAAAGTTGGGATAACCATGTTTTCGGTACCTGGGTAATCAGTTCTACAGATAGCAACATCAGAGTCTAATTCAGAAACAACAATAGCGGAATCAATACCCCATTCACATAAGTAGTCAGTGTCAGTGTTAGATCTGTACAAGAAACCATCCTTACATAATAAACCACCAATGGATCTACCATCGGATGGTTGAGAGCTTGGCCATTGAGTCTTAGACATACCAGCTTGACAAGCGTAAGAACAGTAAGAACCTTCGGCACAACTACCACCAGTAGAAGTGTCAGTGTTTTCAATACCAGACCAACCGTTTTGACCTAACCAGGAAATTGGGATAACACCTTGGCCGGATGGGAAGTCGCTACAGGCAACGGTACCATCTTCGAACTTGACGTTTGGAGCAGTGTAAGAAGATAAATCACCAGAAATACCGTTAGAGGAACCGGAAGAAGAGCTTGAAGAAGAAGAAGAAGCACTGGTTTGAGCAGCAGCTTGAGAAGTAGTAGTTTCAGCAGCAGCTTCTTCGGTAGTGGTTTCAGCAGCAGCAGCTTGAGTAGTTTCGACAGCGGCGGCTTGGGTAGTTTCGACAGCGGCGGCTTGGGTAGTTTCAACAGCAGCAGCTTGGGTAGTTTCAACAGCAGCAGCTTGAGTAGTTTCAACGGCAGCGGCAGATGATTCAACAACAGCGTTAGCAGCAGCTTGCTTAACTGGAGCTAAAGTAGCAGCAGTAGCAGTGGTAACAGTAGTAGCTGGAGCAGCAACGGCGGTATCGGTGTTAGAGTCACCGATGACGTTACCATTTTCATCGACAGTAATAGTTTCGTAAACGTATTCGATGGCAACAGCTCTCTTATGGTGATGGTTACCGTTCAAAGTGGTGGTAGTATCACAGTCCTTGGCAATGGCAGTGGCAATAGCAGTTGAACCTAACAAAGAGGCAACAGCGATATTTTTAGCAGTGGCAAATTTCATTTTTTAATAGTTATTATTTGTATCTGTAAAAAAAGGATATAATTATAATGAATTGTTAGTAAAATGATATTACTTATTAAAATGAATGGATTGTTTCTTTGTGTTTTTTGACCCTTTGTGATTGAGATAAATTATAACCGATAATGATTTCAGGAAAAATGTTATTAATAGTATTGAACCTTTTTAATAAAGAATCAGAAAGAAAAATAAAAGAATTATCTAATTGATTAACGTGTTGTAACGTTGCTATAATTATTCATCTTGAATGCTAAATCACTGACAAATCTCTCCTGATGATTGCATCAAATAATTTTCCAATATTTTCATTGATTTTAAGTTTTAAAACGCGAAATTCATAGTTGTTTCTTCTTTTTGCCAAATCGGGAACCTCACGCGCGATCAACCACACTGTTCGTTGCGCGTGATTTGGAACGGAGCGAATTGGAAAAATTTTCAAATTACTTAAGAAAATAATAACATTTTTTCCTAATTGGTTCAAAAAATAAACATCATTTCATTGAATCTTACTACAATTTTGTATTGTTGAAATTCAAAATTGCTGTAATATCTTAAAAAATATACTCAGTAATCAATAAAATGTATGGATAATCATAGTAATCTTGTGAATATTGGATAATATCGAGTGGAATTGCCATTCAATGAAGAATCTTCATCTTTATAATGTAAAATTGTAAAAACTTGGCAATCATAGTTATCATTTTATAATGGATTGTAGGTAAAATGAAATCATAGTAAATTATAATTTAACAGGAAAGGTGAAAAATAATACTAGGAAATAAAAAAATGGGTATTGGAAGCATACATACTCTTTAAAAAAGGAATAAAATAGTTTAGTATTTTAGTTATTAAATTGAAAGAAAGTAGTCTAGTTGGAATTAATTTATAATATATGGAATATTATAAACTTCTCAATAGTAAAAGGAATGTAAATAGTTGGAATTTAATAAACGACGAATACCGTTGGTCTACTAAGAAGTATCTTGAAAAAAAAATTATACAATAAGTTAAACAAAAAAATTGAAATAGTCTTTATATATATAATTTATTCAAAGAACAAATAATAAAAATATTTAGATATTAGCGTTTGCTTAAATATCAAATCTTGAAAATTTCCCAGAAAAAGTAACTTTTTTGCAAAACCAAAATATTGTCACGCTAACAAATGCGGCACAACTAACAACCATATTTCCTGTGAAACTAACGCATAGCTATGACAATTTCTTTATCTAAAATATTTGACGTATTTCCAGTTTTTCTTCTTTGGTTTCTTAGCCACGTGGTTTTCCAAATTATTTAAGAGAGAACACTTCGTACAAAATAATAAAGATGGGCCCTGTGGGGAGCCCGCGTAAGCGCAATACAGGGTAACCTGGAGCTATAAATAATAATAAGCTAAATTTAAAATACATTAATAGCTGACATAAAACTAGTTATATTACCAGTATCTATAATTAGACTAGGTTGACCTTAATAACTACTAGTTGTATTAATGTAATTGAGAAAAAATCCCATAGTTTCTACTATTTTCCATATTCGATAAATTCTGTAGCATTATCTTGTTTCTGCGGCAATTTCTAAGAGTAATTTATGATTTAATTTTTAACATGATCAGATTTTTTTGTAAGCACGGAATAAAAATGTCATGAATACATGGCCAACAAAATTAATTTATTCTAATTTTTAGAAAACTAAATAATTAACTTTAATTTTTCATATCCACCTGGATAAATAAATAATTAATGTCAAATACTAGTTTTTAAAATTTTGTTTGAAGAGTGAAAAGATAATAATTGATTGAACTTAAAATTATTTTTACAATTTTTGAATTTTTAAATTCAAAAAAAGCTAATAGAAAAAATATGTTGATATAACGTAAAGAACTGGCTCTTTATTTAATTGAGCACTAGCAACGTTTTATCTGGATAAATCTCAAATAAAAATGAGTTTATCCAATACAATGATGAAATGATTGATTTCATCATTGTACAACCTTCTACATAGATGTAAAATTATTTATCAATATATAAGATAATGAAAATTATCATTATCCTTGTTAATGTACAAAATTATTCTTAATTGTTATCATAATGAATCCCCCAGTAAATATTGTTTAAAAAATGTTTGTTAATAAATTTAATTAATTAATTAACTTTAAATTTCTTCAACAATACAACCCTTGTGGGAAACGTAGATACCATCTAAGAACTTACGGATATCCTTGTTTCTAACACGACAGATTTGTTGAATGTCAGCAGCGTTTTGGGAAACTTCTTCAACAGAGTTACCAGATAAAACGATTTCATCCTTAACGTTGGTAGAGAATTCAATTTCAACACCATCTCTAACTGGAACGTGTCTAACCTTCTTGTCACCTAAGAAATTTCTAATTTCAATGAATTTCTTAGAGTCCTTTTCAATAACGTTAACGTTAATTGGGAAATGCGCATAGACGTATCTCATCTTGTACTTGTAACCTCTGGTGACACCAGTAATCATGTTGTCAACTAAAGACTTGACGGTTCTCAAAGCAGCAACATGCTTTCTGTCACCGTTATGGACAGTAACCTTGACTAAAGAGTTGTCAACCTTGGTGAAGGTAACATCAATATGCTTCAAGTTCTTGGTTAAAGTACCTCTTGGACCAGTAACCTTGATAGCTCTAGCCTTAATGCTAACGGAAACACCTTCTGGGATAGCAATGGATTGTTCAGTTTGAATGTACTTCATTTTAATATATGTGGAACTTGAATAGTAATTGATTGATTATATGAAAACCATTAATGAACAGAAATAAAATAACATAAAAAAATTTTTATTTCTTAAGCAGAAAATGGGAAAGAAATTACACTAAAAGATAATGAAAAACTCTTCTTTATATACTTTTAAAGTTACTCGACAACATTAATGAAAGTTTTCACATTGTCGTCGTTGAACAAAATATTTTTTGGAAAAGTTTTTCAAAAAAAGTTGCGTGGGTTCGTTTCCAAAAAATTGAAAATTTATTATATAACCCGTATGTGGTGATATTGATTTTAAGAGTAATTCAGGGTCTATTTAATAGGCATGTGACTGTCTGAATATATATACATTATATTAATAGATTTAGCAATTTAAACAGGATAATGAATACAGTTATAATTTTCTGTATGGTTGTTAATCTTGATAGTACTATATTTTAGGTTATTGAGTAGATTCGGGATTTCCAATCTTTCTAAAGAGAAGGTTGGAACTTAATTAGCATTGAAGGCACTTTAATGCCTTCAATGTAACTTGTTTATTTATGATTTATTTAATATATTCTTTAATATGATAAATTATAACTGTAATTTGGTACTATAATATTTATTAAGATAATATTTTGTTCTTATTTTGATGAACATTGGAAAAATTAATTATTTAAAACTAAATGTAAACTTTTGAAAAAGATTTTTTTGAAGACTACCAAAATTACAAATGTAAAAATCAATTGTTAATGACAGTCCAGCATCAATGATACAGTTATTGATATATCGAGTGGATTGATTATAAGAATATAATTAAAAGTTGTAGCTCCAACAATCATAGAGCTTATAACAGTTATCACTATATACGTGCGCATTAAAACAGTGCGGCATCTGTAAATTGATTTAATTGTTAATCAACAAAGTCTAAATAATTAATGATTTAAGTAATGATCTATGATTATTCTTTTAATATTGTTATAAATTAAACTGATTATTCAATAATCAAGGATAATTGAGGTTTTTTTAACGTTATTGATTACTGTCTAAAATTTCAAAGCTTCAACTAATAATTTTCAGATATTTTTATTTATTAAAAGCATATTTTTAGAAATCAATATTCATTACTGACCAATAATTTTTAAACTTTAGTATATATACCAATCAACTAATTAAATCACATATTGCATATTTTCATTAAATGGAGTCTGGATTCACTTTTCCTGCCCAAAATAAACCTAATGATGGGGTTGATTTTCAAAACGATGACCCCAAACGAGAAGAACATATAGAATATCCAATAATAGATTTCCAAAAACCTATTGATCTAGATGCAAATAACTCTACCAATGATATTTTCGAACCTGTGTCTATGAGTAAGACTCATAGTATGACCCCAACTATTAATATTCCACCATTGCCTGATATGGCTGAAGAGATTTATATGGAATCTACTCCTGATGTTGATGCCGAAATCAATGATCCTATAATTATACAAGATTCTAATACCAATGTTGAATTACAACTAGAAATTACAAATCAAAATGATGCGAGTAACGTATCACTAGTAGAAGAATATGTTACAAATTTAAGACAACAGATGGCAACTGATTGGAAAAGTCCGTCTGAATATGCATTACATATATTATTTACAAAATTTGTTCGCCATGCTGAGAATAAATTAACTATGTGTTTAGAACATCCTTTAGCTTCAGAACCCCCAATTGTTGATATTTTAGGGGAAGGTGTAGATTTACAATTTGATAGAATAATTGAATCTCTAGGGCATATTGCTAAAAACAAACCTAAACCAGTTATTGATGCAATGATGTTCTGGAGAAAGACTAAATCAGAAATTGCCGTCATGGCTACTGAAGAATTAGATAAACTAATACAACTTTATGAATATGAACAACACCGTATAACGAAAGTTAAATCAAGTCAATCGAGCTCAACTTTAATTAATAAACCAAAATCTCATAATAAAAGTATAAGTAATGCAAGCAAAATGAGCCACGTAAGAAATAAATCCTCTAACGGTAGATCATTGCTGGAAATTAATAGATTACGAGACTTAGAAAACCAGATAGAAGCTGCCAAAGAAACTGCATTCCAAGCGGATAGAAAATCCCTTATCAGTATATATATTCTTTGCAGAGTTTTGATAGATATAGTGAAACAAGCACCTCCTGACAGTGATGAAGATTTAAATGATAAATTAGAAGAAATTGTTTTCACGCAACTAAAGACCACTGATCCGCTTTCCATATCATCCAGTATAATTAAATCTTCTAATTGGAATGCATTTGCAGAATTATTAGGTAATATGTCAGAAAAGAAATTCATTTCTGTGAGTGATAGATTTATTTCTGATCTAGAAAAAATTCCCAAGCATCTTACTCCAGCTATGGAGCCAGGTGTTCACCTATTGATTTTAGGTATGAGATATATTAAATTAAAAAATTATCCATTAGAAAAATTTGAAGAGGCTGCAGAATTCATGAAGAGTATAGCAAAATTCTTCTCGAAAACTACTAATTATTCTGTAAAATTAGCGTACGCTGAAGTAATCAGTCAACTGTTATTGCCAATAACTGGCTCACTAACTGCCGAAGTTAATCATCCTGTATGGGTTGAAACAATGTCATCATTACTAGTTGTTGCCATTAAATTACAATCAGATAATAAATTTTGGGCAACAGGGTTTAAATTGACAGTTTCTGTCTTATGTGCATCTCCTCCGGAGCTATTTACCAAGCATTGGATATCGCTTATTGAAAAAAATATGAATACAATAAGATCAAGAAGCTTACAAGATCGAATTATTTTTGCTGTAAATTTATCCCGTCTAGTTTGGGTTTATTTATACAGATGCCCTGAGACCCTTAATAATACAACTAGAAGGCTCGAAAAGATTTTAGGTTTGTATCTTAATAGTCAAAGGAGAAAGGAAACCTGGATAACAACTGATTTGGAATTAATTAACCCCTTATGTGATGTTCTGGTAACGATTGGCTATTTGCACCCAAATATAATAATGGAAAATGTCATGCTTCCATTGATTAAGCAATCATTCAATGGCTCTACTTTGAACAATATTAGCTATGAAAAGTTAATTCTTGCTATTAATACATATAAAGGGATATTATTGACAAACAGCAAACCTGAATTTCCTGACAGTGATAATAGGTATTATGATGTGAACTTGAACGATATTAGTATAGAACAGAATGAAACATTATTACAAAGTCACGATGAAATTTCTATTCAATTCTATAGGTTATTCTTACTTTTAGATTCCAGTATTGGATCTGAAGTGTGGTCACCAGAAAACGAACATCAAAAACAATCTAATTCCCAATTTAGTGCATTTTCTTTTGGATTCTCAAATGACAACAATAATAACAATAACAGAAACTTAAATATAGCATTATTTGCTACATTAATAGAGACAATACCTTGTTGCTTGACAAAGTCAAATAAATTAAACTTCAAGTCTGCTGTTGAAATTCTATCTAGAAATGCAGTACATGCTGATCTATTAATTGCTACAAGTTCTCAAAATGCTTTGAAATCTTTAGCAGCCAAAGAGAACCCTTATACATTAATTAGATGGTTTGCAAAATATTCTTTTGATTTTGACGAGAAAACTCAATCCAGATATAATGCATCATACCTGGCTTCGAATGAGTACAAAAGATTATTAGTACTTTATGTCGAACTATTGGAATGTTGGATTGAAGAATTTCAGTCTTCAAAGTATGAAGAAAAGAAAAAAGAAACTGGATTAGATGGAATTCAATTACCATTATCTGGGCTTGAACACGAAGAAGCAAATGAGACACACATGTTACAGTGGAAAAATACTGCTGCTGTTATTGAAGAAGTTGAAGGTAATGGTTTATTCTTTTTATGTGCTAACGATTCCAGCGTTCGTATGCTAGCCTTGCAAATATTAAGAATAATATCTAAATTTGATGAAGTAATGGTTGAGAAAACATCAACAATGACAAAAGGCCATTCACGTTCTTCTTCTTACTTTGCTGCTGACCAGGGAACAAGACTAGTAGATCTTTTAACTAATGCCGATATTCCTTCGTTAATTCAATCCCAAAGTATTGGTTTAAGTAATACAGAGAAATTAAGATTGGTAAAATTAAATTCCAGATTTAAGAAGGGATTATTAATAAAGCTTGCTGAATCTGATTACAGTGTCGATGCTGCTTTGTGGCAGCGTGCTTTTCCTAGACTTTTATCTAAGATTTTTAGCGATTGTACTGTCACTATGGCACTATGCAGATCAATTGTTTGTATCAGATTAGTCCAAATGCATGATACAATATTGCATGTTGCCAATGATCCACATTTCAAACCAGATGATGCATCACCTGAGTTGGTCATTGATCAGTGGAAACTTTATCTAATTGTTGCATGTACATTTTTAACCTCCACCAATAACCAAAGGTTACTAATTCCAGAATCCAACAAAACATCTGGTAAAAAGAAGTCCCAACAAATGTTTACTGTCCAACACCAGACAATAAAATCTGCTACTTCAATTTTCAAGATGATGCTACCACTGCTAGGCACAAACTCTAATTTAGTTAAGGATGCTATTATTGCTGGGTTGAGTTCTATGAATGTTAACATATTTAGAGCTTATGTCGAAAGTGTTGAAAAGCTATTAGTCAGTTGGGAGGAAAATAGCACAAAGAATCAAATTAGAATAGAAGCTTTTCACATAATGAGTATACTTTCCAAATTTACAAAAGAGTCCGTTATACTAGAAGATAAATGGATCTTACAGAAAATTTCCGAATTTCTGAAATCTGTAAAGCAATTTTTACAAGATAATGTAGTTCAATATTCATACGAATACCAACCATTAAGAATTTACTTTACTGAATTATTATTAAGTTTTTATTCTTCAATTAAAGAGCATCCTGATGTGATGCAACTTTTCCCTTTTCAAGCCAGAACCTCCTGTTTTAATTATTTAAGAGAATGGTGTGGGTATGGAGATCATTCATATCTAGGAGAAAATAGATATACATCGATGATTAGAAGAACTGAAAATAAAACACACAAAACCACAATATTGACAGGTATAGAACTTCAAAAAAATAAGTTGGAAACACTTGCATTAGAGGCTATGATATCTCTATGCTCCAATTCTATTACTGGTCAACTTGATACACCTTCGGAAATTCCTGTGGTTGTTTCATTTCATACATCTGGTTTATTATCCTGGATCGAATCTCTACTCAATGCTGAGAAAACATCTATTAAAAAGGTAGGAGTACGTGCATTGGAAGCCATCTTAAATAATAATAGAGAGAATTCAAAAATATATAGAGATGTTTCACTTCAATGTTTCACTCAATACAGCGATCCTTCAGTTTCAACTCTATATTATACCACTTTATGCAGATGTATGTTGAAAACGGATGATCTACTCCTCAGTGAAGACGAGTTGGTTTCTTTAGGATTATTTGGTTTAATTTCGAATAATGAAGAGGTTAGATGTTTTGCTGCTGATTTATTATCTTTGGTTGAAGGTAAAATACATAATTCATCCTTTACAAAAGTTTTTAAAGAGAGAGTTTCAAACTCTTCTAAGATGGTCTATAAGTCAACTGCAAAGCAAATATCAAGCATGTATGCTGATCTGTTATCTGATGAATTATGTCTAATGATTTTTTCCAATATGGTGAGTATTTTGAATGTCTTCTCTTTTGAAATCAAAAAAGATATCGTGACACTTCTAATACCCTGGGTAAATAAATTAATTTTGAAGTCAGTCGATGACTTTGAAGCAGTTATGGTGCTACAAAATATGTTTTATATTACCATTGAATTAAATGAATTGTTACCTGAGAAGGTTGAACAACTTTGGATATCTTTAGGGAAAGGGAATTCATTTCAGAATATCCATGTTACTTTGGAATATATCATTACTACTTCTATTATGCACCGTAACCCGTTATTTGTTAAACAAGCTAGAGATGTTGTTTTGTATTTATCAAAGGTTCCAGGTAGTATTGGATTGATTGATGTTCTAATAAAGAATTTAGAACCTAGATCTATGATTCCTTCAGCAAATATAAGAGTTTCAGAACCTGTGAATAATGGAAAATATTCATTTGTCGCAAATATATGGGAGCAATTAAATTATTCAGGAAGTGGTGTTATCTTTTCTGAAGCTCAACTTTCGATTATTTTTCTTGCAAGTTTGTTAACAAATCCCCATGAGTCAATTCAGAAACATGCTCCAACTTTATTACATATATCGATTTGTTTACTTGATCACTATGTGCCATTAATTCAAGAGAGTGCATCTCGTATTATATGTGATTTAGTTTTTGGGCTTGCCCCAATTCATGAAAAGTCAGAAAAGACTGTCGAACTTTTAAGAAATAAGAATATGTTATGGTCTTATGATAACTTAATAAAAGATAAAACCGGTGCTCGTTCACCAAAAACTATGGATCTTTTGATTAGACATCTTCTTTCTATATTTTCAGAGTTGGAACCATTACAAACTGATTGGCAACGCATTGCCTTAAAATGGGCAACATCTTGCTCAGTAAGGCATGTCGCATGCCGTTCCTTCCAAATTTTTAGATCATTACTAACTTTTATTGACCAAGATATGTTAAGAGATATGATCCATCGATTATCTAATACTATTTCAGATGATAACCCAGATATTCAAGGGTTTGCAATGCAAATATTAATGACAATGAATGCAATAACAGCTGAACTTGAACCTGCAAATTTGATTAATTTCCCCCAATTATTTTGGTCTATTATCGCTTGCTTGAATAGTGTGCATGAGCAAGAATACATTGAAGTTTTATCTTGTTTATCTAAATTTATATCCAAAATTGATTTAGATTCTCCTGACACTGTTCAATGTTTAGTGGCTATTTTCCCATCAAACTGGGAAGGAAGATTTGATGGGTTACAGCAAATTGTGCTAACTGGGTTAAGATCGTCAAATTCTTTAGAAATATCATGGAAATTTTTAGATAAATTAAATCTACTAAAAGATAGTCGTATTATCGCAAATTCTGATTCACGTTTATTGTTTGCACTGATTGCAAATCTTCCTCGATTCTTGAATGCTATGGATAATAAAGATTTTACTGGTATTCACAGTGCATGCGAATCCTTAATTTGCTTATCAAATACTTATGAACAACCTTCTTTGTCAAGAGTTATTGATTCATTATCAAAAAATAAGTTTAGATCAAAAAGAGACTTTATGAGTCAAATTGTTAACTTCATATCCCGAAATTATTTCCCTACATTTACTGCCCAAACAATTGTATTCTTACTAGGTTTATTATTAAACAAGGTTGACTGGGTAAAATTACAAACTATGGAAATTTTAAAGTACTTTTTACCTTTGATAGATTTTACTTTACCAGAATTCACAGGTGTAGGAGCAGATTTAATATCACCATTATTAAGATTACTTCTAACTAAATATGATTCCAAGGCCTTAGAAGTATTAGATTGCATTCCGAATATTTCTGGTAGCAAAATGGATAAAGATGTATTAAGAATTAGTATGGGAAATAAAGAAGTCAAAAATGGTAATAATAATACTGCCACCATGTTTGGTATCCCTGAAGATAGTGGTTGGTCTGTACCTATGCCAAGTATGACAGCAACAACAACAAGACACAATGTTCATTCTGTGTTTACTACTTTTGCTAAAGAAAATACCGACACTGAAATTTCACAAGACTTACAAAGATTGGATGACATTGTTGAGTTTCATCAAGAAGTTGGCTATAATTTAGATCGTATTGATACCAACGATACTGCTTCAATTGCAGAGGAAAATGACGCGTCTTTAAGTCACATGTGGGCTGAATTGGACAATTTGGATAGTTTCTTTACAAAAAATACAATGCACAGTTCATTACCTCAATCTCATTTGGACTCTGCATACGAATATGGTCATGATCGTACAAATTCCAATGAAACTGCTCACTCAACCCAAACAACCCCCTTAGACTCAGCACCTCAGTTATATGACCGTAAAGTATCTGCAATTTTAAATAGAAGTTTAATGAGAACTCAATCGAACATGTCATTTAAAACAAATTTAGCAGATTCATTCACAGACAATATTAATAATGATAATACCATTACAGACTCACCATTCTCTACAAGCCCATTGCGTAGTTCAGTTACAACTACTCCTGATTTATCTGGTGTTCGTTCGAAAACTTCACATATTCTAAGATCGCCCAACTCTGCAATGTTGTCATCCTCTAAAAGTAAAACAAACGATTCTCCTCAGGATACATCATTTAGATTTGAAAGCTTCTTAAGATCATCTCATAGAAATAGAAGAAAATGGCAGCACCATCAACAACATCAACAGTTAATGTCACAAACTATCCATGAGCAATCGATTCCTTTCCAATACGAAAATGATTCAAGTCCACTTAGATTGGCCTCATCATCACCTGTACTAGGATTAAACAAACAATCTCCTTTTACAAACCCACCAGAAAGTTCCAAACTTACTAAGGAAACAAAAAGAGAGAGCAAATATCAAAAGCATTACCATTTACCCCATTTCCCATCCAATAAAGATCGATCTCAAGGTAAATTAAACAACGAAAAATAATCTAAATATATATTAACATTTTATATTTTATAGGATTTTGTAATTAATGGACAACTTTTTAAATATTAAGCTGCATAAATATATATGCACTATACTTTCTATAAATTGTAGTTGATCAAGCTTAGTTACTCAATTAGAGTATGAATAACAAACATATATAGATATAATCTTATTAGTGTCAGTTATGAAATGGTTATTATTATTTCTGTCCTTCGGTATTCAGGCATCAAAAAAAATAATGAATAATTTGTTTACTAATAGATCAAATGCGATGGACTTACTTTTAGGAATTTTTAAAATCATAATATATTAACAATAATAATAAAAAAAATTACACTATTGAGTTACTAAACAGAGCAACCAACTCATAAGGAGATTATATATATATATATTTATTATCTTAATGAGTGTTCAAGAGAGTAGTAATAGCATAAATGATATTGATATTCAATCCTATTCAGCACAGCAACAGCATCATTTAGTGCAATCAATAATATCTGTATTCAATGCTCCTGAGCACCCAACTGTTGTTTCCAAGGAATATTCAAATGATTTAAACCAAGATACACAAATTCAAGCTTACGCAAAAATATCAGGTAAAGGTTGGACATATTATTTAAAGAATTTAGAAATACTAATAGGTAGAAATACGAACTCAGATAATAATCCAAATAATCCAAATAAAGATTCAAATGTTGTAGATATCGATCTTGGTCCATCTAAAGTCGTTTCAAGAAAACATGTATCTGTTAGTTTTAATTTCCAAAAGGGTAACTGGGAATTACGTGTTTTAGGTAGAAATGGTGCCAAAGTTGACTTCCAAAAAGTATCTATCAACTCTCAACCATCGTTGCTAACATCTGGGTCTATCATAGATATAGGAGGAACACAAATGATGTTTATACTACCGGATAAACCTGCAATCGTACCAAATACATGCATTAATAACTTTATCCCCCAATTAATATCAACTATTTCTACAACAGATGCCATCGATATAAATGATAATAGTAACGCACTAATTATAGATATTATCAATAACTCTGGTCATCAAAATATAAGTTCTTTAAAACCATCGATAGAAGCTGATTTAAATTCACAAAGTTCATCAAATGTTCGTGTGCAATCCTCCAAGTCTAAGAATTTACAACAACCTCAGCAACAGGTTCGAACATTTAAAATGTATGGTACTGGTAATAGTAAATTAGCAAGTAATAAAAGCTCAATTTCAAATACCAATTCTACAACCCATAACAACCCGTCAGGGACTCTTGCTTTCGGTGGAAGTACAATGGAAGCAAAAGTAACAAATTCAGAAAACCATATGACATCTTGGTCCCAAAATGATAAATCGCTAATACCAACTATAGTGACTTCTGAATTTCCACATGCATTAGATTTTGGCTCTGATTTGTCTCATGAAGAAAATAAAAACATAAAACCACCTCATTCATACGCTACAATGATCACACAAGCTATCCTATCAACTCCAGAGGGTATTATATCTTTAGCAGATATTTACAAATATATTGTATCCCATTATGCATATTATCGTTTTGCCAAATCTGGCTGGCAAAATTCCATTCGTCATAATCTTTCTTTAAATACAGCATTCGAAAAAGTTCCAAGAAGACCTGAGGAGTCAGGTAAAGGTATGAATTGGAGAATTAGCAAAGCTTATGAAAACGAATTCTTAGATAAGTGGAATTCCGGAAAAATTGCTAAAACAATTCGTAGAGGCTCCTCAGTAAATAGACAATTACAATTACATATGTCAAAGAATAATTGTTTGCCGTCACAGAAGAGTAATATTGAAAACAAAAATGGTTTATCTCAATATCCTGCAAGCCATCAAACGAATATGAACAATGAAAATTATAATTCCATGGGTAATCGAATGCCAATGCTTCCTATTTTAAAGGAAAATAATCATTTATTACAGAAAGAACATAAAATTCGACAATCAAAATTTCAAAACAGTAATATAAATACCATATCAAAAGAATACAATTCTTCTTCAAAAAGAGGAACTGAAATGATTCTACAATTTAGCAATACATCTACAAATGATCTAAAATCTGCATCAAAACAAAATGCTCTATCACAATCTATACCATCCATTCCAAGTGGCTTAAATGTATCACCTACTCATTTGTTAAGATCACCAATTAAAGGGTTTCATGTTACAGCAAACGAAGCATACACACCTGAAAGAGGTAGTACAAATGTAAATAGATCACCTAGGAACTCTATTGGTGCTGATGCAAACTTACTTGATTTAAAATCTGGTTCCGAATCTGCGAAGAGAAGAACTTTACAGCCAAGTAATAAGATGGATACTAATAAATCAACACCATATAACAACAATAAACTTACAATTACTAATTTTGGGAGCAATAAATCACAAAGACTTCTCAGTTCACCAAATGTATGGAATCTAATGCATTTCACATCTGTGACAAACACCCCTGCCATTGACTATGAATTAGGTGCCCATGAAAATATCAAACCAACAGATTTCAATAACAATGAAGATAGGAAGGATATTCCTGATATTATGTCATCCCCATTGAAGAAACAAAGTAATAAAAATGCAGAGCAAGGCAAAAATAGTAAGACTCTCTTATTAGATACAGATAGTGCCAAGATTAGTGTTATTAATGAGTAAAATGTTGATAAAGTCTAATCAAATAGAGAATATATAAACACATTAAGTAGAATATTTATTTACCTATTCACTCTATTTCGTGAATGTTATACTTATTGAACTCATTAAATCAATATTTTATTTAAATATTATTTTAATTTTAAGGTTTCTCTTCTATGCGGGCCCTCATATAATCTGATTTTGAAGATTAAAGAAATTTATCGAAGAGACTAATGTAATAATAGTTATTAAATAGCTGAAGAGAACCCATGGAATAATACAACTACGTAATCTCATATGATATCTAGTTTTAAAGATTTGAAATTGGTTACTGTATGGTCTTCGTTATCTCCTCAACATGTGGCTGAATATATAGCTGAAATTTTATCAAATCACAGAAAGAATGATGAAAATGTCTTACCACTTCAATTATATTTTGTTGATGCAACAAATTCTTTCCCCATCTCTCAATTCCAAAAACTAGTACCAGTATGCGATGAAAACAAATACATTTATGATTATATAAGGATCACAACATGTTTAGATCTTAATGAATTAAATCGTACTACAAATAAAATGATTCAATTAATATCCATAGATAAAATTCAAAAAATTCAAAGAAGCAAGAGAGGACTTACAGAATTAAACAAGGATAATGGTACATCAGGGATTTTATTAATCATCAATGGGTTAGAAGTTATGTTTAGAAATTCTCAAATCAATGAATCTCAGGAGCAAGCTCATCTCTTACTACGTGATATAATATTAAAATTAAGAGCAACTGCAAATCAACCAGATGAATATAATAATATGAAATTGAAAAATATAATTACATTCCCTGCTAGTGAACTCTTTAGAAATGTAAACAACAATGATAATACAAAGAAAAGAATCAAACCAAATAATTTAATTAAAGGTAATACATTAGGTGAATATGTATCAAAATTTTATGCAGATGAGATAATTTCATAATTTTGCACACTTCGAGTGACTGACACCCAAACACCTTAAATGAAAACAAATTTGTAACATCCGTGCATATTTGAAGACGAAACAAGAAAAAAATAATGGATAATATCTCAGTCCTTACTCGCAACTGGAGAAAGATAGACGCAAAAAATTAAGATTCAAGTAATGACGCTTAGTTAGTACCAGCACTGTTAGAAGGAACGTTGGAATTTTGTTACAGAGACTCTGGTTCCACTTTAGGCCGAGTTTGATATTGAGCTAGGCAGAACTTTCAAATTTCATTTCTGCCTAGCTCATCAATTTGATGTTAATTCCTTTGTAACTGTAGTGAGGGAAATTTCTCATTGACAGTAATAATAATTATATTCTTAGCTACTCTAGGCTGTAGTAATTAGATACATTGGAAATTATTATAGTGAATTAATGGGTTTTGTTCAGAATCTGAATACAATTTCTTATTGACAATTAGTGGGATAATATCATATTGATATTGTAAATTGCCAATACACTTGGTCTGCGATGCTTGCGTTACATCAATGAATTTACACTACGTTAGTAGTTGTTATTATTATTACCATCAATTAAAATTAGTGCAATATATATTAATATATTATATGTAAATTATTATCTTCATTTAATTACATCTTGCTTAAAGAAACCGAATACAACAATCCAATAGAAATGTCTACTTTCGAACCAGTCGTTGTTATTGATGGTACGTACAATTAGCAATATTCTTTTATAAGATTACAATAATTAATGATTATAGAGGTGATGAATACCATTTTCAGTTTAAAAAGCTATTAAATACAATAAAACATTTTATTATATATTCAATGTGGTAAGGAATTTAATACCAGTGATACAATATGTATAATTTAAAGTAATGTGGAAGAACTTTTACCAATGATTGAAAGATTACACCGATTTTATTTTATACATTGTTATACTATGATGATACTGGTGATATCAACAATCGAACTATATTGATTATTGATATAACCAATATACAATATTCCAACAAGAATTCCTGATACATTTGTGAGCTGAAAAATTATTATTAAAATTTTTTTGAGAGCTGAATTAATATCATACTGATATACTCTAGTTTTGCCAGAAATGTTTATTTGACATAATTGTATGAGAACTATCATTGAAATCTATAATCAAATTATTGTTATCTAAATTAATTATTTTTCATAAATCAAAAATACTAACAAAATTTAACTTCTATGTTAATATTTATTCAGGTAAGGGCCATTTAGTCGGTCGTTTAGCTTCAATTGTTGCTAAGCAATTATTGAACGGTCAAAAGATCGTCGTTGTTAGAGCTGAAGCTTTAAACATCTCTGGTGAATTTTTCAGAAACAAGTTAAAGTACCATGACTACTTGAACAAGGCTACTGCTTTCAACAAGACCAGAGGTCCATTCCATTTCAGAGCCCCATCTAGAATCTTCTACAAGGCTGTCCGTGGTATGGTTTCTCACAAGACTGCCCGTGGTAAGGCTGCTATGGAACGTTTAAAGGTCTTTGAAGGTGTCCCACCTCCATACGACAAGAAGAAGAGAGTTGTTGTTCCACAAGCTTTAAGAGTTTTAAGATTGAAGCCAGGTAGAAAGTACACTACTTTGAGCAAGTTATCTACTTCTGTCGGTTGGAAATACGAAGATGTCGTTGCCAAGTTGGAAGAAAAGAGAAAGGTCAGATCTGCTGAATACTACGCCAAGAAGAAGGCTTTCAACAAGAAGGTTGTTGCTGCCACTGTTGCTTCTGCTGAATCTGAAGCTGCTAAGAAATTGGCTACTTTCGGTTACTAAATAAAATGATTTTAAAAATATTTAAATTAATAAATTTAATATTTTATTTTATCTATCTGTATATCGACATAATTAATAAACAAACAAACAAGAAATATTATTAATATATTATCTTTTTTATCATTTATAGGAATCTTGAACATATATTATTACTATTACAATGATTAACTTGTTGTGATAGTAATAACTTAAACTTATATTAAATGTAATGAATTTCATTAAATTACGTAATATATACAAAGATTATAATAATTCATTTTGAAGATATGTCATGAATTGGAAACTATTATTTCAAAACGTTCAAAATAAAAATAGTTTGCAAATGATATCATTATATGAATAAGTGCAGATAAATACAGGAATGATCAATTCAAATTACTAAACAATTTGCAAAAAATATAAATTAGGAACACAATAGAAACCTTTTGAAAAAACATTATTGCACCTAAACACTTGGTAATGGGGAAAGTAAGTTAAACAAATTTGGTTTGTTTGAAGTATGAGACCAACCTAAGTATAAAATGAATGGGATCCAACCATAATGAGCAACGGTATGAGATAAGTTCCAAACCTTGGAAATACGTTCTTTGGATTCGTCACTTAAAATAAAAGATGGTAAAGAAATCATTGTGTTGGTTCTGTTATAAATTAATATAATATACTACTTTATTTATCACAATTATATACATTTAAACATACAATTTGTATGTTTTATTAACAATCCTATTACTTTTATTTTAAATTATTTTATGAAATTATCACTTTCCAAATTTAAATAGCTGTCGTACAAAGGTACAAGTATACGAATAGTGCTATTTATTATAATGGAAGCCTTTATAATTATATTAATATTACATTATATATGTTATATTTACTGATTAAATTAGGATTTGACTATATTGATGATTGATGCATTTATCTGAAGTTTTAAAAAACACACAGTTTTAAATTTGAATGTTTATTCTTCTGAGATATTTAAAATATTGAATGAGAATTAATTTAGTTTATTCTTGAAACATTAAGAAAACCAATTATCTAATGTGATGACATCGTTTGGGTTTGGTTCAGCCCATTGTTGAGACATGTTTTTTTTGGAACTTATATAATCTTCTTCCCATTCGATGGGAATACTACCGATTTTATGCTTGTCATCATCGATTAATGTACGACATGTTTGCCATGAGAATCTAACAATTTCCTTTGGCCAGGAAAAAAATTGTTTTTGATTGTCACGTAACCAAGCTGTTGTCTTTGGATCAGATGGGTACCCTGATCCCATAATCTCTTCTTCAGATCTCTTTAATTGATCGATTAAAATATCTCTTGTAACTTTAGCGACAACACTTGCAACACTAACGACACAATATAAAGAATCTGCTTTTTTGGCCACAGTAAATTTAATATTTGGAAATCTGATTTCTAATTTCTTTTGATAAGAAATTGGTGGACCAACTGTATCAACATATACGTGATCAAGCTTAACGCCTTTTTGAAGAACACCATCTATCAAAGCCATTGTTACATCGTGAGCTTGCTCATTTAAATTATAATTTTGAGAAGGAGGAAATCTCAACATACCACTAGAAATATCTAGTGGGGTAATGGAAGTAGTTGCATAACCTACACCATCAATTTCAATTGAACCTGTATTATTTCCTGTGGTATCATACATTCTACTAAATAAATCACGACGAACTACATCAGTTAACTTTTTGGAATCATCGAATGCATATTTTGGTATCAAAACAGTATCTTGATATTCTCTTGTACAATAACTTATACCATATACCATTGGCCCCATTACTGGACCACGACCTGCTTCATCAACACCAAGAATAACTGGTGATTCAGAAGTTCCAGATGCAATCATCTCTGGGACTTCTGAATAGAAGCTTTTTGTATGAATTGATTCTAAAGAGGCCAATACAGTTGGAGGTAGTGCACTCATTTTAAAATTAGCTACTTTGATACAGTAGTAGGTATATCCTATATATGTTATAAGTTATTTAGAACAACTAATCTTAATAATACATCTGTGAAGTTTTAAATAAGAAACTTTATGTTACGCGTCAGTTGAACGCTATTAACTGAGCGTGTTATTTACTATGTGCGAACAAGAACTGAATGCATTTATTAATATTTACAAGTATTTTTAAGTTATATATACATTAAAATAATGAATTATGAGAATTTAATCTGATTTGAAACTTTTATTTCCCACTTATTGCCTGTTTACGTTGTCAATACAACCGAAGGGTAGAACATTTTCTATACGGGATTCATCAAGTAATAACATGCATAACCTATCAATACCAAGACCTAAACCTCCAATTGGTGGCATGCCCCATTTCATAGCTTCTATATATTCATTATCAATGGATAGAGCTTCTTGATCGTTGTATTTTTCATTAGCTTCTTTTTGATTTATAAATTTTTTTAATTGTAGTTGTGGACAATTTTCTTCTTCATATGCATTGATATATTCTTTACCATTAATGAATACTTCAAATCTCTTTGTAGTAATTCTATTCAATGGATTTTCTTTAGCTAATGGTGACATTACAGTAGGATGATGGTATATCAATGTTGGCAATAAAGTATTACAATATCTTTCTTCAATGTAATGAGAGCATAATTTATTCAATATTTGTTGAGGTGACGGTATATTATCAATATTTACTCCAGGGAATAATGATTCTTTAACTTCAGAAGGAATTGAATTTAGTAGTAAAACTGGATCATTTAAATTCATTTTATTAAAATCAGTACCGTTGTTGATTTCTTTTGTTAATGTTGGTAAAAAATCTACTCTTTTAAATTTATAATCATTTTTTGATAAAATATTAATTAATTCCATTAAAATTGGATATGATAATGAATTTTCATTAATTAAATTTGAATTTTTCAAATTATTTAATATGAATTTAAATAAATCTTCTGATTGTTTTATTAATAAATCCATTGATGCATAAGATTGGTAAAATTCTAAAGTAGTAAATTCAGGATTATGAGTTTGATCAACACCTTCATTTCTAAAAACTTTACCAATTTCATAAACTCTATCAATTCCACTAATAACTAATCTTTTCAACCATAATTCTGGTGCAATTCTTAATTGTAAATTATTTTGATTTAAAATTTCTGATCCATGTGATGATTTTGTTATAAATGGTTTTGCAATTGCACCATTTGCCTTATTTGATAAAATTGGTGTTTCCACTTCAATAAAATTTTGATTATCTAAAAATAATCTAATTTGCTTAATTATAAAATTTCTTAGTAAAATATTTGATATACCATTAATTTGATAATCAATTACTCTATTATTTTTAATTTTATTATGATCTAATAATTTTGGTGGTAATGGTAATTGTGCCACTGATAATATTTTTGGTAATTTATTTAATTTTAATGATAATGTTTTCTCTTTAGATTCTGATAAACCTGGATAACCATAATTTTGAATATAATCACCAATTTTTAAAAATTTAATAAAATTTAAAAATTCAATATCATTAATTAAATTTTTATCTAATTTATTAAAATTTAAAATCAATTGTAATTGTTCTTGATAATTATTAATTAAATCAATAAAGCAAATTTTTTTACCTAAATATCTTAATTTTTTAATTTTACCATTTATTAATATTTTTTCATTAATTAAATCATTTGTTATATTATTAAATTTTTCATTAAAATCCTTTATAGTCAATTGATTATAATCACAATTTATTATTGAATTCGATAAAGATGGATAATATTTATTTAAATCTTTAAAAATTTTATCATTTCTTTTATTGAATTCTAAATTACCAGCATTAATAGTAATTTTTTTACTTTTATTAATAACTTGACTATAAAATCTATTACAAGTTATTGAAAAACTCTGTGATTTGAAAGGCATTACCATTTGCAAATAAAGAGATACCAGTTAAACTTTAATATCAATAAACTTCCACAACCACTAGTAATGTAAACCACACTAATACAGTTTAATCTCTTATCCTTTAAATCAATAATCAATAATCAATATCAATAATCAATATTGATATCAATCATAGGAACGGTGTTTAATGATTGATTAAATCAAATATTCAATTGCTTTCACTGAGAAAGTTTCAATTTATCTGTGCAATTTCAGTGCAAATGAGGGAGGCGCATGTTGTTTCTGCACGAATTTAATCTCACATACAGATACAGATTAATATGCAGGAACAACAGAGTTTGGACAGAAAACCACACGTAGAGAGATGCGGGTTGATCTTGGCAGGTGTGTGTGTGCAGTGCCCGTGGAATGTGTAATGCTTGCAGCACTGAACCAGATCTGTTTCAAAATGATGGCCAGTAAGAAATTGGCCGAGGCAATTAATTTTCAATGAATACACACAGTAAACTTGCCGTACTGCAGGCTGTTACGCGTATAATTGTTACGCATGTAAGTACAGTACCCGTACAGTGCCCGTACAGACGCAATGTACGTTCCTGGAGCGTAGTTTTTCCGCAAGCGGAAAAACTCCTTTCTGCAACAATTACTCAGCTCATGCGTGCCACTCAAGAATGAATTAAGAAACGCACGCATATGTAGGGACTCAAAGAAATGGCTTGCTTATTAGTTTTCTCACAGATATCCCTGTATATCAAATTATGCAACTGTCAAAATCTGCAGCGGAAAATTACAATTTCTGGTAGTATCATTGCTAACAGCAATTATCAACAAAGTTGCACCTCTAAGCTCTAAGCTATAGCAGTACTATATCATACCATTCAGTTCAGTTCAGTTCAGTTCAGTCCAGTTCATTCCAGTTCAGTTCACCAGGTGTACTTTAATTTGTTTGAGAAGCGGTAGTTATTGTTCATGTTCAGTATCTTTACTGTATGAAATGGTAAGAAACCAGAATAAAAGTGACTTATCTAACTTTCTACATTACTAAATCAATCTCTTTACCTGAACAAGTTTAAGTCACTACCTAATTTAGTGTGTGTTAGAACAGTTAAGTTATTCTCTTACGTATGGTGTAATAATTCCATTGCAACATATTCAATTATATTGATTTATGGTTTAATATATATCTGAATTGTTCCATTTCAATACTTCTCTTTATTCAAATATATATATATACTTATATTTATTCTTGTTTTTATTTATATAACTTATATCTGAATCTATTATACAGGGATCACATCACAGAGATTCATCTTTTGGTTACTAATCAATTAAAATATATCATATACTAGATTTTAAATAACATGGAAATGGAAACTACAACTTTATCATTGGAACCTTCAAATGATATTAAAATTAATATTAATGAAAAACCATTGTCTATAAGTAATATTAATAAATCAATGATTTTTGAAAGAAATGTTGAAGAACAAATTCATATGTTACAACCAAATTTTAGTAATACAGATGATGATAACAATAATTATTATACAAATAATTTATTAAGATCAAGACAAAATAGTTGTACTTCATTATCTTCAAAAAAATTATCAGTAACTAATAGTAATAATAATAGTAATTTATGTTTATCTGCAATTTCAACGAATAATAGTATGTCTTCTTTATCATCAATGTTAACATCAAATACAAATCAAAATACAAATAATAATATACATCATCATAGGCATTTAGAAAATTTCGTTCCACCTATCTTAGATGCAAGTTGTTCTATAGTTAATGATAAATCCACTGGTTTAAATGATGTAGACATGGTTCTTCCAAGACGTCCTTCATCAACTATTGGTTTAGATCTAGCATTGGGTAGATCAAGATCATATTCTGCATCTCCTACAAATTCTATTTCTTCTCCAATGTCTTCATTTATGGAACCTCCTACTATACATAACAACTTATCAAGATCATATTCATACAGTTCACAATCTCATAACGGTCATTCTGCTTCACCAATGAGTTCACCAGAAGTAGGTAAAACTTTAAAATTTTATTCTTATGCAGATGTCTTAACAGATGAATTGAATGATACTCATAATTCAAATAGTATTTCAAATATACTATCACCTACACAAACTAGACCACATTTATCACCATTGGGTACTAATAATTTAGTCTCAACCCCATCTTTAAATATTACTATCCCACAATCACATCATTCTCAAAAACTACCTCAAAGAAATTTATCATCACCATTTTTCCAACATCAAAATAAGAGACAACCAAATTCTATATTATCACAAACTTCTCCAAGAAGTAGTGTTTCTCATGCTAATATCAACACCACTAATCCTTTGATAAATAGAGAGCACTTACAAGTTAAATCTCAATTTGAATTAGGACCTGCTATCAAAGATGATGATATGTCAGATGATGATATGTCAGCGAATGAATAAATGTCCTTTCTATTTAGTTACGAATGAATCGATATGATAATGGGAACAAAAATTACAATAAAAATAATATAATTTTCTTAAATAATTACATAAAATGCAATCAATATATCCTTAATATAGTTAATACTTTCAATTCTCTTCAATTGGTCTTTCCAAAGATTTGTATTTCTATTTTTTTTTGTTACAATATATATTTATAATGTTACATATCATTACTTACCAGATCCATTAAATTTACGTTTCTTAAAATCACTTGAATTAATGTTTTTATCGTTATCAAAACCATTGAAACTAGTTTCAAATTCACTTTTTGTATCATTTTTATCGTATAGATCTTCAACTGTCTCGTATTCATGTCCAAAATTATTAAAAACATGTTCCTCCATTTCAACACAATCATCTATATGTTTAGCCACATCATCTTCTTGCTTTGAAATTTGTTCTTGAACATACTTATCATTATTTAGTGTATTTTGTAATTCAAGTAAGGTATCTGGTTCTAAATTAGTTGGAAATTCAACTTGGAATTTAATATACAAGTTACCATTCTTAATAAATTTCTCATCATTACCACTTGTAGAGCTTGAATTACTTTGATCTTTTGGCATACCATAGTTTTCTAGCGTTTTGATTGCGTTTGGTTTGATAATCTCACCAGGGATAATGTCAATTTTAATTAAATTTCCACTTGGATGTCCATTGACGTATATACTTCCTCCACATAATGCTGTTAAAAGACTTATAGAATAATTTGAAATTAATAAATCATATCCATTGATGACTTCAAACATTTCATCTTTAATTTGATTAATTGTTAGAACAATATCACCAGGAATAACCTTTTCTTTACCATAAGAAGTACTCACTACTTCATCTGCTTCACCTGGTAATATAATTAACTGCCCATTTGTCATACCAGGTTGAATTTCTACATCAAATATTTTTCTTTCATTTGTACACCCTTGACCTTTACACTCAGTACATACATTGTTGCTATGAATAAAGCTACCAGTACCAGAGCAGTTTGCACAGGTTTGTGAAAATGATTGAATCATTGGCCCCATGCTTCTTGTTTGAGAAATATTACCTGTACCATTACAGGTTGCACAAGTCATTCTTTCAATACCACCATTACCTTGACATGAAATACATAATCTTGTTCTATCCAGTCGAAGTTTTGTCTTTTTACCTGTATATAAATCACTTAACGTACATTTTAAAGTATGTTTAATATCTGGTCCCCTTTTGATTGAATTTGAATCAAAAAATGAATTATAATTATTTGGGTCTCTTGTTGATCCAAAAGGCTTAAAACTTGAACTAGGTTTATCATTATTACCAAAAAACTGTGCAAATAAGTCACCAGCAGAAGTACCCATGGGACTATTAAAAAATGCACTGTTACCAAAGGGATTAAACATATTTTGTTGTTGCTGCTTTTGCTGTTGCTGTTTCAATTCTTGTTCTTTGTATTGCTGAATAATTGATTCATCTACAGTTCCATATTTATCATACAATTTTTTCTGTTCTTCATTACTTAGCACTTCATAAGCTTGACAAATGCTTTGAAATTTCGATTTTGACTCTTCTGATAGATTATTTTTATCAGGGTGACATTTCAACGCAAGAACTCTATATGCCTTCTTGATATCACACTGAGAAGCATTTGTTGGTACTCCTAATGTATCATAATATGTGGTTGACTTTACCATTGCCAATACTTTATTCACTCACTCACCTTATATTTTGTCTCCTTTTCCTATTGAAAAACTGGACAACTAAAGTACTACTCTAATATTTACGCCTTTACCCTTATTTAGCCACTAATAAGGCACGATATGACTTTCTTCCACTGTATATATATCTAATTAAAACATTGATTATTAAGTCAAATTAATCATTTATAGGTAGAAACATTTACAAGCGATGCCATGGAACATGACCGAAGAATAAAATATTTCAGATATTGTAATATTTTATTAATATCGTAAGACTATTATTGATTATAAACAATTGGTGGTCGATTATAAATCAATTATAGATCATCATTATACATACAAGCTTATAGCTATCCATTGATAATCTTATATTTGGTTTTACTTTTCAATTGATTGAATTCCCATTGTTGAAGATGAGTAATACTACCATGAAAAGTAACGCAGGAATTCTACTTTCCTTGGATAATTCTGTTGTTCCTACACATTATGACCTATATTTGGAAATAGACCCTTTAAAAACTAATTTTAGAGGTACTGCTAATATTTCATTAAAATCTAATAACAATAAATCATTCCAAGAATTTAAACTTCACTCTAAAGATTTAGTCATCGCTTCAGCTACATTATTAGACAATAGTTTAAAGATTACTTATGATAAAGATAACCAATGGGTGATTTTTACTTCTGAGAAGTTAATTGATCCAAGTGATGATGAATATGTTTTAAAATTAGAATATGTCGGTAAGATTAATACAATTAAATCTCATCAAGATCAAACTACTGGTGTTTTCAAAACAAATTTTATGAATGAATCTTCCGGTAGATCTGACAACTACGTTATTGCTACTCATTGTCAACCTAGTTTTGCTAGAACAATTTTTCCATGTGTTGATGAACCATTTAATAAAACTACATTTGAAGTTAGTATTAATACTTTAAAGAGATTCAAAGTTTTATCCAACAATGATGAATCATCTACTCCATCTACTAGAGAAATTGCCAATAAAAATAATAAGATTGTTAATTTTAAGAGAACTCCATTGATGGCCACATCCGTTTTCGGATTTGTTGTTGGTGATTTAGATTATTTGAAGACAGAAGTTTCTTTACCTGTATCAAATAAAAAAATCAACATTAGTGTTTATGCAACAACTAATGTAACTGATGCTGCTTTTACTTTAGATACTATCCAAAAATATTTGCCTCTTTTGGAAACATATTTTAATAAAAGTTATCCATTAGATAAATTAGATTTTGTATTGTTACCATTTTTAACTGATATGGCTATGGAAAATTTTGGTTTAGTTTCTATTTTAATGAACCATTTATTACTTCCTCCACAAGCATTAGCTAATCCAGCAATTAGAGAACAATCTCAACAATTAATTGTTCATGAATTAGTGCATCAGTGGATGGGTAACTATGTATCATTTGATTCTTGGGAACATTTATGGTTTAATGAATCATTTGCCACTTGGTTAGCATGTCATTTATTAGAAAGTAATGGTGATTTACCAAATTATTGGACATCTCCATCTTATTTACAACAACAATTAGAACCAACATTAAACAATGATATGAATGCTAACAATTTAAGTATTTTTGATTCATCTAAAAAAGTTACTAATTCTAACATTATCAAACAAACAAGTGATGCATTTAACCCACATTCATATATGAAAGGTATAACATTATTAAGATCGTTACAATTGACAATTGGTAATGAATTATTACAAGAATCATTATCAATAATATTAAATATGAATAAATTTTATGAACGTAGTGTTAAACCAATGGATATTTGGACAGAAGTTGGACAACATTTAAAATCTGAAAATGTTAGTAATTTTGTTAGTTCATGGACTAGATTACCAGGTTTCCCAATTTTGCAAGTTACTAGAATGAAAGATGAAGATAATTTAATTTCCACTAAGATTGAACAACATAGATTTTATCAAGGTGATCAAAATGATATTGAAGATGTTCCATATCATGTTCCATTATTTATTTTAAAACCAAATGGTGAATTAGACAGAGAGAATGTTTTATTAACTGATAGAACATTAAAGATTAAATACCCAATTGTGATTTTAAATAAAGATTATCAAGGTTATTATCGAGTTTCATATGAAGATAAAGAATCGTATGATATAATATGTGAAAATATTATTAATGATAAATTAAATGAGATTGAAACTTATTCAATTTTTAATGATTTATTTTTTTTCATTAATAATAATAATAAATATTCAAAACGTATTCACATTGATGGTTTTTTACAAATTTTAAATACAATTATTTCCTTGGGGGTTAATGATAAACATTGGTATGGGTTAGCAATTGCCTTTAAAATTTTAACAAAAATTGAAACTAAAGAATCAATCCAAGAAATTATTGATGCAATGAATAAACAAATTGAATGGCCACAAGAAGTTTCAAATTTCAAAGGGTTTACAAATAATGTTAATAAATTACAAGTTATGTCACAATTAATTTTCCTTAACAAACAAGATTCTGAATTTATTAAATTGAACAAACATTATTTCCAATCCTTATTTATTAATGGTAATGATATACCAATTGAATTAATTTCTAATATATTATTATGTTATTCATATAATATGACTAAATTAAAAGAATGGAAAAAATTATTTGAATTAACTAAAAAAGAAAATTCCAAAACTACTAAAAAAGATGTATGGGAAACAATTGGATTTGCTAAAAAACCTGAATTACTTCATAAGAATTTAAATTTTATTAATAGCAATTTTGAACAATCACAAATTGAATTAATTTTAATTGGTATATTGTATAATAATAATGTTTCAATTATTATTAATGAATCAAGTAAAGAAACCAAATTAATTCGTCATGTTGTGTTTGAATGGTTTACTGACAATTTTGATCATTGGCATAATAGATCGATGAAGAATCCATCAGTCAAAGAAAATTTACAGTCAATAACTTCATTGACACTAAATCAAATGACCATCAGTGATAGTGATAAATTGCTTGTAAAGCAATTTATCACTAGTAAGACCGCCAGTGAGGGTAACCCCCACCCAGCCACTTGGCTAACTGACCTTGTCTAACACACATACAATATACACACACACACACACACACACAATACACACAATACACACACTGTAGCACAATAACTCATAGATTGTAACACCATCTTGCACTAAACACCATGCACCATGCACTAACACCGTGCTGCGCTGTGCGTTCTGATAGGCTGCGTGCAGCGCAGGGTGTGCGGTGCAAGGGCACGCCCAGCACTGTTTCCCAAAATGGCGTATTGCGCTGTGGGTGTGCGCTATGCTGTGCGTCGCAGCGTGTCGTATCGCGTGTCTCGGTGGGAGCGTGTTGGAGTGAGCGTGTTGGTGTTGGAAAACAAACACAGAGAGAGATTTGGCAATTTCTGACAAGTTTCAAGAGTGTGTTTGTTGATTTGTGTGGTTAAGGAGCAGTTGGTATATAAGCAGATGGGTTGTATGTGGTTTTTGTATGTGGTTTTTGTATGTGTTCTTGCAGTGATACAGCACACACACACACACAAACACACACAAACACACATCACGTCGACTTGGGTAATATGGAAAAAGTTAGGGAAAAGTTAAACAGTTTGAAATTAGAAGCTGAATCATGGCAAGAAAAGTATGAAGAATTGAAAGAGCAATTCAAACAAGTCGAACAAGATAACATCGAAAAGGAAAACGAGATCAAATCGTTGACTACTAAGAACCAACAATTGGAAGATGAAGTAGAAAAATTAGAATCTAATTTAACTGATTCTAAACAAATTGCTGAAGATTCTCATAATTTAAGATCAAATAATGAAAATTTTACTAAAAAAAATCAACAATTGGAGGAAGAATTGGAAGAAAGTGACGCTAAATTAAAGGAAACTACTGAAAAATTAAGAGAAACTGATTTGAAATCTGATCAATTAGAAAGAAAAGTTGCTGCTTTAGAAGAAGAAAAAGATGAATGGGAAAAAAAATATGAAGAATTATCAAATCAATACGATGAAGCTAAAAAGGAATTAGATGAAATCGCCTCTTCTTTAGAAAACTTATAATTATAAGTATTATATACATATATTTTATATATATATTATATCATATCAATCTTATAACTATACAACTATTATTATTATTACTTCTCACAGTGTATCATCGTGTACGCTGCTGCACAATATCAAATTTTTAGATATATATATATATATATAACACCAATATATAAAAAATTATTTAAGTGATTGATTGTATCTGATAAATACATTGTTGTACAAGGGGAACAAAACACACACAACACAACACAACACACGAGAATGGTGGTACACATCCTAGGACATGGGTTCAAGGGGAAAGAAGTCATTAGAATTGGGTTGGCTTCTAAATTTTATGGATTAGGTTTACAAAGTGCAGAAAAAATTTGTTCCAAATTAGGATTTTATCCATGGATGAGAATGCACCAATTGACAGAACCACAAATCATGAACATCACTAGTGAATTATCCAATTTAACCATCGAGGGGGATGCAAGAGCTATCGTGAGAGAAAATATTCAATTGAAAAAAAATATTGGTTCTTATCAAGGTATGAGACATTCATTGAATTTACCTGTAAGAGGTCAAAGAACAAGAAACAACGCCAAAACTGCAAGGAAATTGAATAAGATCGATAGAAGAGGGTTCCATACTTCCACATGGTCACAGTTCATATCAAATCTTTGAGATCAAATCGCACTTTTCACATTACCCCCCAGTAACTAAATCTTTTTAGCTATTCTCCATTAACATGTATATAGAAACAACAAACAACAATAAATATATCATTGTATTAGAATAGAACCTTGCCATTGCCATTGCCATTGTATAGTTGCCATTACCATTGCATAGTTGCATTTAGCGTCTCTTAACTATGGCGTGGGAAGTGACACACAGCTTATAAGCTGTAAAATTTCAAACCCCTTTATTAAATTTCAAATTTTAAAGCGATTTTTTAAAAAAATGTACCATCTAGATTGGAAAACTATATTATAAGATTAGTTAATTGAATAAGTTAGGTTAGTTTGGTGGGAGATTAGTGGAATTGAAGCAGATTGACATGCCTAAATTAGAACAGTTTGAGATTAAGAAATATTGGCAAATTTTTTCAGGTTTAAAACCTGTTGATAATAAAGTTAATCATGATCAAGTTTTACCAATTTTGTATAATGCAAAATTAGATTCATCAATTTTAAATAAAGTTTGGTTTTTATCAGATATTGATGATGATGATAATTTGGATTTTGAAGAATTCGTCATTTGTATGAGATTAATTTTTGATATGGTTAATAAAAATATTGATAAAATTCCTGATGAATTACCAGATTGGTTAATACCTGGTAGTAAGGCAAAATTAGTTAAAGAAAGATTACAAAGGAAAAAATTAGAAAATGAAGATATTCCAAAGATGGAAGCTCCCGTTATTGATTGGTACATTTCTCCAGAAGATAAAAAAAATTATGATGATATTTTAAATACGGTAACAACTTTAACAGATGGTACTTTCACATTTCAATCAATTACAATTGTATTAAAATCAAAATTTTTCAATATTGGTACTTCAGATGTTAAAAAAGCTTGGGATTTAGTTAATCCAAAGTTTTTAGAATCAATTGATAGAGATCCTGCTTTTTTCTTTATACATATTTTAAGACAATGTAATGATATTGGTGCCACTATACCAACAGAATTACCAAAGGCATTACATGATATTTGTAATAAAGAAAAAATTACTTATGATTTGAAATCAAATCAAAATGAAGTTACAAGAACTTCTGCAACAAATTCAAAAACAACAAAAACTTATCAAACTGATATAAAACCAATTAGAGTAAAAGATATTCCAAGAGGTTCAATTAACGATATAGATTCTTTACAAAGAGAATTAGATGCATTGGAAGCTGAATTAAATCATGTTAAAGATGAAGTTTCAAAACAACAAAATACAAGTTTAATTAAAAAACAATTTGAAGAATTATTAAAATATAAAGAAAATCAATTACAAAAAAGTAGTCAAATGAGTTCATCAAATATTAAAATCAATACAAGATCAGTTAAAGAAGATTTAGATAGTATCGAACAACAAGTTGATGTACTTGAGAATTACCTAAGTGATAAAAAATTCGAATTAAATGAATTGCAATCACAAATTCAATCATATAATAAATAATTAGATAATAACACACACATTGTATATTAAAAATTTAATAATAAATGAAATTTTAAATTTTAGTCAAATCAATTTAATATTTTTTGTTGATAATTATTATATTCATTATAGCATCTATTCATATACATTTTCTATTATTTACGTTTAATTAAAATCATAATCATTAATTAGAAAATGCCTTTGAAAAAAATTCAATCGCTTTTTCAACAAGATTAACTTCTTCATTCTTAATTAATTGTAATTCAGATAATTTCTTTAAGATTAGTAAAACTTGTTGTAAATATTCTTGACATTTTACAAATTGCTTTTCCAAATTTGGAATTGTTCTATATGTGTTAAATTCAGTGGATACTGAAGATAATGCATCAGATTTAACATTACCATTATGTAAGTATTTTTGAAGGAAAAATTCTGACATCATTGCCATAATGATATTTGGAGTGCCTTTTCTAAATGGTTGCTTATTGACAACTAATTTTTTCCATCCATTGTTATCTAAAGATAATCTATCAAATTCACCAGCAGTTAAACTTGAAACTAAAATAGATTCATTCAATTCCTTCAAGTTGTCCTTAACAAAATTGAAATGTTCTCTATAAGTTAAACATTGCTTATCAATTGGTCCATGATAATTAGCTGGTTTTTGATCAACTTGGAATAAAGTTAATAATCTGGTCAAAATATCAATGTATGAGGCTTCTGTACTGTAAGAACGTAATGTAGCTGGGGATAATGCAGATACAACTGATGGTCGTAGATCTTCAGATAATTTTAGTGCATCCATTTTCAAAAACATCAATAAAACAATCATATTTTTATAATATTCTGAATCTAAATTCAACTCATTCAAATACAACATGATTAAACCCCATTTAGTAGCTACCATGGTCCTCTTTGAAACATCGATTTCAAAAAATTCTAACAAACACAATGTTCTTAACAAAGATGTTGCTAATAAATCAAAAGTAGAAGTTAACTTATTTTCCAAAGGAGTATTAGCAGCGGAAATAGCTGAAGTTGAAATAAAATCTGTTCCGAAATCATCAGACGCAAGTAACACTTCTATGAAAGCTTTGATAGAAAATTCAGTTTCTTTATCATCCGTCTTAATAATAATACGATTAATAGTTTCAAATGTTGAAGGAGTACTTTTATTAACTAAATCAATTGGTTTGTCAGATTCAAACCAATTTATTTGTTTAATAGGCTTGATTTGGAAGTATCTATTAATAGGTTGGGTTAATAAACCAATTTCTTTGTTCTTAAAAATTTCAACAGATTTTTTAATCAAATTTCTGTAAGAGTTAGAAGCACCTCCATCTAATGGTTGTTCTTCTAAATATTTCCCGGTAGTGATAGTTTCAAATAAGTTACTGCCAATTAACCCAATAGATTGATAAAAGTAATATTCATTAGGCAGTTGTTGTGAAATAAAATCATGAACATTATCAGGAATAACTCTACTTGATTTTTCACCATATTGTTTATTCTTAGTTTTATCTTTAGTTTCAACATTTTTACCATTGTTTTCATCCTCGACATATAATTCAACTTTACCAGTATTCTTCAAAACAGGCATATATCTCAATGCTGAGTACCCTTTTTGGTACATTTCTATATATTTAGTAGTATTTTTATCCAATGGGTTTGATAACAAGTATGCATAAAAGTTGGTTCCTGAAGCAAAAACTAAATCCAAGGCAGCATTAAATAACTGCCCAACTGGATAAATTTGTAACGGTGGTAGAGTAATTGGTTGTAAATCGTTACCAACAGCCATTGCAATATCAACGAAGTCTTCGTGAGTGCAATCTAATTCTTTTAATACCTTTAATCTATCAATGAACCTAAACTCTTTATTTGGAAATTCCATACCAATAATGAATTTGTCAATATTTGACAACATTAAACAGTCTGTTGGACCGTAGATAGCATCAATAAATCCACTATTCAATAAATATGATAATTGAATCCATGAGCAGTATGGAGCAATTTGATAAGTAATATCTTTCTCAATAAAATAAGAAATCAATTCACTTTCAAATCTACATAATTCCAGATTTGAAGTATATCTGAATGGTTCCTGTGGTTGAATTGGTTGATCAATATAAGTTTTTTCATTGCTTTTCATCAGATTTTGCCATTGAGTCCAACCCCTACTTCTTTGAGATAATAAAGTTTCCTTATTAGTTTTAATAGCTTGAATAGTTGATGATAACTCATTTTCAGAGAAAGTTAAAATAGATTCAGATGATTCCAATTGGTTTGCAATAGATGAACCATTAAAGATAAAAATTGGTGTAATTTTATGTTCTTTGAAAATTTTTAAATCACTTTCAAAGTAAACTTTGAAACTTGTTGGAAACCCACCGATAGCTTCTAAATATTGTTCCCTTTTACTACCTAAAAGTCTTGACAAATAGTGGTCAACATCGATACCAATAGTTGCGTTCTTTAAGACTGTAATTGGAAAGGAACCAACTAAACCTTTTTCAAATAAATGAGATTCTAAAGATTTGATTGGCATAATTGTAACTAATTTTAATAACTAATATTAATTTTTCCCTTAGTATAAGCCTGATATTTATAATAAATAGCACTATTAATCAGATAATAAAGATATGGATAGAATTAACCAATTCAACAATTTTAAAGTAATTTCAATTTGAGCTTTCTTGAAATAATCAAAACTGTTTAATTGACTTCAAAATGAAAAACAAAAGCACTTTCTTCTAAAAGTTTAACACAAAGTAGACTAATAGTCTAAGGATTCAATGTTTGATTCCCTTAATCAAACAATTCAATCTTAAAGTAAAGTACCAGCAAGCTTTAAATAAAATAAAATATTCTTAAATTTAATTTTTCAAATTTTGAAAATTCAATTAATGAAATAATATTGAAAAATTAAATATGCTGCTGATATTTAAATCTATTTATATAATAACTTTACTTTTGTATGTAGTTTAACTTTCAATCAATTAACATATTCTCCTATCATTAAAACATTTTTATACCATACTATATCCAATTGAGTTGAAATGAGAAGTTTACCAAAATGTGCTTTGCTATTAGCATTTTTTTTATCTCTTGTAAATGCCATCACAAATGATGAATTATTACAATTGACTAGAAATAGAAAGGATAAAATTATTGAATTGAGTGATTTAAACCACCAATCATTGTTGGGTACCCCAAGAGATGCTTTTATATTTGTTTTATTAACTACTACATCTCCAAGTGTAGGTTGTAATGTATGTGTTGATGTCGATTCACAGTTTAAGAGCATTGTTGATTCTTGGTTTCAAGATCATCCAGAAGGGAAATCATTTACAGGTGAAATGAACTCTTTATTTTTTGCTAGAGCCAATGTTAAAGATGCTAAAAATATTCCAAACCTTTTTAAATATTATAAGATTGAGAATGTTCCACGTTTATTCCTTTTTGCTCCAAATGGTGATATTGATACTTATACCTATATTCCAATTGGTATGGAAACTGGTATGAATCGTATTAGAACGATCGTTACTCTATTAAAAGATTCTTCAGGTATTAGTGATTATATTTATCATGAACCAGTTGATTATACTTCCCTTGTAATTACTTGCATGTTAGTTTTCTGTACTGTATTCTTCCTAAAAAAATACAGATCTGTTGTGTTCAAAGTGTTAAAAATGAAGTTAGTATGGGCTCTTACCACTGTTGGCTTCATTATATTGATGCTAGGTGGTCATATGTTTAATAGCATTAAAAATGTAAGATATGCAGGTGTTGATAGAGAGGGTGCCATTATTTATTTCTTACCTGGACAATTGCAAAGTCAATTTGCTGTAGAATCGCAAGTTATTTCAACTTTGTATATGATTCTAACGATCACAATTGCAATCATGGTTATTGGTATGTCTCATATTAAAAAATTCTTAAAAGAGGAGAAGAATTCCAAGATAATATTAAGAATTATTCCATTAGTATTATCCGTGTCCGTTTTTCTGTTAGCAAGAAGTCTAACTTCATTATATAGAATCAAGCAAACTAGTTATCCTTTTTAATTCTTAAATTAAATCCATTCTCCAATAAATAAATTTAAAATGTAACTATTTTTTATCATATATATTTATTTACCTATACAAAAACAATCTTTTATTGTAAAATGAATTGTTTAATCAGGATTATTCATCGTCCTCATCTTTACTCTTTTTTCCTGTAAATAAATTCTTACCAAATTTACCTACAGTACCAATAGTACCTACTACGGTTGAACCAGCTTTTAAACCAGTTCCCAACCCAGCACCAACAACAGAAGTACCAGCTCTTAGACCAGCACCAATACCTTTAGTTGCCAAATCACCAACCCCACTTTCTTTCTTTGAAACATTTAAGGTATATCTTGGAGAAAACTCAAATTCTAAATGTAAAACACCGCCATCTTCACCTTCAGGGCCTTGAATTGGGATATCTAATTCAGTAACACCTGATGGCTTAATTTTAGATAAAGGTATAACAGCTCTACCAATTAAATCGTCTTTGTTACCTGCATCCCAATCCATAACTTTGATTCTTAAGTACTCATTAACACGATTATCTATCTGGACTGTTGTAGATGCGTTCCATACTGGATTTAATGTCTTTTTCATAGTTTTGGTTTTGAAGAAGCAGTCATCATTTTCATCCAAATAAAACTTTACAAACGGATCTGAGTAACCATTGCTATCTGATGAAATTAGATTTTCGGCATTTTTAACTGTCATAGTTAAATCACCACTGTTAACAATTAAATCAGATTCTGGAAGCTCTTTAGCCAAAATTGGGAACCAAGAAGTTTGAATCATTAACTTTGCGCTAGCAGTACCGGATAAATTCAAAATAGAAGGTTTATAATAACAATTTTTGACTAATTCCAATGTAGGGATGGAAACTTCACAAACACAGTCTTCGGCTTTATTAGCATGCTTATTTTTGGTAACTCTAAATGTTGTAACAGACCATTCTAATTCTTTAATCATAGCATCACCAGACCAACCAGTTTTGACTGTTCTGGTAGCAATTTTTGGACTTGTAAAACGAGAATGACCATTGGAATCAAAGAAAGCTTGTACAAATAAGCCAGGTGATGGTAACTCACCATCTAAAACAGATATAGCCAAAACACCAGAATTATATCTTATCAATTCTTCCAATTCTAGTTTTTGTTTAGAGTTATAGATTTCCTCAAGTTCCTTAATTTCAGCTTCTTTGTTCTCCAATTTTTGTTTTTCTTCAGTGGTTAACTCTTCAATCTTTATGTTAGCTTTCTTTTCAAGAAGTTTGTTCTTTCTTTCTTTAACCTTATTGGCATCGTCAACTTCTTCCAATGTTAAGAATTGCAAAGCAGGATAAAATGAGGTATAATAAGTGATAGTACCTTTAGCACCCTTTTTAGTAACTAGACGGTTTGTCTTTGGAGTTTCATCGACACTTTCCAAATATTTATCGTCATTATCTTTAACGAATAGATCCTGGATTTTTATATCAAATTTACCAGCTGAACGATTCTTGTCAACTGATTCCACGTCCATACATTCAAGAGTAATTCTTTGATTTGGAGATGTAACTGCAACATAAACAGCTTGATTGAATATTGGATTTTGAGTTTGATCTTTATCATCTGTTCTACCTCTATGATTACCGTTAACCAAAACACTAACATATGGATCGATTTTACCAAGTTTGTCAACCTTCCTTAAATCAGTAGCTTTATTAATAAATATTCTAACAACACCAATTGGTGGCGTGTATGCGATAGCACTAGAACCAATATCTAAAGCAACCGGTTTCCAATAAGTACTGATCTTTAGTACACCATCAGAACCTTTCAATGGAATACTTTTCTTATCAATTTCTGTTCTGTCTATCAAATCATTCAAAGTTTGAACTGTGCTACCAATAATTTCTCCCTTAGCATCCTTAACTAATAATCTGTATCTAGTTTTACGACGGTCAGTGATAATGGATTCATGGCCTTCATTCCATCGTAAACCATCAGAACCTTCTACTTTGTTCGTTGTTAAAACTAACTTGGCATCTAAGTACATTTCAACATAAGCTGAAACTTTCTTACCTGGTTCATATAAACCACGGGCTTCTTCGACTATAACCTTGGTGATACCAGTATTTAAATCTGGTAATGGTTCGAATGTACCATCTGGAAGCTTCTTAGCTTCCAAGGTGGGGAAGAAATGCAAATCATAAGATAATGTACCAACACTTCTAGATTTTCTTAGGAAATTAGTTGTAATATTTTTTTGGAATGGTGTATCATGCAATGAATTTAAATTATATTCAATTCTACCTAAAATCTTATCCTTATATTTTTCACGTTTGTCATAGACTGTCATTGTTAGAGGGTCAGTAAATGTACCCAACAAGACATAGATAGTTTCATTCCAAACTGGATTTAATGAATCTCTTACAGTTCTTGTTTTACCAACAGCCTTACCAAGTAAATCAAAAGAAATATAAGGATCAATAGAATTACCTAATATATTAGATGAACGTTTCAAATCCTTTGCATTCTTAATAGTAATTTCTAGAACACCAATAGATAGATTGGATCCTGATAATAACTGAGGAATATTCAATTGAAGAGAAAATGGTGGCAATAGTACAGGACCCATGTATTTCTTAGCCATTTGATTAATCAAAGCTAATAAACCAGGAATTGATAAAATTTCCCAGTTGAAAATGGAATCACCTAGTAACAGAGCAACAAAATCGATATCTGGGACTTCTAATAGTTGAATATTTACTGTTTCAATATGAGGGAAAGCGGTCATTAATTTGAAACTAACTCTTGTCATCGCCTTGAATGCAATATTGGAAACAGAAACCGGTAAAGTCATTCCAAATACCTTAGCCTTGATAACACATTTTTGATTAACATAGTTTCTTAATTGTTTCGCATTCATATCTGTCAAATCATGAGGGGTGAAAGAAACGCCCCAATCCATTACAACCACATCATTATCAGTATTTTGGAAAGTTTTAACCAAATCAACTCTTGGTGGTTTAATACCCAATGTAAATTGATCAATCCAAAGGGCTTTAACAAAAGGTGGGATTGAAGGATGTGTTGCTAATAATTCATTAACTTGTAGTACAACCATTTGAGAAACAGTTGGCTCAATTCTTGGCCAATATTTATCCAAAAAGTTATTAATCCATTCCAATGATTCATAATCATTTTCAATTTTTTGGACAGTAAATTCCTTCTGAACTAATTCTCTAATAGACGCTCTATATTTTTTTGATGAAGTTCTATATAGAACAGCACAGACAATAATTATAAAGAAAACTGGAGCTAATGAGAATTTAAAATACCCAAAACCAAATGAAAAAAAACCAGCAATAAAGATAATTCCTGTAGCATGGTACCAATCACCATAGAATTTATCTGGTAGAACATTATCTAAAATTGTTTCTTTATCCAAATCGATTAAATCATCTTCGGCAGTTAATGTGTCCTTTTCTTGCCAATTACCAATTTGCTTCCAACCTAAATAAGTAGCATCTCCAGCCTTTCTAACAGCTTCATTACCTATATGAGCAGCTTTTTCATCAGAAACATTTTCACTTGATTTTTCAGTTGGAGCAGATTCCCTTGTATCAACTCTATGAATTCTTGAATCTAATTTGGACAATGTATCATCACCATCAGTAACATCGATGTTACTATTCACTGCAACATCACTTACCATATTATCAACAAATAATTGTAAAATATGATTTTTCTTCCCTAAATATTATACAATAACAATAAATATGCGTTAGCAATTGAATAAACGAAGTAAAACCAGCCAACAATTATCCAATAAGTAAATCAATCACTTAATCAGTATTTTGTTGATCAATTATCGATAATATATGTTTATTAGTTTTAATAACACTTTTATAAAGCAGGGGGTGTTTAAAACAATGAAAATCAGATGCTTTTCAAATTTATTTTCATGTATTTTCAATTTTCACTATCAATTGTTGCTGAAGCTGTTTAAGCGTCTCATTATGAAAAAAAATTTAATTACTGACAGTGTACATGCAGTATTGATTGCTATTGAATGACAATGCAAATGAGGTTTAATTGAGGCAAAATGAGGGTTTCTATTTAATATAATAAAAGTATCTTATTGCTACATATATATAAATATATATAAACTTAACTTAAAAATTATAATTCAATTATTATTGTACACTTGGAGCATTGTAGGCTTTTCGATTAATCTTCTTCTCCAAAGGAAGCATCTGAATCCATATCTTCATCTTCATCTTCATCTTCATCTTCATCTTCAATGAAACTATCGTCAGATAATTCTATGGCTTCTTCAGTATAAGAAGTTTTAGTGGATGCTCTGGATGCTCTTTGCTTTCTTGGTTGGATTGGGATATCATCTTCATCTAGAACTTCCAAATCACTTTCATCTGAAAGTTCAATTATTTTTGCAGTTCTCTTTTTAGCTGGAGCAGGTTTGGTTTTTGGAACAGAAACCGTGGTTACTTCTTTCTTAACTGGAGCTTCTGAAGCTGGTGTTGAAGAAGGTTCAGGTGTGCTATTACTAGAGGTGAGATTATCAAAATTCTCGCTGATTTTTTTGAATTTACTAGAAAATGCACTTAAACCCAATTCTTCATCATCTTCATCATCCAAATCATCACCAGCATTATCTTTCTTTTTGTCTTGGTTGTCAAAAAGAGTAGATGAACTAGTACCAAGTGGGGTTTCTTCTTTATCACTTTCTTGTTTTAAAGATGTTAGAGAAGGTGTGACACTAGATTCCTTACTTTCTGTCTTTATCTTGGAGACAACCTTTTTACTTTTTACATTAGTAGTTGGTGCAATTAAAGCCCTTTTAAAATTAGGATCTTCAATTTTAATTTTGCTACCAGCTTGCTTTTTAGTTTTTTTACCCTTCTTATTTGGATTATAGTCATCATCATCTGCATTACCTCTCTTACGTTTACCTTTAGGTGTAGAAGAGGAACTACCATTACGGTAATCTTCATCCCATTCCAAAAATGAAGAATAACTTTTAGCAAATTCATCCAAATCAATATTCCATAAATCGGAAGCGGACAATTTTAATAGTGCTTCTAACTCAGCTTCTTTTTCCTTTTGTTGAGCAGAAAGTTTTTCATATCTTTCTTTAGTCAAAGACCAAATCTTCATACCTAACAAATAATCATGAGAACCGTATGTTTCCTCAGGTCCATTAACAGTTGTTTCATCTTCAATATTTTCTTCATCTCCTGATTCTGCATCAGAATCTGGTTCATTTTCATCAGTAGTTTCAGAAGTGGAACTGATTTCACCATAATATGGTTTACCAATTTTATTAATTCTTGGGAATGATAAATCTTGTAATTCTTGAATAATAGTCTTACGTGGTTTATTAGTAACAGACAATTTCTTATCAATAATCATTTTAATGAATTTAACTTGAGATGACAACTTTTCAACTTCCCATTGAAGCCTTTCACACATATAGTCTTTTCTCTTTTGGTAATATTCTAATCTAACATAATAAAATTCTGTTAAAATTTCATGAACATTTTCATACTTCTTAATCTTACCATGTGGGTCAAAGGCTACCATATTATTTAAACTGATAGGAGAAATTAACTTAAATCTATCGTAATAACCGATTTTCTTTGTCTTAGCCATTTCTTCTGGAGTCAACTTAATGATAAACTTAATTGTATCTCCATGTTGTTCTTCCATATCTTTGATCCAAGCTTTAGTTTTATCATTACCACTTAAACCTAACAATAAATATTCTTTAATAGTTGATGTCCAGGTTTTAGCTGGTAATTCTGTGATTTCTAGTGTTGTAGGACCAGTTTGTTCAATTTTACCATACATTCTATAACGTTGAGAATCAATTTTTTCAACAGAACCAGTCCAACCTCTAAACCAAGGGTGCATTGGTTCCAAGTCTTCACCTTTCATTAAGTGCTTTAAATTAGCTAAAATATCAAGAGGATTGAAAGGAGGAATATTTGTACTCCAACCAGTACCAATACCTTCAGTACCATTTACTAAAATCATTGGTAAAATTGGTAAGTACCATTCTGGTTCCACTGTTTTTTCATCTTCTTGAATATATTTATATAAAGTATCATCAGCTGGGTGGAAGATTTTTCTAGTAATTTTGTTCAATTGAGTATAAATATATCTTGCAGCAGCAGCATCCTTACCACCGGTGGCTCTGGTACCAAAAGCACCATTAGGTTGTAAAAGATAAATATTATTTGAACCAACAAAGTTTTGTGCTAGACCAATAATAGTTTGAGCTAACGATTGTTCACCATGATGATAAGCAGTACATTCACCGACATAAGGAGCCAATTGAGCAACTTTGATTTCAGATCTTAAATTACGCTTAAAACAACCAAACATTACTTTTCTTTGACCTGGTTTCAACCCATCCAAAACATTTGGAATAGATCTAATATTATCAGCTAAGGAAAACAAAATTAATTCCTTGTTAATAAATTCACCGATCGGAATTTCCTTCAACTCAGGATCTAAAACAGTACCAGGTTCATATTGGCGCAACCATTCTTTACGATCATCTGCCTTTTTCTTTGAGAAAGCAAGATCAATTAATTCACTATCATTACCTTGAAGAGCATGAAACTTTTTTAAATGTTTGTCTAAATCCAAGAAATATTCACGAACTTCTTTACCAGAAGAAGTACCCAAACCCTTGTAATACTTCTGTTTCCAAGTAAATTTGTGAGCTTCTTCTTCTCTCCACCTTTCGTAATCAGGCATGTTATAGAAAGCAATAACATCCTTACGTGGTTTGGTGATTGTTACCTTAATAATTGGAGTAATGAATTCAACCAAGAACTCAGGGATATCCAGAAGACCAGGGAATGAGATTTCCAAAAAATTGATAATTAAACCTTTAATATGTGAACCATCATGATCTTGATCGGTCATAATCATTAAATGACCGTATCTTAAAGATTTTGTATCTTCATATTTTTTTCTGTGTTGTAGACCCATAATTTTCTTAATAGCTTGAATTTCAGCATTTTTTAGAATCTGATCAGCACTAGCTTCTCTAACATTTAACATTTTACCACGAAGTGGATAACAACCATAATGATCTCTACCTACAACGGAAAGACCAGCAACAGCTAAAGACAACGCAGAGTCACCTTCTGTCAAAATTAAAGTACACTTATAGCCATCTTTAGTACCAGCTTTATTAGCATCTTCTAATTTTGGATATTCAGTAATTCTTATTTTACGAGAACCATCAGATTTTTGTAAAGCTTTGTTAGCATTTTCTGTAGCAATTTCAAAAATTTTAGTGGATAAATCTGTTTTCCAAATTTTATTAATGAAATCAGGAGGAACTTCACAACGAGAACCAAAATCTTTAACTCTTGTGGTTAATTGTTCCTTTGTTTGAGAGGTAAATGCAGGATTTTCAATTAAACAATTCACAAAGATAAACATATTGTTTTTAATTTGAAATGGTTTAATATTCTTTTTCATTTTTTTCAAAATATCAGAAATCTTTTTAATAATTTGATCAGTGACATAATTGACATGTGTACCACCAGAAGTAGTAGCAATTGAGTTTACAAAAGAAATTTGTTGGAAAGAAATATCAGATACAGCAAAACCAATTTCCCAACGATCACTGATTCTTGTATATAAAATTGTTGGAATATCACTTTGAGCAGTTGTATCTTGACCAGCAACAATTCTCTTTTTCTTTTCTAATGATTTCATATATAATTCAATATAGTTCTTAAAATTTTTAATCTTCAAATTATTACCATTTAAATAGACATTAACGTCTCTTACAGAACCATTGATATCATAAACACGACGACGCATAACACCTAATATATCGTTATCTAAAGTTTCCATAGTAAATCTTTTCAAATCAGGTTTAAATGATACTTTAGTGTAAGAGGGACCTTTCTTATAAGATGTAATATTTGGAGGATGACAAGTTGTCATATTATTTTCCCATTTTTGAATATATTTTTTACCTGATGCTGGATCAGCAGTTTCTAAAACAAATTCGGTAGAGAAAATATTACAAAGTTTAGCACCATAACCATTTCTACCACCAGTAACCTTTTTCTCATCATCATCATAATTTGAAGATGTTAATAGATGACCAAAAATCATTTCAGGGATATAAATTTTTTCTTTATCATGGATTTCAACAGGAATACCTTTACCATCATTTTTAACCTCAATTAAATTTTCTTCAGCATTAATATTAACATCGATACGTTTCATTGATGGGTCACGAACTTTATTATCTGCAGCATTTACTAATATTTCATCAAAGATTTTGAATAAGCCAGGGACAATATTAACTAGTTTTTCCTCCATACAGTCGATTTCATCATTGTAAATCCATTGTTGTTGTTCTTGGACTTCAACAGAACCAATATATGTATCAGGTCTCTTTAAAATATGCTCTAATTGAGATATCTTTTGATATCTTTCAGAAGCACTCTTTTCTTCGGCCATTTACAAAATGAGTTGTTTTACTGGTCTCCTTAAGCAAAAATAAGAATTAAATAGTAAAAGAAAAAAGAAATAAACACAAATATAGATATACCAATAACAATATTAGTTGAAGTGTATATCTAATTTTTTAAACCTAATTGATCTATTAATTTAATAACTTTTTCAAAATAAATACGCGTTAAAATTAAAAAAAATATTGTTTCGAAATAAAAACATATATGTTTTAAAATTTTTTTAAAACGTTTTTTTATGTTTTTACCCATATATCGAAAAATTTATAAAATCCCGGTCCCTTGGCCCAGTTGGTTAAGGCATCGTGCTAATAACGCGGGGATCAGCAGTTCGATCCTGCTAGGGACCATTTTTATATTTTTATCTTCATGAAGAATATATATGTACCCATTTTGATAATAAGATGAACTACAATTGGTAATTAGATGTAAACAATTCTATTAAAGAATATAAATATATGTATATATAAATAAACAGCACTTGAGGAGTTTAAAGAATATAAGTATTTAATTATTAAGAACAATTACATGTCATTATACTGAATGTATTGGAAATTATAATTAGAAAGGAGCATATAATGGATTAATTAACAAATTAATCAATTGGATCCCATTTATCTATCTTCATAGTACCGTTTTTAACTAAATTAGTGTGGAATTTGAAAGCATTTTGTAACATATGTGGTTCATGTAAACAACCACTCTTGGTAGCATAATGCTCTGATAATTCAATGTATTCAGTCAACAAATCTCTATAATCTGGATGAGCACACTTGTTAATAATTTCACGACTTCTTTCCTTTGGAGATAAACCTCTTAAGTCAGCTAAACCTTGATCAGTAACTAAAACATCCAAATCATGTTCAGTTTGATCAACGTGAGAAGCCATTGGAACAATTGTAGAAATACCAGTTGGGTCAGTCTTTGTTGGTCTAGCAGAAGGTGCGTGCATAATAGATAATTTTGCATTTCTTAAGAAATCAGCAGAACCACCTAAACCATTTAGCATACGAGAACCATTAACATTAGTAGAATTAGCATGTGCATAAATATCTACTTCAACTGGAGTATTCATGGCAATAACACCTAAACGACGAATGATTTCAGGATTATTAGAAACAACTTGGGATCTTAAACACATCTTATGTTTGTAACTATCCCAATCACTAAATACTCTTTCAAAACCAGCTTCAGTTAATCTGATAGAAGTAGCAGTAGCATAATCTAATGTACCATTTTGGAATAAATCCAAGAAAGAATCTTGTAAAACTTCAGTCCAAACATTCAAATGTTTAAATTTAGCGTCTGTTAAACCTTCAATAACAGCATTTGCAACATTACCAATACCACTTTGTAATGGTAATAAATTTTCTGGTAATCTACCATGTCTAACTTCATCTCTAAAAAAGGCAACTAAATGAGAAGCAATTGATCTTGACATGTCATCAGATGGAGTATTTGGTGGAACTTTATCATTTGTTTGTGATTCAACAATGGCGATAACTCTTTCTGGATCAACAGGAATAGAATCAACACCACATTTATCATCAACTTTACAATATGGATAAGGGGTTCTAAATGGTGGCATGACTGGCATATCGATATCATGAAGACCTTCCATATTTGGAGTCTTTGTATTAACTTCGATAATAATTTTATCACTGACGCTTAAAAATTCTGGAGAACCACCAACGGCAGGACCTGGAACAATTGAACCATCTTCCTTAATAGCTGTGGCTTCAATAATTGAATAGTCTAATATTTTACCGTCAGTTCTATCCTTTGTGTAAAAGCCATAAGTTAAATCTTGAGGGAACATTGATAGATGTTTATCGAAGAAATTAATTCTACCTTGATTAATTGCCTTAGCAATTGGCTTACCTACTTGATGTGGAGCTCTTCTAATGACCATATCATTTTCAGCCCAACGACTTTCTTCTGGACCAGCAGAAGCCCCAACAAATAAGTTAAATCTTAATTTACCTTGTAAATTATTTTTTTCAACATGATCAGCTAAAGCAGAAGGAACAACTTTTGGAGCACCGACACCAGTGAAACCTGACCAACCGATATATTGGCCATTTTGAAACAATGGAATCAATTCATGAGCTTCTTTAACTCTGTTCAAGTATGGTAGGTACTTAACTCTTTCTCTTAATAATTTTGAAACGGTCATAATAAAAATTTAATATCAGTTTGATTACAGTAAACAATACAATTGATTGATTTATACTTTATTTAAAGTGCGGTGGAGAGGCAATTGTAAATGATAAAAGAATATGGATCAATTAATCGGCTGCCTTAAATGTAAAGTAACTTTTTTTATAAGTATTTTTTTCTATTGCAGGATTGATTTCTTCAACAGAATATGGTTGAATCTTGGAGAACTTTTTTTTTAATAAAATAAATAATAATAACTCACTAATGTAGTCAATGAGTGCCAAAGCAAGATTGTTGGATAGTATATATAAGAAGCAGCAAACCTTTTAGGAAGATATCTCCAATTGTAATAATAAAGAGATTTTGAAAAAATATGTAAGTTTCACGAAATCTCAGTAACGAATCTCGAAGAAAGAAAAAATTGAAGAATAATCTGGGGGTGAGTGAGTGGGGGGGTTACCTAAAGCCAATAGTAATAATGAAGCAAACAAACAAACAAGACTAATTAACAACAGTCACTTATATATATATATATATATATATATAAGTGTGTACTAGAAGAAGTAGTTGATTCTGTTATTCTTTTACAAGATCAAACAAGGACATCATTTTGAATGAATACTGCATCTCAAAGTTATTCAAGAGCTACTGGAATAGTATCCGAATTAAAATGTATCACTATTGGTGGGATAATAACAGAGTAAAAGAGTAGATCCATTACATGTCATGCAAGCAATGATTTGTCAAAATATTCTTGCCCTTGAGTAGTGCATAAAATTCTTGCTTTCTTTATAAAATTAATGATCATCGTTTATTTGATCATCAAAGCTGAATAGCCAAGAATAAGTGCTTTCTCCTACTAGAGAATTCCAAGTAAGAAAGTGCTGTCCAATTAAATGCACAAAAGAGATATTTTTAATTATATAGAATGCGTGACAAGGATAGAAGGAAGAAAACTTATTTTAGTGTAAACTCTTTACTTGATATTTTCTTAATGATTCATTAGCCTTTTACTTTAATGATACTACAATACCTTTTTTCTTATTGGTACATTAAACTATAGATTAAGGAACTTGATAAGGGTGACTTCAAAGAATAGATCAGTGACCATTTGTGGTTCAACTTTTAACACCGCGAGATTTTAAAGAAATTGTAAAAGGTTAATGAATGATTGATATTGTATTTATTAACTTGAATGTCTGTTTTATTTATTGTATTAACTTGCTTATATCTATGAAAAAATTTCATTCCATAATAATTTCTTAAGATCTTTTGTAGTTAATGAACTTTTATAATTATCAAAGTCGAAAAACTCAGGCGATATAGGCTCACCATTTGGTTCATCATTTGGATCATGATATGTACTTAAATAAGGATGTTTTAATGCTTCACTTGCTGTAATTCTCTTTGTCGGATCAAAAACTAACATTTTAGATAATAAATCTAACCCTAGTGGATTTATATTTGGGAAAACTTGCTTTAAGTCAATTGGATCATATGTTGGTAATGTATTTATATAATCTTTAGCTCTTGATGATTCGATACATGCTAAATCATCACCCTTTGGTGTACCTAAAAATCCAAATATTAAAATTAATTGATGTCTATAATCTTTACCAGGGAAAATTGGTCTCTTTAAAAATAATTCAGCTAATATACAACCACAGGACCATACATCCATTGCCTTTGTATACTTAGCAGCGGTTAACATAACTTCTGGGGCACGATACCATCTTGTAGCAACATACTCAGTCATTGCACTAGTTTCTTGTACTTCAGTAGCACTCCCATGTTCATTTGAAATTCTTGCTAATCCAAAGTCACAAACTTTTAAATCACAATTAGAATTGATTAATAAATTAGAGGGTTTTAAATCTCTATGGATCACATTACAACCATGTAAAGTTTTCACAGCTCTTAGTGTTTGGTATATAAAATATTGAATATGATCATCAGTTAATGGTTGTGTTGATATTACTCTATGTAAATCAGTTTGCATTAGCTCTTGAATAATGTAAACTTCATTGAAGTTTTCAAAATGATCAGGTCTTTGAATATCAAAGATAGATATAATATTTTCATGTTGAAAATGCTTTAGTATTTTAATTTCTCTTAATGTACGTAATGCAAATAGTGGTTTATCAAACGGTTCAATCTTTTTGATTGCAACTATCTCACCAGTAGGTTTATGAGTAGCAGAACAGACAACACCATATGCACCTTCACCTAGTAGTGATTTCAATTGAAATTCACTTGATATATTGAATACTACTTTTTTACCCATTGTATATATGTTCTATTGACACTATTTCGTTAGTTGTTGAAGTAAGTTCTGTGAACCAATCCAAATAAAAATTATTTAAAAGGCTAAATCTAATGTTTTATCCCATCTATATATATTAATCAATTGATGAATTGAATACTCTAACATGTAACATCACAATTAGATATTACTTCAAATATCATCATACTAGTCAACTCATCTCCTTCGGATATTCATACATGTTAAATTTTAGATCATCTCATCTGTAAAAATCCGCAGGCGCATATTAAATTCTTAAATCTGCATACTAAAAAAATAATGTTTCAAGTTTGAAAGCCATTGTAACATGTTGTTTCAATTTGAAACGAATGCTTGATGTTTAATTGATAGGCAATATATGAACTTTTAAGCTTCAATATGATGCTAAATTTCAAAGGTGAAGATTTATCTAGTTATAATGTATTACTTTGTTTAATTTCTACTCGCTGTTTTTGATAAAATAAAGTTTTAAAATAATTTTATTTTTTTCTAGTGTACAAATATATATATATATATAAAGTGTTACTTTATATGATAATAAAACTAAGACTAAGTAGCTTATTTGGTCTCATTAGCATCAGTAGTTTCTGTAGTTTCTGCAGCTTTAGCAGCTTTAGCAGCATTGATTTTAGCTAATCTTTCAGCTTGAGCTTGCTTCTTTGGGTTATCACTAGATTTAGTTTCAACATCAAATAATCTGTATAATAATTCATGAGTATCTTCCTTACATACCATTAAATTCATGCACTTGCTACCCTTCCAAATTGGTAAGAATAAACTTTCTTCTTCATCATTTTCTCTCTTGACGTCAATAAAACAACAACCTGAACTTAATGTTTGCATCTTAGCAACAAAATTTTCGTCGATATTTTTATCAGCAATACTATCGAAACTTGGGAATGATTCCATTAATAAATGCTTTAATAAAGGTAAGGAAGCTTCAACAACTCTATCAGACTTCATATGGTGTTTCATGATTGGTAATGCTTCACTTTGAATTCTCCAAGCACATTCAATGTCACTTCTTTGAGAAACAAATAATTTGACACCGGAGTAAATAATTTTTAATCTATCATCATTAGCTTGAATAATATCTCTTAAAGCTGGACAAACGGTGTATACAACTCTAGTTGGTTCACCGGTAGCATTACGAACTAAACAAGCTTTCTTGTCAAAACCATCGTCAATACCATAAAAGTTCCAACAGTTCTTTAAGGCTTGATGTTCTGGATCAATAAAAACAAATGGTTCTTCATTAGCATCACGAGGTAATCTTTCCTTCTTTTCTGGTTCGGCAACCTTCATTTTCTTAGTTGATGGTTCTTCTGAAGGAGCAGTAATTTCTTCTTCATCTAATTTTTCGATGACAGTGATAAAGAAACCACCAGTGTTTTGTTGATGTGGATAAACTCTCATACAACGTTCTAAGTTGAAAGTAACAGCTTCTTCTACAGATGGAGGAAACCAAGATACACAAGTATTTTCATCACCCTTATTTTTAACTTCTAAATTCTTATCTAAAACTGGCCAGTCAGAGATACCTTTAGATCTAACTAAACCTGGTAATTTATCATCACAGTTGACAATTCTGATCTTGTTACCCCATTTTCTCAAAGCGGCAGCAACAACAGCTTCATTTTCAGTTGGGTTCATAGAACAAGTAGAATAAACTAATCTACCCTTTGGTTTTAGTAAATGTAAACCTCTGTTCAAAATGTTTAATTGAATATTGTGTAAAGCTAAACCACTCTGAGCACTCCAATCTCTCCAAACGTTAACATTTTTTCTCATAGTACCATCACCAGTACATGGAACATCACATAAAATTCTGTCAAACATCAATAAATCCTTTTGTTGAGTGGCATCTTCATGCAATTTAATTCTTGGGAAATATTGAGCATCGTGGTTAACAACCATCAAGTTAGCACTGTTTAGTCTCTTCAATTGATGAACCAACATATGAGATCTTCTAGCATCAGCATCATTAGCAACAACGAAACCACTTGGTTCATCGTCATCTCTATGCAAAGCTTCAATTAATTGAGCAGTTTTGGAACCTGGAGCAGCACACATATCCAAAACGGTATGATGAGGCTCGACTTCTAAAACAATTGGTGGAATCATAGAAACAGCTTCTTGTCTAGAAATATTACCAACAGCAGTTTCAACAACCAAATATCTTTGAGTCTTAGCAAATTGTTCATTCTTTCTGATAACAGTCTTTGGAACATCTAATTGCCAAGCTAAATGGTCTGGATACCAAGGGATTTCCATTGGTGGTTTGATTGCTTCACCTTCATATTCAACATTAGTTAAGTTTGGTAAATGTCTGTTCTTAAATAATTGTAAAACTTCAGTTGCATGGTTTCTTGAACCAGTAATACGGAAAGTTAACGGCAATGGAGCTTGACAAGTTTTCTTGAATTCATCCCATTCATTTTCTGGAATGATATTTAATTGTTTATAATATTTTTCCCATTTTTCATTATCTCTTAATAATTCAGACCAATTTTTTTGAGCTTTTGAATCATCACGAGCACCAAAGGTCTTCTTGTTTCCATTTCTGGAATTATTCTTTCTTGCCATTGAATTAAAGAATATGTGTCTAGTCTACTTAATTAGTGGAAATTATGCAATAAATGGATTTAATTAAATATAAATACATATATAATTTGAAAATAATAATTGATTTTTATCAAGCTCATCTCATCACTTTTGATCGTAATAACAATATTGAAAATTTTAATAATTATGCTGGTCGTGGTATATGATATACTTATTTAATATGTAAAGTATAGATGCCAATGCTTATGAATATATCTATATAGATATACACCGAATGCAAATATTGTTGACGGATTAAAGTATCCAATCATATATTTGATGGTGAATCCTCGTAATTGATAACTTTTGATAAAAGTTGAGAAGCACCAATACTAATATTTTTTGAATTATTTTCATTATCCTCATTACTATCATCATCATCGTTATTAATATCATTAATATTCCCTAATTCAGAAACTAAAAAATCTTTAATCCACTTTTCTATAAGTAAACCAATGGAGATCATGCTTGTTTCGTCGAATTGATTTATTAGATGTGGATATTTTCTAAGACATAACTGTGTAGCGTAATAATGAAGAACTTTCAAATCTATAGAAGGCATCAATTCTCCTTGATACAGCCCATCTTTTCTATCCCTCTGAGCAATATACTCCAAATCTTCTCTTGATTTGAAAGGAATAGGTACTAAATTATCAATTTTTTCAGATAATATTTCATCAGCACTTACAACATGTGTATTAAATCTCGTTACAAGATTACTGCAAGCTTCGTATACATTACGATCCATTTTTCCACTGCTTAAATGATAATACCAGCAACTGTGATTTGCTTATATGATAAATTCATATACATATATATGAATCAATTGCATCAGTTATAGATATAACATCTAATATTAAATTATTTCAATATCAAACTACCGTAAACAGCAAAATCTTAAATTTTTCAATTGAATTATGCTGCATGTGACTATCACGTTACAAACCCTAAGCTTGAACCCTGACACAGCCAGCCAGCTCGTCGCACTAAAAAAAAAAAAGAATGAGTGGTTCCAAGCAAACATGCACCGCTAAGGGCGTAGGCTAATCCCAGGGCCATTGCTCAGCTTAACAAACTTGCCACAGCACAACTTACCTCGCCGACCAGTGCTATCCCGGCCGCCTCCATCACGGGTCA
>JANIWO010000042.1:0-84192 GCA_030555675.1 Vanderwaltozyma tropicalis
CATAAACAGCCATATGCCATTGCAGGTTCAGGTTCAACTTTTATCTATGGTTACTGTGATAAAAATTATAAAGAAAATATGAGCAAAGAAGAAACCATTGATTTCATGAAACATTCTCTATCACAAGCTATCAAATGGGATGGTTCTTCAGGTGGTGTAATAAGAATGGTAGTTTTAACTAAAGAAGGTGTAGAACGTCTAATATTTTACCCAGATGAATACGAAAATTTGTAAGTATATACGTATAGTTGTATAAGATAAATAATATAGTATAGTATAATACAGTATAATACAGTATAATATATAATATAGTACAGTAAAGTATTGTCATCATTAAATGTAATTATTTTAACTGGAAAGTACTATTAATCACTGCAACGTTGTTAATGATATTTATTTTAACTATGGTCTCAAATTTCAATTGGTTAACCCATATTAACTAAAATTATTAGATCAATTTTAAAAATGAAAATAAATAATGATTTAATATGTAAATAGTGATTGATTATTAGATTAAATTATAAAAGTTTGATAATAATTATTTGACTATATTGCTTATCGAGTACAATTATCGTTGCCTTCTTTGTTTATCTGGTTATATTTGTTTTAAAATTGTGAGAACCATTAACAATTAACAATTATTTCAGTAGATCATTGAATTTAATTTATTAAATATAACAACTTCTAAAAAGAAAAAGAAAGAAAATGGCAAGTTTAGAAGATTTAATTCCCACTGTAAATAAATTACAAGATGTAATGTATGATTCAGGGATTGATACATTGGATTTACCTATTTTAGCTGTTATTGGGTCACAATCTTCAGGGAAATCATCTATTTTAGAAACATTAGTTGGTAAAGATTTTTTACCAAGAGGTACTGGTATTGTTACAAGAAGACCATTAGTCTTACAATTAAATAATTTATCCCCAAATTCACCATTGATTGAAAAAGATTTAACATTTGATGAAGATGATAATGATGAATCAGAGATTAGTTTAGAAGAACATTTACAAAGAAATAATGGTACATATCAAAAAATATCTTCTGTAAAAGATGAATGGGGTGAATTTTTACATAAGCCTGGTCAAAGATTTTATGATTTTAAAGCTATAAGGAAAGAAATTGAAAATGAAACAGCTAGAATTGCAGGTACTAATAAAAGTATTAGTAAAATTCCAATTAATTTAAAAATATTTTCACCTAGAGTATTGAATTTAACTTTAGTTGATTTACCAGGTATTACAAAAGTACCAATTGGTGAACAACCACCAGATATAGAAAAGCAAATTAAAAATTTACTTCTTGAATATATTGCAACACCAAATTGTATCATATTAGCAGTATCGCCTGCTAATGTGGATCTGGTGAATTCAGAATCATTAAAATTAGCAAGGGAAGTAGATCCAATGGGTAAGAGAACAGTAGGGGTTATCACCAAACTAGATTTGATGGATTCTGGTACACATGCTTTAGATATATTATCAGGTAAATTATATCCTTTAAAATTAGGTTTTGTGGGTGTTGTAAACCGTTCACAGCAAGATATACAACTGAATAAATCGGTAAAACAAGCTTTAGATAATGAAGAAGAATATTTTACTACTCATTCTGTCTACAGAACCATAGCAAACAGATGTGGTACTCGTTATTTAGCAACATTATTAAATCAAATTTTAATGAGCCATATAAGGGAAAAATTACCTGATATTAAAGCAAGAATCAATGCATTAGTTACTCAAACAGAAGAAGAATTATTATCTTATGGAGGCACAGGGGTTATCACTGAGGAAAATAGAGCTGGCCTTGTTTTACAATTAATGAATAAATTTGCCTCAAAATTTACTTCATCAATTGATGGTACTTACTCTGAACTTGGAACAAAGGAGTTATGTGGTGGTGCTAGAATATATTACATTTTCAATAACATATTTGGAAACGCTTTAAAATCAATTAGCCCTACTGCTAATTTAACTACTCATGATATTAGAACAGCAATCAGAAACTCTACTGGTCCAAGACCTTCACTTTTTGTACCAGAATTAGCATTTGATTTGTTAGTAAAACCTCAAATACAATTATTACTGGATCCATCTCAACGTTGCGTCGAATTAGTTTATGAAGAGTTGGTAAAAATTTGCCACAATAGCAGTTCTCCAGAACTAGCTAGATATCCAAAATTACAGAGCATGCTTATTGAAGTTATTAGTGATTTATTAAGAGAAAGATTATCACCAACCAGATCATATGTGGAAAGTTTGATTGATATCCATCGTGCATATATTAATACTAATCATCCAAACTTTATAAGTGCAGCAGATGCGATGTCTGATATTGTGAATAGCAAAAAGAAAGAAAATACTTCTGTCACTCAAACAAAATCTGTTATTCCTAAAGATATTAAATCAGAAGGAAATACAGATGGTACTTTATCAGCATCTACATTTTCTAACAATGATTCAGAATCAAGATCAGAAAGTGAATATAGTGACAGTATTGATATTCAAGAGATGAAACAATCAAAAGAATCATTTTTGAATTACTTTTTCGGAAAAGATGCTAAATCCCAATCTTTGAATAACTCAATGAACTTTACTAACAATTCAAATTCTTTAATGTATTCAAATATTGAATCCACGATTAATGTAGAATCTTTGCAACTGAATGATTATCCAGAAATGACTGGAAGAGGTGATGAATATCTATCACCTGCATTGACTGAAAGAGAACAACTGGAATGTGAATTAATTAAGAGATTAATAGTCTCATATTTTGCAATTGTTAGAGAAATGATTCAGGATCAAATTCCGAAAGCAGTAATGTGTCTACTTGTAAACTTCTGTAAAGAGTCAGCACAAAATAGATTAGTTACCAAACTGTACAAAGAATCTATGTTTGATGACTTATTAGTTGAAGATCAACTATTATCACAAAACAGAGATAACTGTATGACGTTGTTGCAAACATATAAGGAAGCTTCAAACATAATAAATGAAATTCTGTAAATACCCAAAATTATATACCTTTAGCCAAATTATAAATAGCAGACTTACTCATTATCTTATTGTTTAACAAAATTGATGGCCACATCATAAATTAGGCTTCATGTAATATCATTCCATCACCCCGAAATTAAATTAGCTACATAATATATATAAATGAAATAAAATATCCTATAATACTCAATCTTTGTAGATAACTGAGTTTCCACTTTCGGATTTACAGATTTTAATAAAACATATATTTTAGAATTTACGCGAATTATTTTTAAAAACTTTAAAATAAAAAAAGAAATATAGTTAACTAGAGAAATAGTACACGTGCACTATATATTGGTTACGTACAAGCTAAAACCTGGTGTTTTTTATTAACATTTTCTATGATAATTCAATAAAGCCTTTGCCATTGTTATATATATGTGTCATTGGGTAGAAAAGGATGTATGTCTATTAAGTTATTTAAATTGATTAATATACTTTAAGGTTTTTATTCATTTGAACTATGAGTCTATAAATATGGTAGAGCTAAAATGATATAAAGTTAAATCAAGTGTCTTTCTAAAACAGATACATGGAAGTCATCAGTACATTCAAATCCTTCCTCAAATCCGGCCAAAAGTAATTCATCTTGTTTAACCAAGGTACGCTTCATCTCTTTGAAGTTTAATTTACTTTCATAATATCCAACTAGATTATGTTCCACAATAACCTTTGCTACTAATTTATTACATGAGGTAACTGTTTTAAAATGAGTTAAACTACTTTCAAAAATGTTAATACCACAGCCTCTACCAAAAGAGGTATAACCAGTAACTTCATAATCAGTATCTGTTAAAGGTTTAAAACCTACTGTAGCTAGTACATTTTGAAGTGGAAATTCAAAATCTAAAGAAGAGTCACTACATTCATACCATTTTAAATTATTATCAGTTTGAAATTTCATTTTATTAAAGGATTTTTGAAATTCAGAAGTACTTTCGATATCTTCCTTAAGTAAAATATAAAAGTAACAGTTTTCTTCCTTTTTATCAAAACCTAAATCTTCGAAAAACACATCAGAAGATTTTATTCTTGGATTTAAAATAAGTTTATATTCAATAGTTGGTTTCTCATAGCCCTTATTAACAATTTCGTATAAACTTTTAACAGTGGCAGATGATGATTTTTTTAAAATTGAAACTGGCAAAGCAGTTACTATATAATTTGGAATAGTCATGATTACTTTTCTATTTCTAACCAGTTTTAATATTTATATAAATAATTAGAGAATTATGATCAACTATATATATCTAGTAAAACTTTAAATATCTTTCATCTTTTCATGATTCATTCTGGAATTTTTTGATTTTTACACTTTCTTTTTGGTACCGAGGCATCTCGATTTTAAAGATCTCAAATTTCAATATTTTTCATTGTACGGCTAACAAGTAGCTATAAGATATAATCATCAGCAATACTTTAATGTATTAAAGTATTTGAGAGTAATAAAATGAATAGAATATTACAATAAATACATACTAATATTGGAACTATATTTTCAAAAATTATTTCTAAACGCTTACATTTGTTTTTTTTTAAACTTGTAAAAAGTTAATATTTTGTAGTTGAATGATAATTCTTTTAGCTTGAAAGCTTAAATAATCAATCAAAATAAAAAAATCTTCATAACTAAGGTTAAAAAGTGTTATCTTAGTATTTATTTTATTATTTAAATATTATATGAAAAACAAACGGATGAGTTTATGCAAATGTATTTCTATCTTGGAATTATATTTATATATAATGTTTCTTAAATTGTTGGTATCGATTCACATCCAGGACAATTATGAAGCACTTCATGAATAAATACGTCACAATCAATACAAAAATCTTTAGTACAATCTGAACATCTATAACGTGAACTAGTTAATAATTCACCAGTTTTATGGTTCCTTAAAATTGGGAAACGTACTTGACAACTGAAACAGTTGTCTGTTGGGAAACTTTCATTTGCTGCTACTTCAGAAAATGTTTTTAATGGTATTAAATGATGATATGATCTTGCTAAATGTGTTGATAGAATTAACATCAAGTCACAGCATGGACAGACAGTTGGCAATGAGCATACTTTACTTTGACAATTTGGACAAAAATAACCACCATATACAAGCTTAGAATGGCATGAACAAAACGAGGGAGAGTCTTCAAATATTCTGGTTGGAAAACCCATTTTTACTAAAGTGAATGCCTTATTAATTTTATTGACAGGTAAAGGTGTAACTGCTTCATCAAATAGTTCCTTAAAATGTGTTTCGTCCAAAATAATACGATAAAATGATTCGTCATTATAATTTGTAGCTTTGCATAATTCTTTACAAATTGCTACTTGAGCTGACAAACCAATTACTTTAACACGAATTTTTTCCTGTGCTAATGATTGAATTGTTTGATGAATATCACCAGGATCAGTACTTGATAGACCACCAAATACGATCAATACTTCTCTAGTACAATGTGCAGGTACAGGGAGTAACAAACCTCTAGCCATTTCCAAAGCATTTTGTAAAGATGGATTCCCTTTTGGGTCTTGTCTTCTTATTGATTTTAATGCATCTAAATGGTCTTGTGGATTACCACCAACAGGACTTAGTAAATAAGCTAGTCTATTACGCATAATTACTATACCCAATTGTGAGATTGGATTTTGATCAAAAAATTCATGTACAAAATCAATTGCGTACTGAATAGTCATAGCATGACGATTTGGTCTTAAATCTTTCTCTGACATAATTTCACTACAATCTAAAACTAGGATTAAGGATCTTATAATACCTCTTTGATATGGTGTAATAAATTTTTTAGCAGAACGTCTTTTTCTTGCTTCAACAATGCTGGCAACTAATGAAGCCATAGCATTTTCATCATCTACTGTGACTAAATCCCAACTTCTTTTTAATTCATCTTCCCACGCATAACCACCACTTGCACCTATCAACTTCTCATTGGATATCTTCTTCTTTTTTGATTTTTTATCTTTATCTTTATTATCTCTTTCAGAATCCTTATTTTCATTTGAGGATGGACGACTCTTCACTGGAACTTCTTCATTGTTATTTAATAATTCAGAAGGTGATGATTTCTTTTGAATAGTTTCTACATTAGTGTTATTTTCCTTTTCATCATCTTCGCCATCATCATCATCTGCATCATTGTCAAAATGTAATTGCCTCTTAATTCTTTTATTTTGAATGGATGGAACTCCAACGTTATCTTCATCAGATTCAGAACCAGATTCCTCTTTAATTACAGGTGCCATTTCTAACAGTAGTTTCCTTTGATGGCTAAGTTCTGGTAGCTTTTATTTAATTAAACAGTTAATGTTAATATTAGTTTTACATAAATTTAGTTTCTTATTTTTAATAATTTTAAATCAGCTTAATAGTTTCCGCCTTTTGAAAAAAAAAATAAAATGCTAACGAATATTTTGATATTTTAACCTTTAAAGTCATAAGATAATAAATTATAACGTATATATTAATATTTACGTAGGCATACGAATATACATCAGTATATCATAAAATTTCATCATAAATATATATCTATGATGAAAATGGTTTCTTTAAAGTCAATCTTCTTATTAATTTTGAAGGTTTTCTACTTAATTTTGAAGATGCAGAAGATGATGATTTCATTTCTCCTCTTAGTCGATTCACTGTTTCTGCTGGTTTATCATAATCTTCCATAATTGTGTTTCTTCTTGTTAAATTTACTGATTGTCTATTTTCAGGAATTCTACTACTGCCAGTTCTACTGTTCATGGAATTGATGGAGTTACTGACAGCTCTCGAATTATCGCCACCGATATCCAAACTATCCCTATTTTTGTTCAGAACGGGACTTTGAGGTAGATACTTAGTTTTATTCAGTCTAAATATTTGAGATACAGGTTTCAAATATATTGAAGCGATAGATCCAATATTTAATTCTAATTCTTCTAGTACAGCTGGGTCTAATTTTGTATTCAATTCTATAATAGGAAGTTCTCCATCAATAATTTCCTTTATTGTTTCATGAGATATATTTGTTCCTTGGTTATTTTGTAAAAGAGTTAATAATCTCCAATACATAAAAGCTCTTCCTCTAATGTCTGGATTATCAATATCTTCTGTACAGTTTTTTAATATTTGCATACACAGTTCTTCACTTTCCTTAGTTGGTAATCTTATAAAAAATTTAACTGAAGAATTTAAAATAGAAAATTGAACTTCCAGTGTTTCTTCTAATATCTTAGTAGAAAATACTTTGAATACTTCCAAGTAGTTTGGTATTACGCTAGTATAATTGGTGATAATCCAAATCATAGCATTTTTTGATTCTGACTCTTGAACAGATTCTGTGTATCCTACAAGATTCCTAATATGTGCTTGATATCTATTTGGATATTTCCTTAAGATATTTCTAAACACTGATATGATTTCTTGTACAACGTAATCAACACCAAATTCTAATAAATTTAATAAAGTTGCTACACATTCATTTGCAGATTCTTCATCTAATTTAACTGCAAGATTCCCCACTGCTCTGATAGCCTTTCTTGACATTTGAATATCGATATCAGTGGCATATTGTTCCAATTCTTCCAATATTTGATGCAAATTATCCTTATTTGCCAGCAAATAAAGACACTCTAATTTCGTATCTTTAATATATATTGGATCATAATATTCAACAAAAATATAGGATACATCCAGATTTAAAATCGACACTTCTCTACTTAAAAGTAGCAAAATAACATTTCTCAATACCAAAAATTGTAATTCTGGTGATTTATTTAATAATGCAATAATAGAACTTGATAATGTTTTAGATAAATTTTCTGAGACAAAATCAACATAATTTATTAAATAGACAATGAATCTAAGGGCATTTAATGCAACGAATGTATTGACCTGTTGTAATTGCGGTTGTACAATTTCTATTAAATCATAAGCATCATCATGTGTTTGAGGAACTACCACTCCTGTTAATGATTCTAATACCAATGCTGTATCCCATTCATTTAATCTTGGTAATAAATCAAGGATATCAAAAGATACATCAACGGATAACACGAGATTATTCATTTTCATATTTCTTTCATGGATACAAAATAGTGTATTTAATGCAGCTACTCTAAGGGTAGGTTCATCAGTATCACCTTCTACAATATCAAGTAGAACATCTAATAATGGTAACACTCTTTCATGATCTAATTCATCTAATTGATTTAAAGAATAAATTGCAGATTTTGATATATTGATAAGTGATGAAGATTGACGATTAATTAATGATTGAACAAATCTAAATGCCTCATTAATAAAATATGGTAATGGAACTGTAATCAATGTTTTTAATGCCATGATTTGTATAGTTTGATTTCTATTTTTCAAATCATTCAAAATATATGGTAATGCATCTTGAGTATTTTTTGGTTTTGATGGACTTAATTTTCTCACATATTCATGACAAATTCTTTTAACCTCCAAATCATCATCAATTTGCCAATATTTCAAAATTTCAGGGAAAAGATAAGACATTTCATTATAATTTCCTAATGTTAAATTTGCAATAATTTTTCTCAATGCATTCTTTCTCTTCAAAGCACTATTTTTGAATTTCTTAACTTCATCATTTTTTAGATCAGCTTGAATATCACTAGCTTTATATCTAGCAAATAATCTTTGGTCTGACATAAGTTTATTGATGAATCCCTTTTATATCTTGAAATGTCAAAAAAATATTTTCAATATCAATTTTAATGTCAATTATTGATCTTTTTGATCTCTTCTAAAAAATTACTCCAACTAATGAAAATAATATAACTTTTGCCAGATATTTTAAAACTCAATTTAGTTTATTCAATTATATTTCTGAAATTAAAATTCAATAATTTAGTTAAAATATCATATAATTCTTTGATAAATTTAAAATATTTTGAAATAAATCATTATGTCGTATAAAGGTATAGTATTTTATAATGTTACAAAAATTCAATTTATTGCCTTATTTAGTAATATATTACTATTTTAGTACAACTATAACTTAATTAGGGAATTTAGTATCATAATTTGAAAATTTTTTTATGAAAAAAAAAAAGAATTAGAAGCTCATCTCATCTCATCTCATCTCATCTCATCTCATAGTAATCAGTAATACATATATGTTAAAATGTATATAAGTATATATATTTATATAGTATTATTATTATTGTTAGTATATATTATTAGTTGTTTTATCTGATCAACAGACATTCATATTTATTAGAGCTTGTTCAATAGTTTATAGGATTGGAGGAATTTAATCAAAGTGGATAAATATTAATATAAATATAAATAAGCAATGAGAATTTATCAATGTCATTTTTGTTCATCACCATGTTATCCAGGTCATGGTATTATGTTTGTCCGTAATGATGCTAAAGAATTTAGATTTTGTCGTTCTAAATGTCACAAGGCTTTCAAGCAACGTCGTAACCCACGTAAATTGAAATGGACTAAAGCTTTTAGAAAAGCTGCTGGTAAAGAATTGGCTGTTGATTCTACATTAACTTTTGCACAAAGAAGAAATGTTCCTGTAAGATACAACAGAGAATTAGTTGCTACTACATTAAAGGCTATGGCTAGAATAGAAGAAATCAGAACTAAACGTGAAAGGGCTTTCTATAAGAATAGAATGAAGGGTAATAAAGAAAGAGATTTCTTAAGAGATAAGAAATTAGTTGAATCTAACCCAGAATTATTAAGAATGAGAGAAATCGAAATGGCTAATAGATTAGCTAGACAACAAGAAAGAGAAGAAATAGAATCTGAAGAAGAAGAAGAAGAAGAAGAAGAAATGGAAATTGATTCTGAAGAAGAAGAAGAAGAACAATTAGAAAAGCAAAAGATTCTATTGAAAAACAAGAAGAGAAACTCAAAGAAAATCGCATTTTAAAAATAGTGTAATCGTCAAGTTTAAGAAATGATATAAACTTGATTTTGGATTGCATTTTGTAAATTAGTATTCAAAAAATAAATAATATCATATATTAGTATATTTTAATTGTATATTCAAAACTAATAAAGAAATGATAAATGTTATTAATGAAAAAGGAAATTTATACAATTATTAATTAATATTAGTTTAATAATTGATAATGGTAAAAATAAAAAAATCGACAACTGCAGGATTTGAACCTGCGCGGGCAGAGCCCAAAAGATTTCTAATCTTTCGCCTTAACCACTCGGCCAAGTTGCCTTGGAATATAAAATTTTAAAAAAGTACGTTTTCTTTATTTCAAATTATTCATTAAATAATTTTAATCTAATTATTTAAAATTAATAAAATTTTCTGCTTAAGGTGCTATATATTTGGTCACCTAAAACTGTAAAATAATATGTTGAATATCTGATTTTGTGAATAGACATTGCTTTATTAATTTTGAAAATGTTTTATCATTTTAGGAATAATATATTTAGTTTATAAATGTAATTATTAGTTTTTTACACGTTTTGAGAATCTGTATATATGCATGTTTGCCCTTTTTTTTAAACCATTTTTCTCCTTCTTACTGCCTCCCAATTCAATATCCTTTAAATCAAAACTTTTATATGGCAATGCCATAAACATTTCTTTAATATTTTTATTTTCTTTCAATTTAAAAGAATTAATACCTTCTAGCTCTTCCAAATTAGAGTGAGTATTCGTCATCAAAACTATATCTGATTTGACATATGTACGTATTTCTTCTAATTGAGCCTCGACGTCTGCAATTTTGATATTTTGTCGCCGAAGTAAGGGAAATGATAATTTTTCAATAAATGACAATTGCCTTATTATTTCTTTCGGTTGCAGTTCTTTTTTTTGTTTCAATTCTTCATTTACTTTTATTAAAGGAACTTTCAAAGAGTTATCTTCTTTTTTAATCTCTATATAATTTTTTGGAACTAATTCAGGAAACATATTTTGTATATTGAAAATATCATTTTTAGTATATTGATCACTAGTTCTAAATCTTGTAAGTTTTGGTACTAAATTTTTTACTACAGTATCCACAAGTTCATCCATAACATCTTTATCCTTATCTTTTTTCTTTCCTTTAAGATTGATATTGACTTCATTAATTTTTTTTTTAACTACTCTTACTTTATTCTTCATAAATGGCATTAATTTCCATGAAGAATATTTTATTTTACTTGTAATGAAACCAGTTCTTACCAAAACTTATGAGTCAACTCATTCTCAATTATAAAATAAACCTTTTAACTGTTAATTAATAATTTTATTGATATTATTATTAAGTGACAACTGACACTAAAATGAAATTTTAATATTAGAAATGATATGATAATAGAAATTATAATGGAGCGTTTCAAATGACATATATACTAACTTAATAAATTTAATGCATATTCTATTATATATTAATGTTAAGGGTTATGATTATAGCAATGATTATTATTTTAGTTTTATTTTTTTATTTTGATCGAAATTATTATTATTGTTATAATTTTTTTTATAATCAATATATAATGATTCCAAATAAATTAAAATATTTTCATCATTTTCTTCAATAAAATCCCAATTAATATTATTTAATTCATTTAAATCATTATTATTATCAAAATTTAATTGATTTTTTTCACCAAATAATTTAATAAATTCAATTTTATTTAAATATTTTGACCAATTTATTATTGGGAAATTTTTTTTATCAATAATTCTTCTATTTTTATTTTTTGGTATTGGTGCAGTATCATTTTCATTAATATAAAAAAATCTTAATAACATTATTGATTCTTTTCTTAATATTCCTGGTATAATTAAATTTTTCCCAATTGGTAATGTGGAAATATCATTATTTATTGATAATACTGTACCATTACCACCAAATCTTTCATTACCACAACCAAATACAATTTTATTAATACCTAATTGTTTTAATGCTGATGCACACATAATACATGGTTCCACTGTAACATAAACAATAATATTATTAAAATCAAAATTTTTATTATTAATTAAATTAATTTTTTCAATTGCCATAAATTCTGCATGTGAAATACCATTTAATGAATTATTTGTATTATTCATACCATATGAAATAATTTTCCTTTCATTATAATCAACCATTATACACGCAACTGGTGTTTCACCATGATTTAAAGCATATTTACCTAATTTTAGGGCAATTCCCATAAACTTACAATGCGTCTCAAAACTGTAGTCCATCCCAATTAATTATATTGTTATTTATAATATGATATTACCAACATAATATAGTAATTAGTATATAGTAATTGGTATTATCATTGAAATTGTTCACGTTTCTTTTAATGCAAATTTCAGCGATGAGCTTAAGTAGTGGAAATCACGTGACATAGAGACACATAGAGATACAACAGCATTTATAACAATAATAAATTAACAATACAATTAGAAAACTAATTGCATTGCATTGGGAGTACAATTGATGGTTAGTTTCAATTATCATGTATGTATTAATGTATGTATGTTACATGCCAATAGCACCCGGACACCGCATACATATACATTTTAACCTGGCCAATGAAAAGAGAGCCCTGCTAGGGTTTCATATGCACCGAAATCGCAGTACAAACCCTAATGACTACTTTAGGCATCGCGCGGACTGGGCAAATGCTGATACCCTTATTTTTTTAGGGTTGATGGTAGTTTATAGGGTTTTATTTCTACACTAAAAATGGGCATATGCTACGGGTATTTCTCTGTCATTTATGGTTTTCAGTGTAGATCATGGTCAATACAGCTGTTTGTAGGGTTGAGTAGCCATTGTATAGGGCTAACACTGTTTGTATGTGTTTGTGAGTATATATTTGTACTGTGCACGGAGTAGGGTATGTAGCAGGTTTCAGGGCATCATATGGGTTGCACTTTAGGGTTATATCAATATGAAAATAATTAAATTGGATTGGCTGCTCTTTGACTCGTTCAATTGAAATTGAATGATTAATGAATATAAAAACTTTGAATTAATTGATTGATTAATTCATTATTATATATATCTGTGTCAACCAATGAATTATATTTGAAATATACATACATATATATATATATATATATATTCATTTGGTTTGTATTGATTTTTAAAAAAAGTAAAGTGAAACTAAAAGAAGGTAAAAAAATAGGATAAAAAAAAGGATTATCAATTAATCTAAATATACTTAAAATAATAATAATAATAATTTAAAAATGTTAAGTTTAAGGAAAAATTTAAACTTAAATAAGTTATCAAATTTTTCTTTGAAGAGAAATTTAGCTACTGCAACAAATACTAATTATCAAGATATTTTATCAAAATATAATGTTATTGATCATGAATATGATTGTGTTGTTGTTGGTGCAGGTGGTGCAGGTTTAAGAGCAGCTTTTGGTTTAGCGGAAGCAGGTTTTAAAACTGCTTGTGTTTCAAAATTATTTCCAACAAGATCTCATACTGTTGCTGCTCAAGGTGGTATTAATGCTGCATTAGGTAATGTACATCCTGATAATTGGAAATGGCATATGTATGATACCGTTAAAGGTTCAGATTGGTTAGGTGATCAAGATTCTATTCATTATATGACAAGAGAAGCTCCAAAATCAATTATTGAATTAGAACATTTTGGTATGCCTTTTTCAAGATTAGAAAATGGTAAAATTTATCAAAGAGCATTTGGTGGTCAATCGAAAAATTTTGGTAAAGATGGTCAAGCTTATAGAACTTGTGCAGTTGCTGATAGAACTGGTCATGCAATGTTACATACTTTATATGGTCAAGCTCTAAATCATGATACTCATTTTTTCATTGAATATTTCGCAATGGATTTATTAAAACATAATGGTGAAATTAAAGGTATTATTGCTTATAATCAAGAAGACGGTACTCTTCATAGATTTAAAGCTCATAAAACCATTATTGCCACTGGTGGTTATGGTAGAGCTTATTTCTCTTGTACTTCCGCTCATACTTGTACAGGTGATGGTAATGCAATGGTTTCTCGTGCCGGTTACCCATTACAAGATTTAGAATTCGTTCAATTCCATCCTTCAGGTATTTATGGCTCCGGTTGTTTGATTACTGAAGGTGCCAGAGGTGAAGGTGGTTTCTTATTGAATTCTGAAGGTGAAAGATTTATGGAAAGATATGCTCCACATGCAAAGGATTTAGCTTCAAGAGATGTCGTTTCAAGAGCTATTACAATGGAAATTAATGCTGGTAGAGGTGTTGGTAAAGATAAAGATCACATTCATTTACAATTATCACATTTACCACCGGAAGTATTAAAGGAAAGATTACCAGGTATTTCTGAAACTGCTTCAATTTTTGCAGGTGTTGATGTTACTAAACAACCAATTCCTGTTTTACCAACTGTTCATTACAACATGGGTGGTATCCCAACAAAATGGACCGGTGAAGCTATTACCATTGATGAAGAAACTGGTGAAGATAAAGTTATTCCAGGCTTGTTTGCCTGTGGTGAAGCTGCCTCCGTTTCTGTCCATGGTGCTAATAGATTAGGTGCTAACTCTTTATTAGATTTAGTTGTCTTTGGTAGAGCTGTTGCTCATACTATTAGTGACACTTTGAAACCAGGTTTACCACATAAACCTTTACCACAAGATATTGGTAAAGAATCTATCGCTAACTTAGACAGATTAAGAAACAGTAATGGTACTAAATCAACTGCTGAAATTAGATTACAAATGCAAAAAGCTATGCAAAAGAATGTTTCTGTTTTCAGAACTCAAGAAACTTTAGATCAAGGTGTAAAGAGTGTTAACGAAATTGATGCTAGTTTTGATAAAGATGTCCGTGTTTCTGACAAATCAATGATTTGGAATTCTGATTTAGTCGAAACATTAGAATTACAAAACCTATTAACTTGTGCTACCCAAACTGCTACATCTGCTGCTGCCAGAAAGGAATCTCGTGGTGCTCATGCCAGAGAAGATTATCCAAAGAGAGATGATGAAAAATGGATGAAACATACTTTATCATGGCAAAATAAGACTGGTGACAAAGTTGATTTGAAATACAGAAACGTTGTTTACAAGACTTTAGATGAAAATGAATGTCCTTCTGTTCCACCTGCAGTCAGATCTTATTAGGAAATTATCAGAAAGAGAGAAACGACAAAAATTTAATATAACAGCATTGTTCTCCTAGATTTAGTTCACTTAGTTACAATTTGACTTAAAGAGTGCAAACTTTATTCTCCATTTATATTTCAATTAAATCTATTTATTACATCTATTTATTATCATATTTATTTATGCACTTACTTATGTATTTCGGTATACATTTATCTTATTTATTCTTGTTAATGTCATATTTTTTCTCTTTGATTGGTTTGTTTTTTTATTTTGTTAACAAGTTGAATAACTTATATTAATAGTTGAATATTTCTTTTAAAAAGTGTGAGTGAATATATATTTATATCTATTTACTTGAATAATATTAAAATTTGAAAACTTGATCTTTACTGAAACCTAATTCACTTAAGATACCTGTCAATTCACCTTGATCCTTTGGAGATACCTTTTCACCTGAGTAAGCCTTCATGAAACCTGGTGGACCACATACAAATACTTGAGTCTTTTCATTAGGTTTAGCAGCAGAATTATTTAAATATTCTTTAGTGATAAAGCCCGTATTACCTTCAAAATTACCGTTTGATTCATCTACAAAATAATTTATTTTAACTTGATCTGGATATTTAACTTGAATATCATCTAATTCCTTCTTTAACAAGATATCATCTGGGGTCTTACTACCGTAAAACAAATTAATCTTTGTATTATCATTTGGATTTTGAGTAATATGGTGAATCATTTGATATAATGGAGTAATACCAGTACCACCACCAATTAAAGTAATTGATTCAAATGAATTTGGAACCCATTTCCATTTTAAAATTGGACCTTTAAAGGAAAGAGTATCGTTTTCCTTTAAAGAAAATAAATGAGATGACATCTTACCATTCTGATAATGTTTAATAACTAATTCAAATTTACCCTTTTCATTAATGTCACTTGTTGGAGTGTAAGGTCTAATAACATTAGAACCCTTTGGCGTAACAAATTTAGTTAAAACACAAGATGCTACTTCTAAACCAGCAACTGAATCTTCAGGAATTTTAAAAGTAAATCTTTTAGTATCATTAGATAATTTTTCAATCTTAGAGATTGGAATATCAACCCATTTATCATCACCAATTAAAGCTTTAGAAGGTTCATTTCTAATTGGATATGAACCAGAGTACATAAATGCACCATACACAACAGCAGCTGCACCTACAGCAAATGGTACATATCTAGCATTTGATCTTGAAAACTTAGCAAACATTGGTATTAATTTATTCTCCCTTACAGTATTTTAATCTGTGTATTGTGATAAAATATCAAAATAACTAAAATTATTAATAAAATAAATTTAATTACAAAGAATTATAAACAAGAGAATTGCATTGTTATATACACACATATATATATGGATCTAGGAATATATTTTCAGGGGGATTCCTTTACATTGATTGTTTGCAATGATTATTCTTACAATGACTAGCCACTAGATGGACATGAAAAAAAAGGATTTAAATTATTGAAAAATTATTAATTAAGCTGTAAATTTCAGTAGTTTTAACATCTTGTTGATATGATTGGATGAAATAACTATATTTCTTATATTGTTGTTATCACATAGAGGATATATATATTCAATATAATAAATAGTCTGATAGAAGGATGTCGATACTATCAAAATTGAATCATAATGAATTGATTAAAATTGCTTATGAAAAATGTATACCACCTTTATTACCAATTTTTTATAAAGGTCAAACTGGTAAAATATGTATAATTGGTGGTAGTGAAGATTATACAGGTGCCCCATTTTTCAGTGCCAAGGCAACTGCTTTAATGGGGTGTGATTTAACTCATGTCATATGTGAAAGACAAGCTGCTAGTGTTATTAAAAGTTATTCACCGGATTTAATGGTTCATCCATATTTAAGTAATAATTTTAATGAATATCCTAGTGATATAAATAAAATTAAAAGTTTATTACAAAGAATGCACGCAATAGTTATTGGTCCAGGATTAGGAAGAAATGAAAATATTTTTACAGATTGTAAAAAAATTATTAAATATATTTTAGAAGAACAAAATGGTTCAATACCAATTATAATTGATGCAGATGCATTATATTTATTAAGTACAGATAAAGATACACAAAATTTAATTAAAAAGTTCCCAATTGGTAAAATTATAATTACACCAAATATAATTGAATTTCAAAGATTATTTGATAATTTATTCCCAAACAATGAATATGATAATTTAAATCAATCTGAAAAAATTTTAATGTTAAGTGATAAATTAAAATGTATTGTATTTAATAAAGGTAAAACTGATATAATTGGAATCAATAACGACAATAGCAAAATAATATTAAATAATTCTATTGAAGGTAGTAATAAAAGAGTTGGTGGACAAGGTGATACAACAACAGGTACAATTGCATGTATGTTAGCATACAGTAGAACAATACATGAATTTAAGTTATATAAACCTGATAATTCAGATAATATTAATTTAAATTGGCAAGAATATGCTTTATTAAGTTGTTACGTTGGTAGTACAATTACAAGAACCTGTTCTAAATTAGCATTTTTAGAAAAGGGTAGATCAATGCAAACTACTGATGTAAATAGCAAAGTTGGTATAGTATTCCAACAATTATTCCCAGAGAAATAAACTATTTAAACATATATATATATATATATATATATATATATATATATATGTTATAATAATAAATTGGTATTATCTATTATATTATGACACGGGTCATGTGACACACAAACCCTAGGGTTTACACACCTTACACAAAATTAACCCATACCCCACCGGCAGCCACTAATATTTTACATACAGATCACAATTAACATATCCCACTTCTACGGGCATCTTGTCTGTATACAATGCGTATATGCAACAAAAGAATAAATTATTCGATCTAACTTCCTCTAATCTCGATTTATGCACTGTACATCACATTCTTCAACAATATATCTTAATTCTATGCATAATGCATAATAACACGCCATTTCTATATAGTTGAAAAAATAAACGTGATAATATCATACTGTAAGATATTACTTAGAGTATAATAGCTTTAATAGATTATAAAGATAGTTGAGTGTGGGATACTTGAAATAACCTCATAACATATTTCAAACGAAATACCTAAGAAGAAAATTTTTTAAGTTGTTCAATTATTCAATATGAGTGTTATATTGATTGTTTTAATAATTTTATTATAACATATATATATATATATATGTTATAATAAAATTATCTTTAGTTATTTACTCTCTATTGTATGAATATTTAGTGTTTTAGAAATTTTCTTTTTTTTTTTTAGTTTTAGTTTCTTTTAAAAATACCAGCAACACATATATATATATAAAATGCCAAAGTTAATCTTAGTTAGACACGGTCAATCTGAATGGAACGAAAAGAACTTATTCACCGGTTGGGTTGATGTTAAGTTATCTGCCAAGGGTGAACAAGAAGCCGCTAGAGCCGGTGAATTGTTAAGAGAATCCAAGGTTAACCCAGATGTTTTATACACTTCTAAGTTAACCAGAGCTATCCAAACTGCTAACATTGCTTTAGCTAACGCTGGTAGATCTTGGATTCCAGTCACCAGATCCTGGAGATTGAACGAAAGACATTACGGTGCTTTACAAGGTAAGGACAAGGCTGAAACTTTAGCCACTTACGGTGAAGAAAAATTCAACACCTGGAGAAGATCTTTCGATGTTCCACCTCCACCAATTGAAGCTGACTCTGAATTCTCTCAAAAGGGTGAAGAAAGATACAACAACGTTGACCCAAGTGTTTTACCAGAAACTGAATCTTTAGCTTTGGTTATTGACAGATTATTGCCATACTGGCAAGATGTTATCGCCAAGGACTTATTGGCCGGTAAGACTGTTATGATTGCCGCTCACGGTAACTCTTTGAGAGCTTTAGTTAAGCACTTAGAAGGTATCTCTGATGAAGGTATTGCTTCTTTGAACATCCCAACTGGTATTCCATTAGTTTTCGAATTAGATGAAAACTTGAAGCCATCTAAGCCATCTTACTACTTGGACCCAGAAGCTGCTGCTGCCGGTGCCGCTGCTGTTGCCGCTCAAGGTAAGAAATAAGCAAATTTAATTATCTAAAGAATCATGTATTCTCTTTTTATTATTAATTTTGTTGTTTAACGTATATAGATATTAGTATATATATATATATATTTATTCATTTATATATATATATATATATATACGTATATTTTATGATTATATTTTTTATCTTTTAAAATTTGTTGTTAATTTTTTAACTCTTGCCTTTAAGATATTTTCTATCCTTTTCCTATTTGGATCAATTGAATTAGTTTTAATTTTATTCTTATTTAAAATTTCTTCATCAATTTTATTTAATTTATCAAATTTTTCATTACCAATCCTTACTTTAACAAATGTATCACAAATACATTTCATATCATTAAAATTTTCACTTGAATATAATTCACATAAATTTCCTGCAATTTTACAAAGTTCCACACAATCAACTAATTTTGAATTAACAGTTTTTTTATAATGTAATAATTTTTCAATTAATTCATCTGAATCATCATCAGAATCATTATCATCATCTAAAATTAAATCTTCAAAAATGTTTAAAATTAATGCAATAATTAAACATATAATAAATGTATCAATTGGATATTGAAACGTTAATATATGATCCCATATTATCAAAACATAATCCATTGGTAATTCTCTGATGAATATTAATCTTGTCCATCTTATTAACCATATTAAATTCGAAAAATCTTTATTCTTTAAATACATTTTTTCGAATAATTTTGGTGAACATATTTTTAAAATTGGTTTAAATTTATTTAATTCCCAATCAATTAATGTTGATCTTGTATAAAAAATTGGTACAATTTGTTTCATTAATTTAATATAAATTTCTAATACATTATTCATCATTGTAATTTCATCATTTTTAGTTGTATCATTGAAAAGTTGAAGATATATTAAACCTAAAAGTTCATGAAACCCTTGTTGATAATTTTTATTAATTTTTATTATATCATTATTATTATTATCATCATTTTTTTGTAATATTAACATATAATTGTATAAAATTTGTCTCATTTGTGAATGAATTTTATTTTCTTGAAACATTGGATCTAATAATAATCTTGATAAATCAAGATCAATAATTTCTAAAGTATCTGATAAAGTCATTGTAATACTTTCATCATCTTCATTTTTTTTATTATCATTACCTAATGGATGTTCACCATTGACTTGAACAGGTGTTAACCTTCTAATACCTTTCTTATTTTTCCTATTACAATTATTATTTCCTGTATCAACAATTAAATTAACTTCATTATCATCTGTTATTATTGGTACCGGTACCAAGACATTACTACTTCTTTGATCATTCATATTAAATTCATCAATCACATCACCATGCAAGACAATAGTTTTCCATAACCAACCTCTATTACTATCATTTAATAACCCTTTAAAATAAATTTCACCCCTCCATATACCTTGTTGAATTAATTGTTCTCTTGTACCATATTTATCAAACACAATTTTCCTAATATTATCATTATTCATCGTATCTTTCTCCAATGAAAACTCAAACCTACCAAAATTCAAACTTATAACAAGTTACCAATACTATAATTGACCTTATATATTTGTAATAACTACATATATGACGACAATTAGTTATAATAATTTGGTATTACTTTTATTCAATTCATCGAATATTTTGAAATTTCACTTTCTTCCCCTTTAGCCAACCCTAAACCTTACACAAATCCTGTCGTGATATGACTACTAAATACTGAAAGTAATACCAATTGAACCAGAAAAGAACATAAACATACACATTACTATCCTACAATTATAATAATCAATTTTTATATGTATATAGTGGATTAATTCATCATTTAAAGCTTTAAAACAGAGGTTCACGTGAGGCCATTGTTACTTATAATAGCTTGTTGAACATTTAAAAACGGGATTATAAATTTATAAAAGTTGCATAAAAGTTTAGATTTTATTAGTTGTTTGAAGTAGTTTAATTATTACTATAATTGTAAACTAGGTATCCTGGATTTACCATATAGACAAGAGACTGCTATTGATTGAATATATATAACATTTGTTTGGTTTTCTAGGGAAAAAGTGTATATATATTTATTATTAAAGGAAGGTTATTTGGATTGTTTCGTATAGGTTGAAATTTTACATTTATTGGAAAATTTGGTCAAGATTGGATAAATTATATTCAATTTTATACCAATATCCATCAATATACATTATATAATGATAGAGGATAAAGTGGATGTTGATTTCAAGAATTTTATGGAAAAGGGTAAATTACCTGAATTGGATGTTGGTTGGTTACTTAATAGTAACTCAATTGATAACTCTGCAATTGTTAATGTTGAAGATTCTCAAGTAAATGAACCAGATGATAAATCTTATAAGTTACAGAGAAGAAATTCTGTTGATGAATATTCAAAATTAAAAAATAATAATGAAATACCAATAAGGAAAATAAAATCAATATCTGGTACTCCATCTATTAAACCTAAGGAGAAAAAGAAAGGTTTTTTTAGAAGTTTATTTGGTGGTGGCAGTAGCAGTAGTAGTAATACTCGCAATAATTCTACTCGTACTCCTACTTCTTCTACTAATGTTCCTGTTCTCAATAACAATAAAACCAACTCCCATACTAACTTACAGTCACACGAAAGTTCAAAGAAAATGATTATGAAAACTAATTCTAGTAATTATAATTCATCTGAGTTAACAAAAAATGATAAAGAAAATTTAAAACTATTAGAGTTTATTCAATTTTATAAAAATAATGGGTTTGCTGTTTCATCATTTAATAATAAGGTTTATCAAAGTAGCACTAGTAATGAAAATAGTGAAAACAGTGAAAATAATGAGAATAATGGAAATAATGAAAGTAATGAAGTTAATGAAAATAACGAGAATAATGAAAACAAGCAAACTACACATGCTGTTGATAGAATGGGTCGTCCAATTCCTTCCCATCCTAATGTATCAAAATTACCATCTGCACTTAAATCAAAAATAGATTCTTCTCCTTTATCAAAAGAATCCAAAATTGAATCTCAACAGATGGAAAAGATAGATGAATTTATACCAGCAAGTACATCCTCATCATCACATAAGTTTGGTAGTTTTTTAACTAGAGTCACTTCTCATGGTATTAGTAATAGTATTGATCATGAAGAAAATAGTAATCTAAGCGATAAGTCTGAGATAACATCTAAGGCATCGCGTTCAGCAACTCACTCTCCAGTGTCATCATTAGAAGAGGAAATTAATAATTCTATAGTTCCTGGATTAGAAAATCTAGAACCTTTAAGACATGTTGCGTTTGCTACAAACACATATTTTGACGATCCACCACAACAAATTTCTAGTAGAAATCCAAGAAAAGGTGAAGTGGAAGTTAAAAGAAATGGTTCAGTTGTAATCCACAGATTGACTCCTGAAGAGAGAAAAGAAATTTTAGAGTCATCAACTGTAGGTATGGTTGTAGGAGGCTCTGGAAGATTGCGAATGCTTTCAGAATATGATACTGATGTTTCTTCAAATATTTTAACATCTCAAAATGAAAATGCTAATATATCTGATAACAGTGATAATACTAATCATGAAAAAGATGCTGAATTAGCGGCTGAAGTAGCTTCAAAAAGAGCTAATATCGAGTCAAATTCTAAAGATAATTCTGATGATGAAGAGGTTAGTGTCAGTAAATCTGCTTCGCATTTAACTATTGACAAACCCTTGATGAGTAAAAATCTTGCTCATACGAATACTTCAATGGCGGATAGTGAACTATATTATGAAGATGATGGAATTCCTTACCCACCTAATGATATAAAAATTCCTCATGATGTCGTCTACACTCGTTGTTGTCATTTACGTGAAATCCTACCGCTTCCTGCTACTATAAAGCAATTGAAGAAAGGGTCAACAGATCCCATTCCACTTTTACAATTAAGAAATCCACGTCCATCAATGATAGAAATTTTATCTTTTGGTGATTTTATTAGTATTGCCCCTATTTTATGTCTTTCATTGGATGGTGTGCATTTAAGTGCTGACATGTTTAGAATAATTTTAAGTTCATTAATGAGGAAAACAGATTTTGAAAAGTTATCTTTAAGAAATACTCCTCTTGATCATGAAGGTTGGAAAATTTTATGTTATTTCATTTCTAAGTCAAAATCTCTGAATTCAATTGATTTATCGATGGTACCAATATTGAAGACAAACGTTCAAAAATTTTTAAAACAACCCTCAAAATTAACATCAAGAATGGAATATAACCCACACAATCGTAGTGAATTAAATTGGGATTTATTAACAGTTTCTGTTGCCTCTAAAGGTGGGTTGAAAGAAATTATTGTTTCTGGTTCTCAAATGTCATCAGATCAATTTATCAATTTCCTTGAAGTTGCATGTTTCAAAACTGAAAATTTAGGATTAGCATACAATAAGTTAACTGATGACCAATGCAAAATACTTTCAAAATGGCTAGTACAATCAAAAGTCACTGGTCTAGATATTGGGTTTAATGATTTAAGAGGTAAACTTTCATCCTTTTCGGGTGCATTCTGGAATAAGATTCAAAACAAGAAGGCAAAGAATGTTTTGAACTATTTATCATTGAATAGTACCAATTTATTAGTGTCCGAAGGAGAAACAAGTTCCAATAATGAAGTTCTTAAACTTCTAACTGTGTTATGTTATTTTGAAAATCTGAAGTTTTTGGATATTTCTAATAATCCTAAAATGTTTCCATATTGTATGAGGACTTTAATTAACTGTTTACCAGTATTTGTTGGTTTAGTAAGATTACATTTAGATTCAGAGAATTTAAAACCTTCTGAAATAATTATTTTATCTGAAGTACTTCCATTATGCTCCTCACTGAATTATCTATCTATGTTAGGTACTGAATTTGATCTTGCTACTTACAAATCAATTACAGAAGCTGTTAAGAAAAGTTCTTCATTAATTACATTAGACATTAACTATGAAAATATGTCTGACAAGATGAAGAAAGATTTTTCCATGTATACAATGAGAAATGTAAGGAATGAATTGATCAAATTCCAAAACGAAGGAAACAATAAAGGACAATTAATGAATCTTCAAGAGGAATTATCTAAATTACTAACTGAAAATGATCAAAATCAAGTTAATTATAATGAACAAGTTGATGAATTTGTTAACAAACTAATTATATCTCGTTCTAAAATTAGAAAGGTTACCCAAGACTTATTTGATCTTAGAGTTCAAAAACAATTAAATACTGAAGGTAAAGAAACTTTAATTAGACTATGCTTTATTGATGCATGCTTCGAGAAAGGTATTAGGTTATTACAGAGTAAAGAAGATTATATTAAGAGTAACTCTCATAAAGATAATCCAGTAAATAGTTCGACCTCAAGCATTGCTATGAGTGATTCAAGCCATAGTAATATATTACCTTCCACAAAACCATTATATCCGTTGGAATATGGTGAGAACGGTACTTCTTCTGTATTACCATATAATAAAACTGAAGTCAAAGAATTTCATCCAAATGGTAGTGAGGTTAAACAATTTCAAAAGGTATCTTCTGATACTACAACACAAGTTACCAACCAAATTCGCGAAGAAGGTGATATCTTTAAGAAAAGTATTGTCTTAAATTCTCAATTAGATGAAAAATGTAAACAAGAACTGAATTCCAAAACTGGAACCTCAACAATAGAAGGTGCTGATAGTGATGAAGTTAAGGATTTATTACTAAAGAATGATATTTCTAATGTAGTTAATATCATAGATGAATTACATAAAAAGGGTTATCATTTACATGAAATCTTCAAAAAAAACAAGAAGGAAAGCACTATAAAAACCAACTTAAATACACCTGTAAAAATACCAAATGTTACAAGTCCACAAATTGTAATAAATTCAAACGTGTCAAATGAACAAATTCCTATTATCTCGAATAATTTGAACTCATCAGATCTGGATGGAATCAATTCAATCACTTCTGATAATGAAGAACAAAAAGCAATTGATGCTGCTTATGATGAAGTTCTTGATAATATCAAATTCGTAGGGATAAACAAGAATTAACGTAGTAACACTATATTGTAGATAAAATAATATATAAATAACTGTAATTATTGTAAATATTAAACAAACTACTTGTCAATATTGACTTTGGTTCTTGTATTGATATTATCTTTATAATTTGTTTTCGGTTACCCGGTCCACTATTTTCTAAAAGTTTTGAAAGAAACTTAAAATATGAAAAATGTGATCAATTAAATAACTGAAAACTTTTATAAATGATGTTTTATATTTAACTAAATCAATTATTCAAAGGTGATAAAGTCAATCAGTTCTGCAAAGAGTATGTTAATTGATAATATTTTTTTAAGGTTTTACCATATGTTTTTTCAATTATTGAAAAAAAATTAGGAATTGTTTACTAACTAATTTAAATTTAAATATTTTTCTCTAGTGAATTTTAATACACCAAATAAAGAATCTCCTTTTTCATTTGGCAGTACTGGTGCTAATACTAATGCCTCAGGTCAGCCAGGTGCTGGTGGATTTGGTGCACAAGTATCCTCAGGATCTAATGGTGGATCTGCATTTAATTTCAGTGCTCCAGCAACAACAACTTCAGGCTCTACTCCAGCATTTAGTTTTGGCACTGCAACTAATGCAACATCCAATACTACTCCAGCTGTTGGTTTTGGTGCTCCAGTGGCAGCTACTTCAGGTTCTACTCCAACATTTAGTTTTGGTGCTGCAGCTAATACAACATCTACTGCTGGCCCAGCTGTTGGGTTTGGTACTTCAACAGCTACAACCTCTGACAATTCAAAAACTGCTTTTTCTATGAATGCACTTGGTGCTGCTAAGACTGATGAAGCTAAATCAACTAGCTCACTATTTGGTGGAGCCAAACCTGCTGAAACTAAACTAGCAGGCTTTTCATTTGGTGCTGCTAAGACTGAGGAAGCTAAACCAGCAGGCTTTTCATTTGGTGCTGCCAAACCTGCTGAAACTAAACCAACAGGTTCATTATTTGGTGCTGCTAAGACTGATGAAGTTAAACCAACAGACTTTTCATTTGGTGCTGCCAAGACTGATGAGGCTAAGCCAGCCGGTATCTCATTTGGTGCTGCCAAACCTGCTGATGCCAAGCCAGCTAGTTCACTATTCGGTGCTGCCAAGACAGTAGAAACTAAGCCAGTAGGCTTTTCATTTGGTGCTGCTAAGACTGATGAAGCTAAGCCAGCAGGCTTTTCATTTGGTGCTGCTAAGACTGATGAAGCTAAGCCAGCAGGCTTTTCATTTGGTGCTGCTAAGACTGATGAAGCTAAGCCAGCCGGTATTTCATTTAGTGCTGCCAAACCTGCGGAAACTAAACCAACAGGTTCATTATTTGGTGCTGCTAAGACCGATGAAGTTAAGCCAGCAGGTTTTTCATTTGGTGCTGCTAAGACTGATGAAGCTAAGCCAGCCGGTATTTCATTTGGTGCTGCCAAACCTGCTGAAGCTAAGCCAGCAGGCTTTTCTTTTGGTGCTACCAAGACAGAAGAATCTAAGCCAGGCGGTATCTCATTTGGTGCTGCTAAGACTGATGAAGCTAAGCCAGCAGGCTTTTCATTAGGATCTGCTAAGACAGAAGAATCTAAACCAGCCGGTATCTCATTTGGTGCTGCTAAGACTGATGAAGCTAAGCCAGCAGGCTTTTCATTAGGATCTGCTAAGACAGAAGAATCTAAACCAGCCGGTATCTCATTTGGTGCTGCTAAGACTGATGAAGCTAAGTCAGCAGGCTTTTCATTTGGTACAACAAAGACAGATGATGCTAAACCTTCTTTCTCTCTTGACGGATCTAAAAAGGAAGAAGAGAAAAAAACTGATACAACTAAATCATTTTCTCTAACAGGTTCAACCGCAGGATCAACCACAGCATCAACAAGTCAATCGCAAACATTAAATCCAAAAGCAACTGAAGTCAAACCAATTTCCTTAGATAATAAGACACTGGAAGATTTGATAACAAAATGGACTGAACAATTAACAGGTGCCTCTTCATATTTTGATGAATATGCCCGAAAAGTTAACAAATGGGATGAAATATTAGTAAAAGGTGGTGCACATATTAGCCAACTGTATTCTGATACTCTAGTAGCAGAACAAACTCAAAACAAAATTGACCAATCTCTATTATACATCGAAAGACAACAGGATGAGCTAGAAAACTTTTTGGATAATTATGAGAAGAAAACAGAAACACTATTGTCTGATATTCTAGCTTCTGGATCAGGAAGTGCATCTAACAATAATGATCAAAAAAGATTACAAGCATATCGTACTGCCGAAACTTTAGACTCTAATTTAAATTCATTGTCATCAAACCTGTCCTCCTTAATAAATGAAATAAATGATGTTAGTAGTACTTTCAATAAGGCTATAAGCATCAATCTAAATAATAAGGATGAAAGTGCTCAACTAGTGAAACTACTGAATACACATCTAGATGCCTTAAAATCATTAGACAACAGTTCATCATCATTGGAACAAAAAATCAAGCACAATATCCCTTAAAATAGCAATGTCGAATGTATTTATAATTAAACTTATTCCAAGACTATTTTTATGTAAAATATAGTATTAATCACTCATAATTTAACTTCAAACTATCAATATCTATGTAAAGAAAAAGAATTATCAAAATATTTAGATATATCTATTAATACAAGTATTTAAAAAAATCTATAGAGCTTCGCTGCCGTTATAACCAGTTAAGCTACACAACATAACGATCAACTTTATCATTTGTTGTAAACCTTCAGAGTTGCTACTAGATATATGATATGATTCATTAGAATCCTTCAAAGCATCTCTTTTCATAATTCCTAGTAACAACCTTTTAAATTTAGCAAGTAAGTTTTTGACACTTTGAATTACAGGTTTATTTGAGCTTCCCATACTCAAAAGTACTGCAGTCAGTAATTGGAATACAGGAACAATTAGCTCAAACAATGAGATACCATTAGGTCCCTTGCCCAACATCAGTGGGTTGTCTAAATTCACACTAACTTTAACGAGGTTAGAGTATTGGCCTTGTGATTCATCAAATACTAATTCTAGACCTAAATCTGGATCCAAAGTCAAAAATGAACATTCTTCAATCACTGAAAAAAGTTTATTCTGAACTAATACTTGAGCACCATTTCTTGTCTCAGCAATACGAGTTAAAAAATAAACTGTAGTCTTTAAGGCAGTCAATTCATATAATAAGCTGTCAATTGATATATTATCAGTTGATGACTCTAATAATGAATTTATATTACTCATAGAACGAATTATAAGCATTAGATGTGTGCTTTTTGTTAATGATTCCAAAACAAAATTTTCTTTGTTAAAGTTAGCCAATTGGATTAATGAGTCCAAAAGAAGGATACCAGTGATTCTATTAGTACCTTCACCGAAAATGGCATCATTACAAATGACGTCTACAAGTCTGTTGCTGTTCATTTTTAAATCCTGCAATACTTGCTTAGCTAATTTTTCCTCCTTTAGAATTCTCACTAGGTAATGATTAGCTATAATATAGAAATCTGATCTTAAAGAAAGTGATGAGACTGAAGAATTTATCCCATGTATACATGCCTTAAATAATTCATATAACCTGGAATCGATTTTGGAAAATTTATCAATGGCAATTCTGTCTTTTTGATAGACATCATATAAAAACACTGTTAAAGATACTAATTCTTCTGAATATGAGATATCAAATTCAACATAATCATTAATTTTCGGAACAATAGTCCCAAATACTTCCAAAATAAAATTTGACCTGGTCAAAGGAGAAAGGTTACCATCCGTAACAACAATTTGAACTAATTGAACCCAAGAATGAATAATTGATAGCTGCAATTCCATAAATTTAGTATGACTTAAATGACTGGTAATTGATTGCTTGATAAATTTCGCTTCATTAGATACTAATGATTTTAATTGATTTTGGTCATTACCAGGTACTAATGATGAAGATGTATCAAATCTGGATAATTGTTCTCTAATTGCTAGATTCAATAACCCATCTAGTCCTGAAAAGTCATAGATGTTACCTTCAATGTAATTATCCAAAGTAATCTTTTCTAAATTAATTGGCAATCTATTGAAATATGTCAGTTGTCTAATAGAATCATGATCCTTATGTATATTACCAAAATTTGATGTATCTAAAAATGAAAAGATACCCATCGAATACATACTGTTTGAAATAAGCTTCTCAATTAAAGAGGAAATTTGGGATTTTATACCAGTAGAAGAAAGTCTATGGATAGTTAAACTCAAATATTGCAGTAGATATCCCCTATAGCTCATGAAGAACAACAATGCACCAATAGATTCACTCTGGACAAATGCTTTACAATCAGCATCTGAATTATCATCAAAAATACGACCATCCCAAAGAGTATATTTACCAATTTGAGGATCCAAATGCATTAGAACGTCATATAGTTCTTTGGCTACTAAAAAGTCTAGTACCAAATGGGATGTTAATGGATTACGACATAATTTCAAAAGAATCTCAAAGGAAGAAGATGCTAATCTCATTGGTGCATAATTAATATTCCCTCTAGAAGCTGCATTTAGGGCTGACACCAATACAGAAACTAAAGATTTAAGAAGAGAGGTTTCTGAATTGATGAATGTTGCTAAAGTTGGTCCAAAAGATATAGCATTAGTGACTTGAAATCCTAACAGGAAATGCGCAACAGTTGGTTCTAAGTCAGTTACTGAAAGGTTGCTGTTAATAAATTCTAAAATATCTAGTTTCGATGCTAAGTCTTCAACTGAGTTAATTGAATAATCCATTTGTGCAATAAAAGCACCTTTAATTCTTGCAGATTCGTCAACTGAATCAAATATAGTAAGAAGCTTATTATTTGTAGATACCGTGGAATTGCCTGAATTAGGACGCATTGATATCTTTTTTAGGATTTGTAACGATTGTGATGACAAGGTAAAGTCGTCAACATCAATATAGAGACCTAGATGAGCAACAATTGATAAATTGAAATAAATAGCATCATAGAAAGAATGTAAGCCATGTAAACCAAATTCTTTTGGTACAAAGTATTCTGATTTATTTTGTTTGCAAATAATTGGGTACAATTCTTCAATGTAAGTTTCTTGGTGAGTCAATATATCGTTCACTAATTTTGTTGAAGATTGAAGTAAATGTTTTTGCTCAACTCCACCATCGAGTTCGATAGAAATATGGTCTACACCTATAGAAATAATTTCAAAAATACTTTTATAGATCTTACTGCTGAACAAGTAATTGAAGATAGCTGTTGCTGATGATTCTTGTACATAAGTAAAAAAATCCATAGTATCAACAAGTTTATCCAAACTAACATTTACCGACATTGAATTCAAAATTACCGTATAATCAAATGAATAAAATGCGTTTTCGATAATTTGAAGAATAAGTGTTTGAATCTCTCTTCTATTTTTCAAATCAGTTATTTTGTTTGAGTTTACTAGTACTTCGTTTAAAATGTATTCAAAATATGGCCAGATACCTATTTTTCTATAGCCTAAACCAAGTTTTATTGGAAAAGTTGTCATACCGAATTTTAAAAACTTACTGTTAGGTTCTCTTGTTTCTATATTTGTTAATTCTTTAAATAATTGTAAGAAGGCAACAACGTCTGAAAAATTAGATAAGAATGAGGTAAATGCATTTTTATAAGAATCTACCAATGGAGTCAGATTAGATTTCTTGAATATCAAAGTATCTAATGATCTCCAAAATTGGTGTCTTTGTATTTCTAATCTAGGAACAAGTTGGCTTAACGTTTTGAAAGTGGCACTCACTAATGGAGTATCTACTTTAGCAAATTCGAACAATATATTAGTGAATAATGCGGATAACTTTTCTTTAATTTCTTCATTTGTCTCTTTTGCAACAGATCCTACCAAAGATAATAATGAAGAAAGAAAAATAATTGTTTCTTCATTCAAACCTTCTTCTAATGCAACGGTGGTAGGATCGACCTCTTCTGTTTCTTGGCTTTGCTGTTTTTGATTGACTATATTTCTTAAATTATTAATTTTTAAAACGTAATCACTAATGCATTGGGCAATAATATCCCATGATACAATGTTTCCACTATTAAAATAATGATAAACATTTAATGAGTTGGACAATCCATGTGATAAACTGGAAATCATTAAGTAGAAGCATGATCTCATCAAACTGTCAGTACATTTAGAAGCCCATTCGATAAAACCATATGCATTTGATTCTTTATCCAACCAAAAAACGTTAGATAGCTCAGTTCTAGAGTGGTAAAAGAAGTAGACAGTTAAAAAAAATCTTTCTAAATCTGCTTTGATTGATATATCATCCAAATTCAAATCTTCTCCTGATAACAATGAATCTTCTTCAGAATCTTTAATTTTGGTCAATAGGAATGCACAATCAGCAATAATAGTTTGTAAAACCATATGGAAACTTGCTAAAAAGAAATGCTCAGTTTGTTCAGATAATGTTGGTGTTACAGATACATTTGTATTTTGTTGATTATAATAATGATTGCTGCTAATTGAATTGGAATTAGAAGCTGTCATTTGTATAGGGAGTAACCTTGGAATGTGTCTCTCCAACAATGACCTCATATCGTAAAAAATATCCATATTTCCTTCTTTGGTTGCTATTGAAGTATCAGCACTGAATATAAGTAGTTGCTCAATTGCACCTAATTCAACAGCTAGCGATAGTGGTTTATCAACCATAGATTCAAAATTTATTGTATTGGCTCTTGTATCAGGTTTAATTTTGCACCAACTAATAAAAAATGTTAAAAATACAAAAATCACAGTTACTTTAACAGGTTTAGTGTATATATTGGAATCATTTTTCAAATCGTTTGTGAATTTTGTATGTAATTCTCTAACTTCATTTTCTGGTAATTCATTTAATTTAATAAATGATTGGAATAATGTTGACAAATAATATACTATAAAAAAATCATTTGATTCTAACTCTGAAACATGATCAATTAATTGAATGATAAATGTTTTATTCAATAATGCACAATTATCAACTAAACCGTATACGATTTGACTTAAAGTATCATATTCTTTTAATAAAAAATCACGTTTAAATTTGATATTTTGTTGAAAAATAACATTATTATTATTATCCAAAATTGTTGCCTTATTAATTGATTGTTTAATATCAGAGAATTGTCGATGAATAGATTTAAATGAGGCCAGAATATTCTTTGTAATGGAATCATTTGAACTAATCAGTTTTTTAAAAATTTCATTATCAATTGGAATACAATTAACAATATAACTTACAATTTGTAAAATATATTGTCTTCTTAAATAATATTGAATTTTACCTTTATTAACTAAAGTCATATTATCGTCCATATTTTTTTGTTCTTCTGAATTTTCATTAATGCTATTAATAATTAATTCACAAGCAACTAATTCATCTAAATTTAATTCATCAGATAATGTAATTGCTGCAATAATACCTTCTTGACCTAAATTATATATTGATCCATTTTCCAACGTAATTTCACCCTTTTCCACCTTCTGTCTGCTTTCAGCACTCTTGGGGAAATCAACAGTTAAATTTAAAGATTGTAAATCAATTAAAACTTCATTGAAAAGGTTCTCATCAAATGTATCATTTTCAATTGAAACGTACAATGATTGGAAAATACCGGAATGCCACTTCATTTGTTGCAGTCTCTTTTAATACTACTTGGTAAAAAAATATAGCAATGCCCTGGTATACTCTAGGTCTCCTATAATCCCTTCTTATAACTGAATTATCTCTGATTTATAAGTGATCTTAATAAACTTTAAAGTCGATAACAGTTCTAATTTTTTTTCTTTCATCAAAATTCGTTATGAAAATGTTTTTCAAAGCGAAATTATTTCAATATTATTTAATATTGTGTGTAATAAGCTGGTATGAGTTTATTATTTAGTGGGTAGTGGGCTGAATATTATATGATATAATGGAAACAAAAGTAGAATCATGTAGCCAACTATTGGGTTGTTGTAGTACTTGAATTGGATCTGTTTAAAAATAGAGGCTATTGAATGAAAGACAAATATACATAAAAAATAAAAATAAATTCAAAAAATCTCCGCGACGGGGAATTGAACCCCGATCTGGCACGCGACAAGCGCCCATTCTGACCATTAAACTATCGCGGATATTAATCTCAAGATTGTAACAAATTAATGTTTGTTTTTTCTAAGAAAAGTACTTCTTTTAAAATTACAATTAATAAATAACATTCATGAAATATTTTTAATTCTTACCTATTTTTTTTTATTATATATTAATTATTGAATGTATTTGATATGTTTATTAAATCTATTTTTTTTTTATCTAAAATGCATTTTATAAAAAATATTAGATAACTATGCTAAAATGTCAATATATCAATAATATATCGACATTTTTATGCTAATGATGGGAAAGCCTAACAAATAATACAACATTGCTGATCTTGTTTGAAAGTGGAATGAGTTTGTGTTTTATTAGGGTTTTCACTAATGCGATTTCTTAAAGAAGAATGTCTCTTTTTTATTTTTTTTTTCATTGAATTTCTTTCTACTGTATTGTCTTCTGATGATGAAAAAGTTATTTCAGTTGCTGTTGATTCATTTGCCTCATCTAAATATTCACTTTTTTCATCTTTAATTAGTTTTTGAAGTTTCTTTTCTTCTTCCTCCTTTCCATTTTGTTCCAATAAAACATCGATTTCAAGTCGATTTTGAATTTCTTTTTCATTGAGAAGTCTTTGAGATAACTTAAATTCTTCAATAGTAACTAATGTTGTTAATAGTAAATTTCTAAAATTTTTATAGTAGTCAAGTTTTGACGATAATTCAAAGAAATTTTTACCTTTAATAAATTCAATATTAAAATCATTTGATATTATTGATTGAACTTCTTCAATAGAAAAATTATAAGTTAAATCAAATTTATTACAAATGAAAATAATTGGTGGAATTTTAGTAACATCATAGTCATAAACTTGATGGATCTTATCGATGTAATCTTTTAAAATTATTAAAGATTCAATATCATCTGCATTGAAACATAAAAAAAATGCATCAGATTGTTTTATCTGTAATGATTCTAACGTATTATATTCTGTTGAAAAATCACTACGGTTATGATTAGTATCATGATATTCATTACTTTCAATAGCAAATACACTATCTAGAAAATTTACATTAATCATATTTGGTCTTCTATCCTGTAATAAATCTGTTTTCAATGAATATAATTCATTATTCTCAAGATATTCAATAATATTTTTGAATGAAAATTTTCTAGTGTATACATCTTCAACATGATCATTTAATGGACTTTCATCACTAGTAATTGAATCATTCAACAATCTTAGAATTAAAGATGTTTTACCAGTATTTCTATTACCTAAGACAGTTATCCGATGATTCTTAAGATCATTACATCTTTGTGTTGGATTCAAACCAGAATAATATTCATATAAAACAAAACTGGACATGATATACGATAATATTTGATGGGTGGTTTCTTATTTCTTGGTTGGCATATATTCAATAACGTGAACAAAATTGTGCAAATTGAATTTCTTTATTGCTAGATCTAGAAAAAATAGTTAGAAACTGTTTAGTATCGAGATATCTCCACAAGAAAAAATTTGTAAAAGAGGTACAAACTGGAATAGACTCCGTTCTTTATATATTATAGATCTACGTTTATCCAAACGTTCAATTAAAAGGTGTTCAACGGTAATAAGCCCTTTCATTAACCAACAACCCACACTTTAGATCTCTACCACAACTGAATCATACAAGAGGTCCTACGTGGGAAACATTGCCATTATCCAACAAAAGGAAAAACACGCCATTGGGAAATGTTTGTCCACTCTGCGTTGTTTTCTGAGATTTTGAAAAAATTCAGATTTGTCCCTGCATATCAGAGATCTCACGCGGAAAATAGCAGAAAAAGAAATGAAAAAAGCAATTTTTTTCACCCAATGAATATAGTGGAAACAGTGTGGATTTAAACAATTTTCATGATCATGTTTCAAAATTATCCACATCTTATGGTACCATCCAATGGTCTCATTGTAGGAGGATTACATTCTCTTTCAATTTTTATATATTTTTATACTCTTTTAGGATTTTTCACACAATGCAGATTTAGCTGCAGGAAACTAAATATGAACACATATTTGAATTTTTAGCAAATTGTTTGTGGGGGGTAAACTTACACCATTAAGTGAAACAGTAACTTGCTTAAGAACTCACTGCACACATTTGCAAGTGGAACCATTTGATAGTTTTTCCATCAAATGTTAATAATTATTTTCTTACACTATTTAAGCGTGGTGGAAACTTACTCGGTAAAACATCACACCATACTGGATCAATTGTAAGTTAGTTTCTAGAGATTAATATATTATGGAGTGACCCAGAGTAAATATTATTCCGTATTAACTGGACCTTTCTTAGTCCTCGCTGTACACTGTACTTGGTTGAGCAAGTTTTAGAACTTTAGAAACATCGATTAGGCTCATGGGTTATTTGACTCTTAATTCTTAGATCGTGTGGATAAAATATTCAGTGACAAATTTCACTATAGTATATTATGTCTATATAACGGTAGATATAGTTCTTACCAGATACTTTATGTCAGGTAACAGTGTCTAAATATTTTGTAGGGTCTTTCCCAACCATGCCGTACTCTGTACACTATTAGAGTATTATTGAGTGTATTTTTCTTGTATCTTGATGGTCTTATTGAACAAATTTCCAATAGTTTGAAAAATAATTTAAATATCAAGATTATATTTTAAACTGTCAATAATTTCATTAATATTTAATAACTTTTAAAACAAAATATACACTTATCTATCTAATATTTATTTATCAGTGTAACCTAACTTAACGGCTTCCTCGTAAGTTGGATAATCAGTGAAACCTTCAGCAGATGGAGCGTAGAAAGTAGATCTGTCATACTTGTTCAAAGGTAAACCCTTTTCTAAACGGTCTGGTAAATCAGGGTTAGAAATCCAGAATCTACCGTAACCGATTAGAGTTCTGTCATTTTCTTGAACCTTTTCTAAAGCAGCTTCTGGGTCAATAGCGAAATTACCGGTTCTAATAACAACACCCTTCCAAATGGAATAAGTGAAATCAGTAGTACCACCGTAATAGCCGCTATCGACACCTTCTGGGAATGGACTCATAACACGAGGTTCAAACATATGAATGAAAGCAATTCTTTTACCTTCTTTAGCTCTTTTTTCCAATTCACCAATAATGTAAGCATATTGAGCAATTAAAGATGGATCAGATGGACCACCCATACCTTCATTAATATTATATGGAGACAATCTAATACCGACTCTTTCAGGGCCAATAGCTTCAATTAAAGTATCAACGACTTCCAAAGAAAATCTAGCTCTGTTTTCAATAGATCCACCATATTCATCAGTTCTCTTGTTAGAGATGTGATCGATAAATTGATTTAACAAATAACCGTTAGCACTATGAATTTCAACACCATCGGCACCAGCTTCAACTGCTTTCTTTGCAGCGTCGACATATTCAGCAATATATTGTTTAATTTCATCCTTGGTCAAACCATGAACTTCAAGACCAGCTTTCTTGACTCTTTCTTCTTGTTCTTTATTTTCATAAACATTATCAGAAGCACTATCATATCTTAAACCATCTCTAGCCATAGCATCTGGGAAAGCAGCTCTACCTAAAGCCCATAATTGAGGCCAAACAAAGGAACCATTTTCATGAATCTTGGCAAAAATTTTCTTCCATTCAACTAATTGCTCATCAGAATAAATACCTGGAGCATTATCATAACCACCAGCTTGAGCAGAAATGAAAACACCTTCAGTAATTAATAAAGTACCTGGTCTCTTGGAACGTTGATCATAATATTCAACAGCGAATTCCTTGTTTGGAACATTACCTGGATGAGTAGCTCTCATTCTAGTTAAAGGTGGTAAAATAGCTCTATGTAATAATTCATTATTACCAACTTTAATTGGTTTAAACATATTAGTACCTTTAAAGGCAATTGGTTTGAAACCTTTAACAAAAGTTTTGGTATCTTCAGTACTAGCTTTACTTGAATACATTTTTGGTTGTTGTTGTTCTTATTATTCTTCTTCTTATTATTATTATATTATACAAAAATATAATAAAATAATACTTAATCTAATTCTCCAAAATAATACAATTACTTCACCCTTTATATATGTGTAAATAAATTTAACAAGTATATTTTATTAATTACTAATCTATAATAACATATAAGCCCGTTGAAATAATAATCTTGCATGCACCGTATATCACATTCTTCTAACAATATATCTTAATTCTTGCTTAGCCAAGCAAGAGATTTCTTTTGGGAAAAAATAAAGAATATGGGGTGAGGTTACTATGGTCGGTAGTAAAATATTATTTCCTTGGTAGACCCGTTGATAATTAATAATCTTTTAGTGAGGAAAACTTACATAGCAACGGACGTAACATGGAAATTAGTGGGAAAAACATTATATAATACATATATATATATATATATATAATCAATATTACTAATACAGTAGCACGTGATATACATGTGATTGTCAATTTTAAACGCACCACGTGGTAAGCACGTGGTTGTTTCCTATTTAAGTAGCATGTTTATGAATCTCCTAAATAGGAAATTTTGAGAAACTCTTTTGTTTACATTTTTTTAATTTTCCTCCTTTAGCCGCCCAACTATTTTTGAGGATTTTGTGTAAAAAATATATATATTAAAAACAAATATATTTGATTTAAAAGCAAGTTTTGTGGTTTTCTAATGGTTTAATAACTACTTTTATAGCAATTTTAAGGAACTGATTGCTCAATCAATTGTATCAACAAACAGATATTAACAATAAAAGCATAGCAATTATGACGGCAAGTACAAACTCAAGTTCCCTGTTTTGGGTACCCACTGAAGATGATGAAGTCTTTGTTAAGGCAGAATTGGTTAATGATAAAGATCAAGATATCTATACAAGTTCAAGTACTAGTAAAGAACAAAGAGTTACATTAAAAATTTTAACAAATAATAAAATTATTAATCATTCAATTAATAAAATATTCCCAGTAAATCCAATAGTTTTTGATAAAGTTAACGATATGTCAGAATTAACACATTTAAATGAACCATCAGTATTATACAATTTACAAAATAGATATTTTGATGATTTAATTTATACATATTCTGGATTGTTTTTAGTAGCAATTAATCCATATAATAATAAATTAAATTTATATACAGATTCAATGATTTTAAAATATCATAATAATTCATTAATTGAAAATATTAATGAAAGACAAATTTTACCACCACATATTTATAATATTACAGAAAATGCATATCAAAATTTATTAAAAAATTTTAAAAATCAATCAATTTTAGTTACTGGTGAATCAGGTGCAGGTAAAACAGAAAATACTAAAAAAATATTACAATATTTAACATCAATTACAAATAATGAAAATAATGAAAATAATTTTGAATCTAAAATTTTACAAAGTAATCCAATTTTAGAATCTTTTGGTAATGCACAAACTGTAAGAAATAATAATTCATCAAGATTTGGTAAATTTATTAAAATTAATATTTCAAATAATGAAAAAAATATTATTGGTGCACAAATTGATTGGTATTTATTAGAGAAATCAAGAATAAATAATCAATCATTAAAGGAAAGAAATTTCCATATTTTTTATGAATTATTATCAGGTTTAAAAAATTCAAATCATAAAGAATTAAAATCAACTTTATTAATTGATTCAATTGATTATTCAGATTATAATATTTTAAATAATATTACAAATCCAAATGATTTGAATAATTTTGAAAATTTAATGATTGCATTTAAAACAATTGGTTTTTTAAATGATGATGTAATAAATATTTTTAAAATTATTTCATCGATTTTACACATTGGTAATTTAAAATTTAGTAATTCTGAAAATAAAAATAATGATAAGCAAGCAGTTTTAGAAAATCCTGAATTATTAGAAAAAATCACTTCTTTACTTGGTTTAAATGATTTAAATGATTTTAAAGATTCTATATTGAAACCAAAATCGAAAGCTGGTAAAGAATGGGTTTCAAAATCAAAAAATCATTTACAATCAAAATCAATATTAAATGCATTATCAAGAAATTTATATGAAAATTTATTCAATTATATTGTAGAAAAAATTAATATTAACTTGGATTCAAATAATAATGTTAATATTGCTTCAGGATATAATTATATTGGTTTATTAGATATTGCAGGTTTCGAAATTTTTGAAAAAAATTCATTTGAACAATTTTGTATTAATTATACAAATGAAAAATTACAACAATTTTTCAATTATCATATGTTCATTTTAGAACAAAATGAATATATAAATGAAAATATTGAATGGGATTATATAAATTTTGGTAAAGATTTACAATCAACTATTGATTTAATTGAAGTTAAAAAATCAACACCAACTGGTATTTTACCTTTATTAGATGAAGAATCAATAATTCCAAATTCAAGTGATGAATCATTTTATCAAAAATTGATAACTAATTGGGATAACAAAAAGAAGAATAACGATACAACTTCTGATAATAAATTTAAGAGATCTAAAAAATTAAATAGCTTTATCCTAAAACATTATGCTGGTGAAGTTGAATATGATACTGAAGGTTGGTTATCAAAAAATAAAGATCCATTAAATGAACATTTGTTAACTGTTTTATCAAAATCTTCAAACATTTTAATTTCTTCTTTCTTCAACACTAATAACAATAACAACAATTCAATTAAAGTTACCACTTCTTCTCGTCATAGAGAACAACTATCAACATTATTAGAACAATTAAAATCCACAAATCCACATTTTGTTCGTTGTATTATTCCAAACAACATTAAAGCTCCAAAAGTATTTGATAAACAATTGATTTTAGATCAATTACGTTGTAATGGTGTGTTAGAAGGTATTAGAATCGCAAGAGAAGGTTACCCAAATCGTATTCTTTTCAATGAATTTTTCCAAAGGTATAAATTTTTGTTTAATACAAAATTAACCAATTTACCAGATAATAATAATTTGAAGAAAACTTGTGAAATACTAGTATCTACGATATTAGAGATTGATCCAACCATGTACAAAGTTGGTACTACAAAATTATTCTTTAAGGCAGGTGTATTAGCTGATTTGGAATTAAAAATTGATGAAAAATTATCAGTAGTCAGTAGCAAGCTAAATTCTTTCATTAGAGGTAACTTAATTAGAAAGAATACTTCCAAAAAATTATCAAAACTAAATGCTTCTAGAGTACTTGGTTCCACTTTCCAAACATATAATGATCAAATTCAAAATAATCCATGGTTTAAGTTATACATTAAATTAAAACCATTATTAAATTCTTCACAAGATATTATAAAGAACAAGAAGTTTCAAGAAAATCTTCAAAAATTGGAGGATAAACTTTCTATTTCAGAGAATAAGAATTTGGCTTTAGAAGAAGAAAATAATGATAAAAATACTCAATTAGAAGAAATCCAAGCTTTATTAAAGATAGAAACTGAAAAGTTAAGAAATCAAAATGATTTGTTAACTACTACAAGGTCTCAACAAACAAAGTTAAAAGAACAAATTGCTGAACTAAATTTGATCAATAAAACAATTACCAAAAATAAGGAAATTGAAGATAAAGAAAATAAAGGGCTGTTAAAGAAAATTGAAGAACTAGAAACTTTGTCAAGAGAAAAAGAAATCAATTTGAAGACAAGTTTTGAAAATGAAAAGTCCAATTTAACCAAGACAATTGTTGAATTAGAATCTAAAATATTAGAAAATGAAAATACTTCAAAAGATATTACCAATTCTAATAAATCTCTTACTTCTAAAATTTCAAAATTAACTGAATTAGATAAATCACAGAAAGAAGAAATTCGTCTGTTAAAGACACAACTAACAAATTCTCAAGAAAGTGTAGATACTAAATTAATAACTTTAGAAAAGAATTGTAATAATGCTATGAGTCGTTTAAAAACTCTGATTGAGGAAAACAATGACTTACGTTCTCAACTTTCTTCATTGAAAAAAGAACAATCTTTGTTGACAAATCAATTAAAAATGAAAGAAACTGAATTATTAAAAATCCAAGAGAAGATTGGAAAACATCAAATTGAAATGAATAGTATTACAGAGCAAAGAGACGTTGTGTTAGTTGAAAATTCCAAGATTTTATCTGAATTAAAAGATACCAGAAATAAACTTTCCGAATTTAGCTCAAAGTACCAGGTATTAGAAAAAGAATTAATAACTCTGAAAGACACTCCTAAACTAACTCCTATTGTTAATGAAAAAAGGGTTAATGAGTTGGAAAATCGTTTAGCTCAAGAAATATCTTTGAATAATTACTTAAATGAAAAGGTCACATCAATTAATAATGAAAGAAACACAAATTCTGAATATCAAAAAACTATGATGGAAAAATCAGAAATGAACACCAATGAACTGTTAAATAAATTGGAAGAAATGAGTCTAAAGTTGAACGAATCCACTAGAAACTTAGAAGTCGAAATTGAAGAGAAAAAAGATTTGATTTCTAAATTAAGGTTTACAGAAACAAAATTAGCATCTTCAGCATTTGACATGCAATCAACTTCATCTCAACTAAAGAAACTAAAAGAAATTATTAGAAATTCTAATCTGGATATTGATTTAGAAGCTGAATTAAAAGATGCCAATGATTCTGTCGAGGTAAATATTGAACGTTACGTTTTAGAAATTCAACATTTAAAGAGACAATTAGATATTGAAACAAAAGCAAGATATGATGCAGAAAATGCAAGATCAGCTTTACATAATAAATTTAGTAAAATTCAAAACACGGATTCTTCATCTGATATTTTCAGATTAAAGTATGAAGCTAGTGAAGAGAGAGTTAAAATGCTAGAAAGTAAACTAAAAGCTACAATCCCATTAAAGGATAGAACTAATTTACCTTTACCAACTGGAGAGATATTTAGACATCGTGATAGTATCAGCAAATTTGAAGACGAAGTGCGCTTCCACAAATTAGAAAACTACAAGTTGCAAGAAGTGTTAAATGATTCAGACAAGAAGATTAATAATTTAATACATGCAGTAAAACAAGCTAATTCAAAAGAAGTACTATTATCTGAACAAATTCAAAGATTAGAAAATGATTTAGTATCAACTGAACGTCATAATGAAGTTTTAAATAAAAGTATGAAACAACAAAAACAACAATATGAAAGCTGTTTGGTTGATTTACATGAAAATGAACATCAATTGAGAGAACATAAACATGCTCTTGCTCAAGCTGAAGAAGATGTTAGAAGTATGGCAGATATTATTGAGAAATTAAAAACTTCAAATAAACAAAAGGACAAGTTAATCTGGGAACGTGAGACTGAAAGAAATGATTTAAATATGCAATTACAAGAGAATATGTTAGATTTAAGAAAAGCTCAAGATACTATCAAATTATTAGATTCTGACTTAGCACATTTTAAAGAACGTTTAAGTTCAAGTGAAGATAAAACTCATATTTTTGAAGAAATTGAATATTTAAAACAAGAGATTTCTCAATATGTCAAATCAGAAACCCAATTAAAGAAAGAAATTTCTAATTTAAAGTATAATTTAGAAACTTCAGAAAATGATTTTGAAGTTAAAATTGCCGATTTATTGAAAGAAAGAGAGCATCACACCAAAATGTTGGCTCAAATGAGTGAAGAAAAAGATTTAATTTATGCTTCTGAACAAGATATTAGCAAGAGATATGAATTATTAAACAATAAGGCAAATTCTTTATCTGAAAAATTAGACTCATTGACTATTGATAAAACTCAATTGGAAGAAGAAGCTACCCGTCTAAGATTAGCTCTGGATGATGCCACAAGAAATTTAGAAAAGCTTTCATTAGAAAAAACAGATTTGTTTAATAATACAGAGTATTTGAAAGAAACTCTAAAACTTCAACAAGAACAATTTGAAAGAAATGATGATTATGTTACCAAAACACAAGAAGATTTATCAGAATATAAATCAAACTATGAAAATGAGAAACAAAAGAATCTTGATTTATTTGAAGAAAATCAAACAGTAATTAAATTGAACGTTCAATTGAATGAAAAGATTCAAAATTTAGAAACTCAATTAGGTGATACTAGTGAAAGAAACGTTTGGTTAAATAAAGTTCATGAATTAGAAAATTTAGTTACTTCTGAAACTGGAGCTAAATATGAAGAAATGAAGAAAACCCAATTCTTAGAAAGAAATATTCAAGAATTAGAAGAACACAATCAAAAACAAACAGAGACAATTAATTTAGCAAATCAAGAAAGAAAACAATTTGAAGATGACATTCAGCAATATTCAGAAAAACTTAACGATTATGAGAAAAAAATCTCTAAGCAGCAATTAGATATGAATAAGATGATTCGTGATAACTCTTATTTTGAAGATAGAGTTGATGAATTGGAAAGAGAAGTTCAATATTGGAAAGAACGTTTCAACACTATGGCAACTAGTCAAGATAGAATGAATCTTGCCACAGAGGAGATTATCATCTAATACAACAATAAACATTAAACATTCAAATACACCATAAGACATTTATTTAATTAAAGTATATACAGTGACAAATAATGAAATACAATCGATACCATCATACATAAACGTTTTCTGTTTATAGTCATCTCCTGCCATTTTGATTAATATTTTTAAACTTCTTAATTTAAGATCCGGTTCGTCATTTTTTGAAATTTTATCGTTAGTTCTTGCATATTTTAAATATTAATAGAACTTGAAATGACTAATTTTATAAAAGACAAGAGGTATTAGTTTTTAGTAGATAATTGCATATTTAGATACAATAATATTATTGAAACTAACTAAATTATTTATACAACATGGTTAGAAATTTCAAGATTAGTGTTCCTGCATCTTCTGCCAATATTGGACCAGGTTATGATGTTATGGGTATTGGTTTGAACTTATTTTTGGAATTAGAAGTTACAATTGATCCAACTACTGCAAAAGAAACTAATAGTGATGCCAACAATTGTAAAATTACATACTCTGAAGATAGTGAAGGTTTTTCATCTGTTCCATTAGCTTCAGATGCTAACTTAATCACAAGAACTGCTCTATATTTGCTACGTTGTAACAATATCAGAAGTTTCCCATCTGGTACTAAAGTTCATGTTAAGAACCCAATTCCATTAGGTCGTGGTTTAGGTTCTTCTGGTGCTGCTGTCGTTGCTGGTGTAATGTTAGGTAATGAAGTTGGTCAATTGGGTTTCAGCAAACAACGTATGTTAGATTATTGTTTAATGATTGAACGTCATCCAGATAACATTACTGCTGCTATGATGGGTGGTTTCTGTGGTTCTTTCTTGAGAGACTTAACTGCTCAAGAAGTTGAAAGACGTGAAATTCCATTAAGTGAAGTTTTACCGGAACCAAGTGGTGGTGAAGATACAGGTTTAGTTCCACCATTACCACCTTCTGATATTGGTAGACATGTCAAATATCAATGGAATCCAAAGATTAAATGTATTGCCATTATTCCAAACTTTGAATTGTCTACTGCTGATTCCAGAGGTGTTTTACCAAAAGCTTACACAACCAGTGATTTGGTTTTCAATTTACAAAGATTAGCTGTCTTAACTACTGCTTTAACTTATGATCCACCAAACCCAGATTTAATTTATCCAGCCATGCAAGATCGTGTGCATCAACCATATAGAAAGACTTTAGTTCCAGGTTTATCTGAAATTTTATCAAGTATCACACCATCTACTCACCCAGGTCTATTAGGTATCTGTCTATCTGGTGCAGGTCCAACTATTTTAGCATTAGCAACTGAAAACTTTGATGATATTGCTGAAGAAATCATGAACAGATTTTCAAAGCATGGTGTTGAATGTTCTTGGAAATTATTAGAACCTGCTTATGAAGGTGCTGTTGTAGAATAAGTATTTTTATAATGTTATATACTTTATAAAGCTTTCTTTTTAATAATAATAAATATTGAAGGTTTATTGAAATTAATATTTTGATCAAGAAGTACTCGTTAAGTTTGAAATAAGTCTGAAAATTACAAAATTACAACTAATAATTAAATATTATTATTATTATTATGAGAATTTATTTTTAATTATTTATTTTACACAATCTATACTTATTCCTCGTTATTATAGTCTGGATTTCTCTTCAAAATGACAATACCTTCAATATTTTTGGTATAACTAATGTATTCATCAGTTTCAAGTTCTGCCCTTTCACCATGGTTAAGTAGTACTGGAGTAGATTGAGTAATCCAACCAGTAATTGTTTTTGGTTTACCTGCTTGTCCAACAGTGTCAACTGCTTGACCAACACGTACGTTAACTTTAATTGGTTCTCCTTCTTCGTTTAAGGTTATGATATACTTTGGTCTAACACCACTATTCAGCATGTAAAACAATTGATGATGTTTCAACATGAAACTTGGAGAAGACATACCAACTAAAACAGTTAATATGGATGCTAATGTGACATTGTTCAATACATGTGCGTCATTGAAAACATCTAGAGTCATGGTACCTTTACCTAAATGCACTAAACCTTGAGATAGTCTAGTAACAAATAATGCATTTTGTTCACGAGAATAGTAACTGGCTAATTGTCTCAATAATTGAGCCAATCTAGCATTATTAGTACCGGCACCACATAGACCCATAGCCAAGATAGAATTCATGGAAACATCTAAATCTGGATCATGAGAAAAACGAGATAATGTATCGAATACCTTCATTTGTGGATCAGATAATGACACAAGACCCATGGCTAATGGAACCATACGACGAATGTGTTCGTTACCATAATGCATTAAATGACCGAAGTGACGTAGAGACATTTCCTTACCAATATCTTCACCTAATGCGATCATAGCAATACCTAAAACAGCATACGCGGCTTCATCGATTGAAGACAAATCTTCATCTTCTGTACTATCATCTTCTTTCTTTTCATCTTTGTCTTCAGATTTCACAGCTTCAACATCAGTTTCAGATTTAATAGTTTCACCTTCAGGTTCAGATTGACCTTCAATTTCAGCTTCTGTACCGTCAACATCCATTTCATCTGTTTCTTGTTTAGCTTCATTTGCTAGTTGCTCACCAAGGAATTTACTTAAATCTTGCTTTTCATCTGATTCATCTTCATCTTCATCTTCAGCTTCCTTTTTGACAGCCTTTGGAGTTAAACGATGCAATAGATCTTGGATTAGTAAGACATCACCAGTACCAGTGTATGCACATGCACTTACCAATACTTCCATAGCAGAAACCATTGGATGTGTAATAGCACTAATAGTTTCTAAAACATCATCAACTTGTTCACCTTGTCCCAAGTATAATAAACCTAAAGCTAATGTTAAGAATCTTGTCCATTCAGTCTTCAATTCAACAGCGCTACGTTCTAAGAAGTTATCGATAATAGATGCTGTGATATCACCATTGGATGTACCAACGAAAATATGAGCCAAAGCTAAAGACGCCATGACTGATGTTTCAATTGGTAAGGAGGTATCAGCAGCAATTGGTAATAATAAACCAAGGACTTCTTCATTTTTACTACCAGCAAAAGAAATACCTAAACCTAGAATAGCAGCAGAACTAATCTTTGAATCTGAATTTGTAACATAATCTTGTAATAATAGTAAAGCTGGTTCAACATCACCGTCATGGACACCACTTGCTGAAATACCAATACCTAATAAAGCACCGGCTTTAATTTCAGGTTCATCGACGTATAAGTATTTATCTAATTGTTGTAAACCGTCTAAGTTCCATTGGAAAATAGAACCAATACTTGCAACAGAAGATGTCATACCATCACCCTTGGTTTTATATACCCAATTGTCATTATCAACAATTAATTTATCATTACAATAACCTAAATTTAAAAAACCATTAACAAAAGAAGCAGCTAAATTTTGTTGAGCTGAATCTAAACCAGTACCAGCAAATACAGATTTTGAATTATCTAAATGACTTTTGTAAATATCTTCTGGAACTTTAGCACCTGTTAAGTTTAATTCTTTAGCTAAATATAAGAAATGTTCAGATAATTTAGTATTACCAATAATATCCTGAACACTTTCTTTTTCAAAAGAAGATTTTTGTGAAGATAAAATATAAGCTAATTGTTGATGAATAATTGGATCTGGAGTAGCATCAAAAACACTTCTAATTAGGGATTCATCACCTAATCTAATGGCCAATTCTAAAGCATCAGTCAATTGAGATTCTGACAAATATATAGCATAAGCAGTTTGTAAAAAGGCAACATCTTCTGGAGGTGGTAATAATGGAACACAAGCTATCATATATTGACAAACTCTTCTATAAGAATTTTCATCAACAAATTGTGGTAATTTATCAATAGCTTCAATTTCTAATAATAAATCAACAGCATCAGCTTCACCATTATGTTTTAAAAAATATGGAACGATATCTAGAGATAATTGAAGCAAAGATTCCTTTGAGAAATCAAAAGATTTAATGCTTGAATTAGTAGTTAAAGTTTCATCATCTGATGAATTAGCATCGGCTTCCTTTTCAACTTGTTCATTATTAACTTCACCAATTTCCAAAGCTAAATGACGAACATATTCATGACCCCAACTTTCAATATTTGTAACATCTGATAATAATCTAAATCTTAAAGAATCATATTTATGTTCATCTGAATAAGTCATAGCTAAAACGGATAGAACATCAGCAATTGATGATTTTAAAGTTTTATCAGTCCATTTATCATAAACAGAACATAAATCTGGGTAGGAAGGACGTAAAAATTTCAATGGTTTTGGAACTGCTGTCATTGAACTAGTAGAATTCTTAATGAATTCCTTTAATTGATCCAAAGATGAACTAAACAAAGAAACATCGTCTTTCTTCAAAATATCAACCAACATTTCCAAATCTGTCTTTAACTTGAAATCTTCTTCTGAAAGTTCTTCTTCTTCAGCAGTCTTGTTATCCTTTGGTTTTTCCTCATTGGTAGGAACTTCAACCATTTCTGAGGTTTCCTCTTTCTTAATATCACTACTATCTACCATCACAAATAAATTATAACAACTAGTAGAGTGTTTGGTCTCTTATATCCCAGCTTAAATAATCCTTCAACCTCAATTACAATCATATCTAATAAGAAATAGCCTTCAAGTTTTAAATAATCCAAACCTTTAATTTTGCCACCCAATACAAATATCACGTCACACGAAGCACACTTTAAAAGTGATTAATACGGTAATAATGACAGTAATTAATGAGCTTATAAAGAGTAATACATATATACAAACTACGTGTGAATCACATATAATGTCTATTTAGTTCTATAGCTATCAGTGGTATAATTTTTACCACCAGAATTTTTTTCAAAAATTTTTTGTATAACATTAGATTAATTTAGCTTAGTGACGAATTCATTATTAAATGCTTGTTTTGCCCATCTTAACAGTTTATTGTAAACTATGATATTAGCGTTATGATATCTGATGCTATGGTCTGAGTCTGGGAAAATGTGTACATCATAATTTTCCACTCCGTTTATGTCTAGCATATCTAAGAATTTCAAACTATTTTGGAAATGAACATTATCATCCCCAGTACCATGCATTAGTAGGAATCTAGTAGATTGTGAAATGGCAGTAACATTGGAAACTTTAGCATTTTTATAACCTTCATCATTTTCTTGAGGGGTATGCATGTAACGTTCTGTATATACAGAGTCATAAAATCTCCAATCAGTAACAGGTGCTACTGACATTCCATATTTGAAATGTTTACCAGCATCTTTTTCTAATGTTTTTAATGTTAAATAACCACCATAGGACCAACCAAATAAAGAAATCTTTTCTTTATCAACATATGATTTAGACCCATATAGTTGTGCAGCAGAAATTTGATCTGTTGCTTCTACATCACCAAGGTTATCACGAACAATTGATCTGAAATTTTTACCTTTGAAACCAGTACCACGGCCGTCAACTACTACTACAATAGCACCCAATTGTGAAGAGACGACTTCATTAAAACCAACAGAAAATGTTTGAATTACTTGTTGAGAATTTGGACCACCGTATGCATAGAAGAAAACTGGATAATAATTTTTTTTCTTAGGATCAAAATCGTTTGGTAAAATTTCAAAAGAATTAACAATTATTTCATTTCCACTATTATCATATCCTAAGTTTAATTCTTGGAAAGTTTTCACTGGAATTGTGTAGTTTGATAAATATTCTCTTAATTTATCATTTTTTTCAAGATAATATAAAGTTTTACCAATTAAATTACCATGAATTTCTTTATCATTCTTCTTTGATTTTAAATCGATAATTTTTTGGAAAGGAATATCTGGACCCTTATAAGTCAATAGAGCAAATCTAGATCCTGATGAAAATGAGACATCATATACACCAGATAAACCAGTATCTGTTATTTCCACTATTTCATCTGGATTTGAAATATTAACACGGTATAAATGTCTTTCAGTAGATGACTTTTTTGTAGCAATAAAGTATACTTCATTTGAATTAGAATCAAAAGTCACTACACCATCAACAACTTCCCAATTACCCTTGGTTAAAATAGTTGGATATGTGCTGTTAGATGGAGAAAAATATACTAAATGATTAAACCCATTGACCGGATATATATCAATATAACCGTCTTCAAATCTATCTTTATCTTCATCCTTAGAGACATACAATGTGTTGTGGCTAATTTCCCACCAGCCACCATTGGAAGGGTTTACTCTAGCAGTATTAGTTTGTTGTTTTTTAGTATCGATTATCAATACTGATAGAACATCTGAAGACCTATCCGAAGTTTTTACCAGTAATTGATCATTTCCAACCCATTTTACTTCTGTCAATAAAACAGGAGCTGATTTATGATCTTCATTTATATCAGCTGAAAATAAAGTTTCTTCCTCGGTATTAAATATCCAAACATCAACTGTTGGATTGGAAGTACCACTTTTAGGGTATTTCAAAGCACGCATTTCAGGATAAATATCCTCATCATTTTGTACATAATATGGAATAGTAAATTCACCAACTTTTGCTTCATCAATCTTGGTAAATGCTAAGTATTTACCTGAGACTGACCACCATAAAGATCTATCAGTTTCAAATACTTCTTCTTCATAAACCCAGTCTGGTTTCCCATTAAAAATTTGTGAACTACCATCATCGGTGATTCTTTTAGTGGTAGTTTTTGACTTTGTTGAATAAATGTAAATATCATTATCTTGAACATATGCTATATCCACAGAATTTGGTGACCATTCAGCTAAAGCTAGATTATCACCAATTAATTGAAATTCTTGCTTCTCTATATTAAATACGAAATAAGATCCAAATGTGGAATGTCTCCAATTAGAAATTGTATTTGTTCTTATTAACAATAATTCTAAATTTGGAGATGCTACTAAATTTTCCACAGTTAAATTTGTTCCTTTATAAATAAAGTCTTTACTTTTCAATAATATTTGACTAAATCCATCATCATAGACTGATTTGACGATATATGTATTATTTGTAAATGTTAAGTAAAGACCTTTATCATCCTTAACTGAACCTGGACCATCAATCCATTGCAATGAGTGATAAATTGGAGAGAATGTATTATTTCTAATATTATCAAAGTTAACTTTCAAAGAACCATTCTTTGTAACATGGGGATTTGGAAACTCATATTGATCAGTATTATGGGAATCTCTTCCAAATCTATCAATTGCTCTAAGTAAAAAAGCTGACCCCCATACAAGGAGCACAACAAGAACAACATGTTTGAAGTACTTTTCTAACTTATCCCTTTTCCTTGGCCTCAAATATTCATCAGGAATACTTTCGTATTCACCAACTGAAATATTCATTATTTCTCTTAATTTTACCCAACAATTAAACCGACAATATTCTTCAAATTTTGCCCAAAAGAATACCAATTAGAACCAGTATACAGTACTACTACAATATACACCTTAAACAGATATTCTACTCGTCTCCATAAGTTAAAGATGCCTATTAACTTACTAACTTTTTTCTCCCTATCATATATACATTTTTCTAAATTACTTATCAATTAAGGCCCTTAGTCATTTTTTTTTGATGCCACTTTTGTTATCAATGGCAGATAGTAATAAAATGACAATCAATAGCAGAATTATAATGGAAATATGTTTTAAAGGAAGCAATTAGATAAATTTATAAACTTTAAATAACGAACTCTTTTAAAAGAGTTTATCATGTACTTTTTAGGTGCAAATGCAACATATTTAATGATTTTTCAAAATCTAAGAAAGGGTTAGTCATACTAAATGGTCTAAAGAGTTACTTGACCATCGATAATGCAGATAGAATCACCACCTGAAATAAAATTTGGTTTAGATTGTTCTGTAATTTCAATCTTTGAGTTAATTTCACCATCTCTCAAGACACGTCCACCTTGTTTAATAGTAATCTTTGTAGTCTTTTGAAAATTATGCTTTTCTTGTAAATAAGTGATTAGAGCAATTGAACCACTACCACAAACTGGATCTTCTGGAACACCAATAGCAGGAGCTAGTGCTCTCATCTCATATTCTAATTCATCACCAAATGATCTTGGCCCACCAATGATAATACCTGTATGACCATTTTTTTTACTTACAGCAGCTAATTCAGAATAATCTGGATCTAGGCTATAACAAGTTTCTGCATCTGCAACATGGAAAACTACCCATTCTGGACCAACATGCAGAATCTTTAATTCTTCAGTAGGTTCAATACCCATGGCTTTAACGTAACAATCAATAACGTCTTGATCTAACTTATCAATATCCGTACGTTCTGCTTTAAATGAGATTCTATTTGGTTCAACAGTTAAATTAATAATACCGACACCACATTCTTGTTTAATTTGTGTAGCAGTGGTATTATTAGTAAACTCCAAAAAAGCCTTACAAGAACCAATAGTTGGGTGACCAGCAAATGGTAATTCAGAAGAAGGACAGAAGATTCTTAATTTATAATCATATTCTGGTGAGGTTGGTTTAAAGATGAATGTGGTTTCTGATAAATTTGTCCAATTAGCAAAACTTTGCATCTTTTCAGTGGAAATATCTGATTCATCGATTTCCATACAGTTTACAACTGCTACTGGGTTACCCTTTAAAGGTTTGGATGTGAATACATCCATTTGCTTGAATGGAAAAACGGTTGCCATATTTTTAATACTTTCTTATGGTATACACCAGGTATAACTTCAATTCAAACCCAGTAAAATTTCCAAAGCAATCAAATAATATGATTCTCTTATATATTATTCAATTGGATTGACAAAGACACTCCAGTGTGGGTATAAACTCCAGATAAATTGCTCAAAGAGCCCTCCAGTGACTAATTTCAAGCCAATCAACACGGCACCAAGGGTTATTAAGAAATCTAATATTGAAAAAGTGTGGATGTTACTTAATTAATGACAGAGATGACATTGAATAAAGTAACAATGCTATTGGAAGGCACCATTAATGGCTACTGACAGTCTATTGGGAAGTGTGTAGATATGTTTATAAAGCTTCTGTATATTATTATTTATTTAAGATTGTGAGGGGCAATTGATTATTCGTTCCATGTAGTTTCCCATTGTAAAACTTCATTGATGTTATGTTCAATGTTCAAAGTATCTGTCATTGAGGAGTTCTGGATGTTAATTGATAAATGTTCTTGTAAATTGAATGAGTTAATTTGATGATGTTGATTTTGAATTGAATTCTTTAACGATTGTACTTCTTTTTGAACTATCATATATAATTCTTCTAAGTTATTTAAATGTTCAAATGAATCAAAGTTAAATTTAGATGGACATACAGTTTCATCATTGGGATCATACCATACAGATAAATATGGATGTTTTAATGCTTCATCTACAGTTATTCTTTTATTTGGTATAAAATTTAACATTTTTTCTAATAGATCTAGTGACAATGGATTAGCAGCAGGGAATAATGTCTGGAAAGGTGTCTTTTTAATAGTTCCTAATTGTTTTAAATAATCTTTAACATTTTGTGACTCTATATTGTGTATCAAAGTATCAGGCAAATTCCCCAAAACTTGTAACATTCTATTCAATTGACTGATGTAATCATTACTTTCCAAAAGTGGTATCCTTCCTAGTAATTCTGCTAAGATACAACCCACGGACCATACATCAATGGCTTTTGAGTAATCAGAATATTTTAGCATGACTTCAGGTGCTCGGTACCATCTTGTAGATACTTTTTCAGTGGTAAAAGTTTTATTAATATCAATATTTTCTGAATAACCTCTTGATAAACTGAAATCACATATTTTCAATTGACAATCTTCATTAATTAGTAACGTACTAGGTTTTAAATCTCTATGTAACACATTAGCAGAGTGAATATATTTCAAACCACATAATGTTTGATATATAAAACTTTGATGATGATTATCTGTTAATACTTGTTTAGATTCAATAATTTGCTTTAAATCACATTGCATCAATTCTTCATATATATAAATTTCATCAATTACTAAATCCAGATCAAAAAGATAAATAATATTTTTATGACCTTTAAAATGTGATAATAATTTTAATTCACGAATAGTTCTTTTCAATAATGATACATTACTCAAAATATTTGGAATTTTTTTAATGGCAATAACAATATCATCACGACCATTGTCATTACTATCATTACCAGTATCCATCACTCTTGCAGAGTATATAGAACTAATTGTACCACTACCAATTTTTCTAACTAATTGAAATCTGTTATCAATGATAAATTCATCATTATTGTCAGTTCTATAAATATGTCTTTGTATAGACATGATACAGATTGACTTTAAAACCCAATCAATGGTCACACATGAGGGTAAAAGCACTCAATTATCCATACCTTATACCAACTTCCATAATCTTAAAATCTAACGATATCTTATACTTTTCGTAAGTGAGAAAGTTTCAAAACTTCCAACGACACACTTACTATTTTAAGTGTTCTCCATTACAAATGACAAGACAAATCAATAAAAGCAGGGACCTACGTAAGGGCAAGACCAGCAACCGTTGGAAACACCTCAGGTCCACTCATCCCCAAGAAAGCCCAAGCCATCTTGCTACGTATTCACAAACACTAATACTAACTGTAGTTCCAAGATTAGCAGCTACTAAAAGTGTATATCCATCTATTCGTCTTTGACATCTAGGTTTCCCGCAGCGACAGAACTATTTTTAGTGCCAAATACTAAGTAACTTTGTATATTATTGGTAACAAAAGTTGATGGGTTTGCACTGGAGTACCTTCCCTTTAAGCACGCTAACAATCAACACAATGGTTCTTAATATAATTTACATGTATTTTATTATATAACAAGGACGAATACAACCCCCACGTTGTGCCTAGCAAGAAACAATGAGCGAATAAATGCTTACCACTGTAATTTTTGTTATTTATTTAGTGTTCTTTTTTACAATACAATATTTACAGTCAAGATACAGACAGCCCCTTTCCCTCTGACCATGTATCTATACCATCTATCCATGTCTGTATGTATTTATATCCAAATGTGTTGTCTCATTGACTGTCATTTGCAGCAAAAATGGCAGCGTCTCTGAATTTTTCACTGAAAATTTTTTTTTGCGATGAGCCAATTTGTAACAACTCATCGATAACTATTCATACTGAGATACACTTTACATTACCGTTTAATCAGTTAATTGTCTAAGCAACAATCAACATTCGTCAATCATCTTTACTTTCCTACGCAATTTGTATTGAATTAGTTATTCAATCCTTCTCTCTGTGAGCTTTTGTAAGGCTGCTTGCAACAATTACTGGTTAACATCTGGAAAATTTGTATAGGGGATTAATCGATATACTTCCAAAATAGCACAATTTTAATGTAATGACTTTTTATTATAAGATTAAAATTGTTATTTGTTATTAGTAAATGGATATATGAATATATGTGTTCTTGATTGTTTTTATTCTTGGAGATAGTAATAGTATTAGTGTTGGTTGCAGTGAATATACAATTGTATAAATAACCATGACTAAACAATTTACTCGAACGGATGCAGAGAGAGGTGCTTCGTTCGTTTATTCAACTAGTATAGGCAAAACAGGTTTATACATTCCTGCTGATTATATTCCTGATAACAGGAATAGTGTTATATTGGATGAAAGTTCTGCTGATGATGAAGAAGATTTATCACCAATTACTATTGATGAAAATGCTCCTCTGTTCGATTTAGAGAATCCAGGTTCTGTACAATTTGATCACTTTGATCAAAATTATGATACTTTTAGTGTTCATACAAAGCAAAGAAGGACATCCCTTTCTAAAAGTTTAGTGGATCAAGAAAGAGAACTATTAGAAGACAATAAATTACTGACTCATGAAATAAGTCCATGTCCTGTAGAAATTATCTCTGGTGAAATAACAGATGAATTAGATGAAGAATCAAGAGATGTTATACAGACTTGGGAATGTGCAATAAAATCTGGGAAACAAATAACCACTTCATACAAGAGAGAATCAATAACTTTGACTACAAATGCATTGCCACTAATTCTAACTTTCCTATTACAATATTCATTATCATTGGCATCAATTTTCTCTGTATCACATTTAGGTACAAGGGAACTAGGGGGTGTTACATTAGGTTCAATGACTGCAAACATTACAGGGTTTGCTGCTATCCAAGGTCTTTGTACTTGTTTAGATACTCTTTGCTCTCAAGCATATGGTGCGAAAAACAATCACTTAGTAGGTGTATTAACTCAACGTTGTGCCATCATTTCCATTTTATCATTTACACCAATGATGTACATTTGGTGGTTTTGGTCAGAAAATTTGTTGAATACTTTTATTCCAGAACCTGAACTTTGCAGATTGGCTGCAAATTATTTAAAAGTAATTGCATTTGGTATGCCTGGTTTCATTATATTCGAATGTGGTAAAAGATTTTTACAATGTCAAGGAATTTTCCATGCTTCCACATTAGTATTATTAGTTTGTGCTCCACTAAATGCATTGATGAATTATATATTGGTCTGGAATAAAACTGTAGGTATTGGTTATTTAGGTGCCCCAATATCAGTTGCAATAAATTATTGGTTAATGTCTTTAGGTTTACTAATTTACGCAATGTTCACCAAACATGAAATCAAACCTTTGAAATGTTGGAATGGTTTAATTAAACCTCATCAAATATTGAAAAATTGGAAAGTCATGTTCAATTTAGCTTTGCCAGGTATTATAATGGTTGAAGCAGAATTTCTTGGTTTTGAAATCTTAACTGTTTTCTCATCTCATATCAGTGAAACTGCATTAGGTGCTCAATCTATTGTAGGCACCGTTGCTGCATTAGCATATCAAATCCCATTTTCCATTTCGATTTCTACAAGTACTAGAGTGGCTAATTTCATTGGAGCATCATTATACGAGGCTTGCATTATCACTTGTAAAGTATCATTATTATTATCTTTTGTTTGTTCATCATTTAATATGTTCATTATTCTCAAGTTCAAAGAGAATATTGCTAGACTCTTATCTAGTGAGCCAGAAATAATTGACCTAGTCATCAGTACATTGCCTGTATTAGCATTCATGCAATTATTTGATACCTTTAATGCATCAACAGCAGGCTGTTTAAGAGGTCAAGGTAGACAAAAAATTGGAGGATATATTAATATATTTGCATTTTATTGTATTGGTATCCCAATGGCTTACATATTTACATTCCGTTTTGATCTTGGTGTAGCTGGTTTATGGATGGGTATTACATGTGCATTAATAATTATGAGTATTTGTCAAGGGTTTGCCGTATTTCATGTCAATTGGAATGATTTAATCAATGCATCAAAATTAAGAAATTCTGAAACTGATAACCAATGTCCTTGATCAATTACTTTTTGAAACTTCATATCTAAAAAAATTAATAACAATAACTATAGGAATTCATTAAAAATGAATTAGCATAAAATTTAAAAGTTATCTATACATATCCATTATTATAGAAACACTGAATATATTTTCATGTAATTACAATTAATAAACAACACGAATAATAATAAGATTTCAGATAATGTATAAATTTACGAAATTATATCTATAAAATCGTATATAAAATTATTATTTTACAAATTAAATATCTTTAACAATAAAAAATATTAAAGATTAATGACAAAGGCTAAATTATTTCTTGGATTTTTTAACAGATTTAGAATTTTTTGAAGATTCATTTTCATTTAATTTTCTCTTAGCAGCACCGACTTGTTTAGCAAAAATTGTACTAATTTCCTTTGGATTAGCAATTTCCATTAAGGCTTTATCGAATGAAGATAATTGAACATCCAAACCATCAATAGTAACCAAATCAGTTTTCTTTTTATCCTTAGAAACTTCTTCAGATTTAGTAGCAATTTCTTCCAAGACATCATCGTTATAGTATAATGGTAATACAGGAGAATTGTTAGATTTAATGAAGATGTATCTAATTTTATATGATTTCAATAGGTTTTCAATAATTGATTCAATATTTTCTTGTAATTCATTTGATTTAAACCAATCTAATTTACCTAAATGCACGTTCAAAGTGTTACCTCTTGGTACTTTAACAGGAATTTGACTTAAGTAAACTTTTTTAATACTATTAGTTAATGTTTTCAAAGAAAATTGTTTTGCTGATTGAGTCCTTATTGGAATTGGAGTAGTCTCAATTTTTTCATAAGCTTTACCACCTAATAATTTTGGTAAAGCAGTGATGATGCTATCATCGGCCAAAACCAATGAGAAATCAGATATGAATGATCTTCTGGCTTCGTATGCTTTGTATTTAGTCTTTAAATCTTTACCACAAATGATGGAATCAATAGTGATACCAGATTCATTTAATTGATCGAACAAATCATCTTCGGAAACTTTAGTAACATCAGAATCTTTCAAGATCAACAAGACTTTGAAATCTTTGACATCAGTAACACTTGCATCTTTCCATAATTTATAAATAGAATTTTTAATATCAATTAATTTTAATTTTAATTGTTTTGTAGCACCAGTGTAAGATTGGTTGTTAACGGCAATCAATTGCACTAAGTTACCTAATTCAGAGTCTTCATCCAACAATTGCAACTTCTTACCTTCAGCTTCACCATCAGCTTCCTTAGCAACAAATTTATTTAATTGTTCAATGGCTTTAATTATTCTTTCACTTGGAACAGTTGCTGATATAGCAGCAGCAGCAGTGTTCTTCTTGGAACCAGCGCCAGTCTTCTTGATAGGAGTACCTCTAGCCATGACAATCAGATGTATCGCACACTCACACACAGCAGTGACCAAATTACAATACAAACTTAATTCAAGATCATCTCATCTCATCTCTTTATAACTGCAATTTTTCATCAAATTTCATCTCATCGCCAATTTTTGAAAATTTTTTTAATTTCAATGCTGGTCGTTGGCGGTGATGTGAAAAACTTTCCAAATTGAAAGCTGTAAGGTAACTACTTATTAACCAAGTTGTAGTTTTAAAAAGTTCCATTCTCTGTAGGTTGTCTTTGTGGTGGGGGATTCATAGGATAGTAATTTCAATTGTCTCGAGTCAAGTGAGCCATGGGTAAAAGAAAGAAGTCGTCAAGAGGTCCAGCCAAGAAGTTGATCCAGAAATTAGATGTTAAATTTAATTGTTTGTTTTGTAATCATGACAAATCTGTTTCATGTACTTTAGATAAGAAGAATAGTATTGGGTCTCTGTCCTGTAAGATCTGTGGGCAGAGTTTCCAGACCAACATTAATGCTCTGTCGCAACCTGTCGATGTGTATAGTGATTGGTTTGATGCTGTAGAGGAAGTCAATGCTGGTAGAGGTAGTGATTCTGAAGGAGATGATGATGAAGATGGATCCGGTAGTGATTATGAAAGTGATTCTGATGATGACAGACGTGCTGATTCCAACGGTGCCCTTCCTGTAGATTCTGACGAAGAAGAACTAGAATCCGATGAGGAAAGAATTGGATCTGTTAAAAGGGCAAGAGGTACATTAGTGGATAGTGATGATGAATAAATAAAGAAATTAAAAACAAGTATATACTTATAAATAAAAGGTTAAAGAATAATTTTAGTTCATTTATTTTAATAAAAGTATCTGTAATAGTTATAAAAAAGGGGGAATAAATAATAAATTTGTATATACATAAAAGAAGAAGATTAATATGTTTCCTTTGAATATATTTTTAAGCAGTAGGCTCATTGAACAATACTTCCTTCAATGGGACACCCAATTCCTTTCTAACATCTTTTAATTCTTCTAAATAAGCATTATATTGATCTTCATTTTCCACTTTATATTTCAAAGCTTCAAATACTCTAATAGCTGTTGGTAAATCGTTAACTCTTCTTGCTGCTCTGACAGCTTTTTCAATAACAACTGGGGCAGGAACTAAATCGTAAGAGAAACAATTGTTTAATACTCTTTGAACTTCAAATAAATCATAAGCTTCATCGAATTCCTTTTCGTATCTAGCGGTAAATTCTTCAAAAGTTTCTTCATCATGATGTTCTGAATATTTTCTAGTTTGTAATCTAGCAAATCTGTTGTTAATACCAGCAACGTTAGAGGCCAAAGGCATAACAATTCTTGAAGAACACAAATTTCTTCTCAATATAGTAGTTCTAAAGACGGATCTAGACAACATCTCAATTGTATCGATATATTATTATTATTTTTCAGTTCTTGGCTGACGGTAACCTTTCACTCAACCTTTTAAAGCAATGGAAACTCACTGAAACAAACTAAGTTCATATATTCAATCAAGTTATACTCAGCTTATGGTTCAAAATTGCAAGTAAACCAATTGTTAATTGAGCTTTAACAATTATACCATGTCTCGCACATCACACCACACGGCCAAAGATGGGTATCATGGGGTGATACCGGGGTTAATTATTGCATGACAGTGTGGTGTTGGGATGGACGGCTACATGCGGAGATCTGATTGGCTGGCGCTTGTTGCACCACGTGACAGTCATGTGATTTGTATTGATTCTGTGGTTAATGTATCAATACCAATACCAATACCAATACCAATACAATCTACCATTCAATTACTCATAGATACTACTGTTTTAAATTAAAGATGCTATGTAGTCTGGGATATTTTTATTTATATGTATATGCAAGGCCGATTAGAAGTGGACATCTTTCCCACTGGCAAAACTGATTAACATGTAAAAATTTAGTGCTGAGACCATTATCCAAAGTGATACTGCCATGATAGTAGTAAATTTACCGTTACTCATATCTTTATAAACAATATTTTCATCAATTTGTTCAATATCATTTGGTTCATTAAATTCATTAGAACTACCAGCACCCATATCATGTAATTGAATTAATTCTTCTGCTAAATTTTTACCATTAATACCATATTTAGTCTTAGTCTTTTGCATTCTAATCTTATCATTTTCAATTTTACTAGTATGTGAAGTTCTACCTAATCTCTCACTTACTTCAACACTCATTATATCTCTATTACTTGTAAAATATAATAATGGTGCAGATACAAATGGTAATAATAATGATAATACAACTTGTGAAGCATTTAATGCACCAGATAAACCTTTACGTCCTGCAACCATTACTAAAATTAAACATGGTGTAATTGCTACTGCACGAGTTAATGATCTTCTTAATCCTGGTGGAATTGTCCAATTTAAAAAACCTTCACTAACCATTTGTCCACTTAATGTACAAACAATACCTGCACTTTGACCAGAAAATAATAATGCTAATACAAATATAATACCTGCTGTCTTGGATAATGTACTACATAATAAATCATAAATTGAAAATAAATCTGCTTCTTCTAAATTTTGTGTTGTACCATACAATGTTGCACCAGAAACAATTAAAATTGAACAATTAACAAATAATGCCACTGTAAATAATGATACCAATAATTCGGCCATAGTATAATGTAATGTTTCATTAATTGCTTGGAATGATGGTTTATAATTATCATGATTATTTTCAACATCTAATTCATCTGGATGATAATTACCATTCTTAATATCATAATCTCTTAATCTTGGTTGAACAACACCAGATCCTAAAAATAAAGAATGTGGCATAACTGTTGCACCTAAAATTGCTAAACTTAAATATAACCCATCACCTTCAATAACTGCTTTACTTGGAATAAATCCTGTCATAACATCTTTCATTGATCCAATATCACAATAAAATAATTCAACACCAAAGCAAATTACTGTTAATATAACCAGTAATGAGACAAATGCTTCAAACCATCTAATTAAATTTAATGAACCATTTGGTTTATATGCCATTAAAACAATAAGAACATCAACAACAGTTAAAACAACACCTAAAGCTAATGGTACACCAAATAAAATGTTTAATGCAATAGCAGTACCAACAACTTCTGCTAAATCAGTAGCAACAATTGCAATTTCTGCTAAAATGTATAATGTAATATTTACTCTTTGAGGTAAATGTTTTTTACAATTTTGAGCTAAATCTAACCCAGTTACAGCACCTAATTTAGCACATAAACATTGCCAAAAAGCTGCCATTATATTTGATACTAATACAGAAAATAATAGTTTATAACGATGTGCAGAACCTGCTGCAACTGCTGTACTATAATTACCAGGATCCATATATGAAACTGAAACCATTAAACCAGGTCCAATAAATTTAGAATATTTCTTCAAACTACGAATAATCTTTACTAATCTATTTGGTTGTTCAACAATTGAATCTTCAATAATAAAATCATTACGATCGAGATGAATAGATTTTAAACTATTATTAGTATTATCATTAACTATATCATTATGATTGTTAGTATTATTACCATCATCTTCATCATCAATATCAAACTCATTAGTATCAATAAATGGATTATCATCTTGTTCTATGTCGTTATTTGGAACCTCTCCATGATTTTGAAGACGTTCATAATTTGTTGAAGTCATGCAGGTGTTTGTTTAATATATATTTTTAATAAACTTATAAAGGGTGTCAAAATAAACAAATACCCCCCGTCTATAAATAATGCAAAAATGATTACTTTTAATATTCTAACAATTAAAAAAACAATGCAGAATGAATACCAACAATATATATAAAACTACTGTCCTAGAATTTCAAATAAATTCCCAACAAAAATGGCGTGTTTAATCAATAGCTTGTCTGTTTAAACAAAAAAAAGCTGAGTAAACGTAAATACTTGTAACAATGGATTAACCAACCTACTACACTCTCGAATGACTGTTGATGCAATACTAAACAACTGTTAATTATCTTTTTTAGTTTGTCAATTGATATGATTTGTTATGGGGCTTATTTTCAATTTTGATATTTGTTATCTTCCCACACTAAAAAACTTTTCATACCTAGTTAAAGCTATGAAGAGAAGAGAAGAGATGCTAAGGTAAAGCAAAACAGTTCAATCAATAGAGGTATTATATAAGTCTAAGAGGGTCAATTGAGTTCTTAGTGTATGGTAGTATCAATACTATTTATTTGGTGGGGGTTTTATGTAATCTATAAGAGAAGTGGGAGAAGAATTGGTGAGATAAGATACTCTTAATTATGGAGTAGCAATTAGAGAAGATGTTATTTCTTCAACAACAGGTCTGATGATATCCTTCTTATTTGGGACCATGTGGCCACCTGGGTGTTCAAAAGCTTTCAGTAGTTCTGGGCTGTTTGGTCTAGCTTTTTCGTAGATATCATATAAGTACTTGGATCTTACTGATGGAACTGCTTGATCTGAACTACCATAAATGAATAACACTTTAGTTTTACTTTCTGGGTTTGGAGTAAATTGATCTTGGTAACTTTCAGTGATTCTTAAAGCACCTTCCACTTCTGGGTTTGGTTCAGTGAATGAATAACCTGAAATGATAACACTAACCTTAAATTCCGGTTGAGTCGGTATTAATTCAGTAATCTTGTTAGTTAAGATAGTAGATAATGCGGCACCTTGAGAGAAACCAACAATACCGTCATATGGACCATTTTCCTTGATATACTCAGTGACACTCTTTACAGCTTCAGTTAAATCTAATTCCTTAGAGATTTCACTGTGGAAAAACCATGCTTTGTTAACTTCAGCATCTAAAGTAGCTTGCCATTTTTCATCATCCATTTCAAAAGGTAAATCATTCTTACTTAAAGTAACAGGGGCATCAATGTAATCACATTGGACATTAGCCTTCTTCAATAACTTTCTAATACCTGATGACTTTTCAGAGAAGACTCTACCATTTTGTAAGAAACCATGTAAAAATAATAATTTAGCAACTGGAGCAGCACTCATCTTGATATTTAATTAACGTTCTCTGAGTTACTCCTCTGGGAAAAATTGAATGGGATAAGGGAAATATTGATAAAGAATCAACAACGTTTTTATATCTGTACAATCAATCTGATGAGAACAGATTCATCGTTGGTATCCAAAAGAGCATTTTTCTTCAAAATTCGTAATTTTTCACTTGTTGCTACGTACGTTTCTGAGCAAAATAATTTTTCAAAAAATGTTAACCTCATCGATACTTCAAAGTATAGCAATTGCTACTACATTTTAGTAGTCTAACTGAATAATAAAATGGTTGCCAACTATTATTACGTATTCTATAAGTGAATAATTGAACGGACTTATGTTGTACATTAATTTTAGTTAGTTTTATAATACGTTATTATTAATTATTTATTAATCTCTACAAATATGATTATATATGTGCAATTGAGTTAACAAGAGCATTCAATTTTTTGGTATGCAATGGAATTTACTAATCATCCCAGGCATATGGGGATTTTGATCTTAAGTACGGACCATATTTAGTGAATAAGAATGGAACTGGAACCATGATTAATGATAACATGGCAATGAAAAAACCAGCCCAATTGATACCCATACCTTTATACATCTGTAGACCAAATAATGGGAAAACAGCACTCATTACACTTCTTACAAATGAGTTACACGCCATACCTGATGCGGCAAATTTTCTGTATGCATCGACTGTGTAACTGAATACACCAGTGAATACAAAGAATACACCAGAGCCAAAAATACCACTGCCAATAATTGGTACAATCCAATGAACTTGTGGGTAACAAGTCCAAGCAAACATCATCAAACCAATTGGAGTTAAAAAGGCACCATAAAATAAGGCTTCAAATCTCATTTCTGGAGTACTGACACCATTGTTTGCCTCAACTTTCTTAGCATAACGTTTTTGGATAATCAATGAAGTTGGTGAGACAATTAATATACCAATTAACATACCCAAATAAGCACATGCAACTTCCATTACACCAAAGTTGTAAATGTTTTCAAAAATGTAAGGGAATGCAACAAAGAATAAATAGACAATAGCCAATACTAAACCTGTGTAAAATGTCAATACACCCATCATTGGGTCATAAATTAATAAACCAAATGGTCGTCTTGTTGATAAGGCAACTGATGAAATAATACTGGTTTCACGACGAGTTACTTCTAGTGGTGCATAAAATCTTTCATCACCTGTCTCTTTTCTTATTCTCTTAGCTTTTTCAATCAATAACATTGGCCTATAAGTTTCTGGAACTGTAAAGACAATCAAAGTTAAACAGACACCAGATGCAATAATGAAAACAACAAAAGTCCATTTAAAATCTTCTTTATGTAAAGCACCACTAATAATTGGGCCCAATGATGGACCTAACATTGGAGATGTAGTATAAATAGCCATTGGAATACCAATATCTTTCTTCTCAAATATATCACTAATACTACCACCTGCAACACTTAAAAAAGCTGAACCAAAAAAACCTGATAAAAATCTACCAAACATTACACCTTCTATAGTACTTGACCAAGTACTTAAACATTGCCAAATAATACTTAAAGTTAAAGAGTAAATGTATGTGATTCTACGGCCATATAATTCACTTAATGGTGATAAAAATAATGGACCTAAACCTAAACCTAGAATGTAGAAAGAGATACCTAATACACTAACTTCATGTGATATATGGAAATGGGCCATAATTTTGGGAGAAGCCAATGTCCAACCAGAAGAAATAATAGTAATAACAGTGGAGGTGATAGTAATCAACGTAGATATGTAATATCTATGAACAGTAGACAACCTACGAGCAATATCTTCTGGATCTGGAATATCAGAATCTGCATCAAACTTTACTTCAAAGGCCTCATCGAGCTTATTGGTATCGTTTGCATCAGTGGCAACCATACCGACACTTTGGCCATCAACATGTGTAACCTCTTGAGTACTTGATGACTTCTCTACTGAACTCCCCATACTTGTAGAATTGGATGAACTCGATTTTTCTAATTCCAGTTCAACACTTGTTCTATCGACGCCTTTTAATATAGACATAACTGTTTCACTTATAGAGACAATCGATGGAAATACAAGCTCAATACAACTCTTGAGAGCAAGATACACTCTTTAGTGATGTTCCGGCATTGGTTAATGTATCAAAACCATATGATCAACGTTTATAAACGTCAAAGTCTTCACTATTATTACTAATTATTGCACCAACTTTTCTTTTTTTGCGAGATCTCAGGCATCTCATCGCAGAAACTTCCTAATCGGGACACCTGTATAACGAATATTTCAGCAATAAGCTATAATAGTGCATGTAACAATGGGTCAATTATCCTGTAATCTCTTTGCAAGTAAAGGTAACAATGCACTCAATATTTGAAAATAAGTGTATGTAATTATTATAAAGTAGTTATTATCATATCATTGTCTTTCAATCTTGTCATCTTTCAAATAATTCGTTTACTTTGGTGCAGCCAATTCAGTGTTAAACTTCGGATCCGAATCTTACAATGAGGTAGTTTTATTGAAACATTTCTTTAAAAGTACTTGCTACTTTAATTATCAATTTATGGTATTATTATTAACTTAATCCTCTTAGATATCAGCAAAAATAGTAGAGATGACTATTGATTTAAAACAGATTGAAGAATTTGTCTGCAGATTGGTATTAGAAAAAGTTGGTCCTATTATCAAATCTAAGTCTGGTACTCAACAGGAGTACGATTTGAAGACTGGTTCCAGAAGAGTTGACATTGTTACAGCTATTGATAAAGAAGTAGAGGCTTTAATTTGGGATTGTTTAAAAGAAGAATATCCATCTTTTAAATTTATAGGAGAAGAAAGTTACGTGAAAGGTGTGACTAAGATTACTGATGAACCAACTTTTATAGTCGATCCAATTGATGGTACAACTAATTTCGTCCATGACTTCCCATTCAGTTGTACTTCCATTGGTTTAACTATTAATAGAATACCTGTTGTTGGTATTATTTATAATCCACATATTGACTTCTTGGTTTCTGCATCTAATGGTAATGGTATTACTATTAATGGTGAAAAATTTGACCATACTGCTAAAATGAAATCAATGGGTCCACTAATATTAAATAAATCTGTTGTTGCTTTACAACCAGGCTCTGCCAGAGAAGGTAGCAATTTTGATTGTAAAATGGCCACCTATCAAAATCTATTATCATGTAATAAAGGTTTTGTACATGGTGTTAGAAATTTAGGTTCATCTGCTATGTCATTAGCATACATTGCCATTGGTCGTCTTGATAGTTACTGGGATGGTGGTTGTTATGCATGGGATGTTTGTGCTGGCATGTGTGTACTAGCAGAATCTGGTGGACGAATGGTTGGTGCTAATGATGGTGAATGGGACATCCAAGTTGATAACAGAGCATATTTTGCTGTAAGAGGTGTCGGAAGTAAAGATAAAGATGAGCAAGAGAAATACATTAAAAATTTTTGGGCTTGTGTTGAAGGTAAATTAAAATATGATTAATATATTTCTTTAATGAAAGTATATTAAATATTTTATAATGATATAAATAGAATGAGATTAAATAAATATAATTATAAATAATATCAATTATAGACATATAAACAACCGTCATGACCCCATAAACCAAATACACCAACCATTGGCATCCAACCTTCACCACCACCATACTTTTCACCTAATGATATAGCTTTTTTCAAACGCTCTTCTTCAACTGGTCTACCTAGACAGAAACCACGAATACATAACATACCTTGTCTTGCTGTAACATCTAACTCTGGATTAGTTTCAGTTTCAACAAATTTACCTTCAATGGTACTTGATAATGTACCATGTAATGTAACAGTAGCATCGACAGTGTCTGGTAAAACTCTGTAATCGTAAAAAGTTGTGTTAGCAATTGGTCCTAGGGCAATGAATGGAGAATGTAGCTCTAGAATAACTCTTGAACCAAACAAGGCTCTAACTGTATTTAATTTTAAAGTAGTCATTGCTTTTTTAACACCTTGTTTTCTAGTTGGGATAGTATTAGTATATGAAGAAGTTTTTTGAATATTTGAAATTGTCTCAGCAATATAAATACATCTAATTCTATCCAATGATGGAGATGCATAAGGAGATGATAATTGTGCTAATTTAGTGAAAATACCTTCACTTAACAAAGTAGTAGCCCAAGAAAATTTAATTTTATTGAAAATGGAAGCATTTACAACCATTTCACTATCATTCAATACTTTTTCCATATCTTTATTATTTATATATAATAAAGAAGGTTGCTCATTAGATTTGGCAGAATATTCTTTAATGAAGGAGACAGAAGCACCATGAAGCAAGACACCAAATACTTTATCCCACATTTGAATGTTTGATGATTCATTTAAAGAACCAACAACAGCTAATTCATCGTCTTTAGTTAACTCATTATCAACTGGGAAAGATTTGATAAAAGCTGATAACGTACTTACTAATGCCATTTGGGTGAAAGAAGTAGTTTCATTCCATGGAGAAGTAATATATAAGAATGGCTTATTATCATCGGATTTATCTTCTGGTGAAGAGTATTCAAAAACGGTATCCTTTTCATAAGAATTGATTAATTCATCCCAAGATTTAACGTTAATTTCATTATTTAAATCAACTGGCTTTTCTGCAGAAGAATCACAAACGATAATCAATTTATACCATGATTCACTACCATTTAACAATTTAAATGCATTCCATGAGTTTACAATCAATACATCAATACCTTCAATTTTTTGACGTGGTACAGAACTTAAGAAATGTGGGATAATACCATTTTTAATTGATCCCATCATGGTAGCTACAGTGATTACAAACCCTTGTAAAGTAGAAGTTGGAACAGCAATACCAATTTGTTTGTAACCATCGTTTAAATGTTGATTTAAAATTTGTTTAGCCATACCGTTAATTTCATCTAATGAATATTTTTTATTATCATTAACAAATGAAATGTGATTCTTGTTACTCAATTCCATGATAGCATTCCAAACATCACCAAAATTACCATTTCTAAATTTGTAACCAATAGCCAAATTCAAACCAGTAGTCAATGGGAAGCCATGAGGAGCAGTAAAACTTCTATAAAGGGCAGTTTCACCTTCTTTACGTACAGCAGAAATATTAGCTTGCTCTCTCAATGCAAGTGGATTCAAATCTCTCTTGAATGAAAAGATTACAGATGTAATAAACCAATTAGTACCTAGGAAAAGTACTACCAAAGTAATTAACCATTTGGAAAATGTATAAAAATCTAGAAATGTATCAGCACCCATGATATATTTCAATGCACTGCTATATTCTGCTTCATTAAAAACTACTAAAACCAACAAAACAAGAAAAAACCCAATACAACTACATAAAAGTACATACAATTATATATATATATATAGATACGTTTAAACAAGAGATGCATTAAACGATAACCTGCATGTGGATTAATCATCAACTACACAACTAGCCTTGAACCAAGAAGGTTAATGCCGAAAAAAGGTCAATATGGCTTGAACCAAGATGATGCTTTACTTGTTGCTTTACTAAGTATAAGCATTGCATTAGCCATTGAGGGACACAATCAAGTGCTAACAATGCAGACATAGATTTATAGATACATGTACATGTATAAAAGAGACAGTTCGCACAACAACCTAGATCTTGTTCCATTACTGATTGATTGATCTGTTCTTGTACTCTAATAATTATATACATATCTCGAGGCTCACTTGCAATAGTGTCAATTAGAAAAAGAGAATTCTAAAGAGATATATATTGCAAGTTTACTATAATGTGGGATATAATACTGTAAGGTCCATCAACAAGCTGTTATACCCATTGATAATGGTCATTTTGGGTTGAAATTGAGTATCGATGAGGTGAAAAATTATTTTTCAGTGAAAAACGCGTATAATGTGGACGATTAGAAATGAAAAACTGGTAATTTAAGTGAGATTAATTAGAATTGAAACTAGATATATTGGTTGATTGGTAGTGGAAGAAGTGCATTAAATCAATTGAGGTTGGGTATGACAGGTAGTGTGAGATCTGTGGTTGTGTTTCCTGAAAGTGTGGTTGCGAATGGGCTGGAAGTTACTGGGTTCAGTCTTCCTCATCCTACAAATAATTCATTAAAACCACGCGTAACATTGATTACTACTTCATCTGATGAATTGTATCAATTGAAGAGCCGTTGTTTCAGTAAAGGTTCTAAATACAAGAACACAGCTGATTTAGCTAACGATGTTTACCATTACACTGATGATGGGGTTCCTTTGAAATCAACAATTTTCACAAATGAAGAGGATAGATCAGATGGTTACATCTTAGAAAGTGGTGATTTCCAACTAGCACAAAAATATGATATTACTTATAACTTGATTGGAGTTTTCCACAAGGAAACCATTAGAGGTGAACAACAGTATGCTAAGATGGAAGCTGCATTCCAAGAAAACATGACTACTACTGAACAATCTGATGAGAAATTTTTAACATTAAGAGACTATCAAGATCTATTGATCGATTCTCACGATAAGAATTGGAGTTTCATTAATTCTCAAATATTAGAGATTGCATTACAAAATATATCGGATACAGTAGAAGAAGCTGGTGATGTTTATTATAAAATTACCTCAACAAAGATTACAAATTATTTAGCTGAAAAAGTTAATAAAATAGTCTTGAATTTCCCTAAAAGTTTACCATTAACCGCTGATGCTCCTGAAGATATTCAACTATGTTCAAAAATAATCATGTCTGTAAACCTTTTAATTTCATTGATTCCAAAAAATGCATACATTAATCTATTTCATACACCATTGACTTCAGATAATGTAACGATAAACATCATGGAGGCTACTTCTAAGTTTAAAAAATACATTTCAGATAATCAAGATTCTGTAAAGGAAAGAGAAATGTTAATGAAAGCTGCAATGAATGTAGGTTTAAATAATGGTCCACCTGTTCAACCAAGACCTAAAATTGTTAAGAAAACAGTTGCAGCAAAACCAAAAGTCGCAAAGGGGAAAGGTGCCATTGATGGTTTCTTCAAAAGGGCACAATAATGAACAAGATAATTATATATATATATATATATATATATAATAATTATCAATAAAATAGTAATATACATCTATCTTATACACTTAATACTCATAGTTAACAGGCCCATCATATGAAACGAGAGTGAAAAAGTTGAAATTAAAGCTCATCTCATCAAATTTTGAAAAAAGTTCATTAAGAACACTATTAATAAATGTTTGATAAGATTCGATTACCATTGAGTAGTAACAACCTCAATACAACCAGTGAACCATGGCTAAAGAGATTGAGATATCTACATCTGAATCCAAGTTTATTCTTGATGCTTTGAAAGAGTCTCAAAGACTAGATGGTCGTTCGTTTGATCAATTCCGTGATGTGGAAATAGTATTTGGTAAAGAATACGGTGATGCTACTGTAACCATGGGTAAGACTAAAGTACAATGTAGAGTTAGTTGTTCAATTGCTCAACCTTATGAAGACAGACCTTTTGAAGGTTTATTTTTGATTTCTACTGAAACTTCTCCAATGGCAGGTCCACAATTTGAAAATGGTAACAATACAGGTGAAGATGAAGTATTATGTGCAAGAATTATTGAAAAAGCTGTTCGAAGATCAGGTGCATTAGATGTCGAAGGTCTTTGTATTGTAGCAGGTAGTAAATGTTGGGCTGTTAGGGCCGATGTACATTTTTTAAATTGTGATGGTGGATTTATTGACGCTTCTTGTATTGCAGTAATGGCTGCTTTATTACATTTTAAAAAACCTGATATTTCTGTATTTGGTGAACAAGTAACAATACATCCAGTCGACGAAAGAGAACCTGTCCCATTAGGTATCTTACACATTCCAATCTGTGTCACATTTTCATTTTTTAACCCACAAGATATTGAAGAAAACATTAAAGGTGATTCCAATTCTGAAATTGCGATCATTGATGCATCATTAAAGGAGGAACTATTGAGAGATGGTGTGCTTACTGTTACTTTGAACAAGAATAGAGAAGTTGTACAACTTTCCAAAGCTGGTGGGTTACCAATGGATGCATTATCATTAATGGAATGTTGTCATAAGGCTTACACTATCACTGAAAAGATCACTGATCAAATATTACAATTAATTAGCGAAGACTCTAAAGAAAGAAACAAGTTTGCAGAGCTGTTAAGTTCTGAAAACACTCGTCAATCTTGAAAAGATAATTAGAGTATCATAACATTCATCATATAGTAAAATTTCATTTCTAAATAATTAGATTTTGTAGCATAAAAAATAATAAAATTGACATTACATTGATTATTTATTATAATTAATGCTATTGAGCCACTAGTTTGGAAGCCAATTGACCTTTAACTAGTGCAATTGAGAAGTAGTCTTGGTTGGACAAGATTCTATTAAATTAGGGCCAGAAAATAGGGCTATACAATTTTACTATAGTAGACTGTTCATTTTGATAATTTATTCCACTAATATGAAATACACTTGGTTTAGGGTTTGGATTGTTGGTGTTCAGCTGGGCAACTTTAGCTTCGGCCAACCACTATTTGGGTAACTTTAGCGAACTAGTAGCTCAACTAGTATCTATCGACAAGCAATGTTTCAGAAAATACTGTAACTAAAACTGGGGAAAGTGAAAAATTTAGAAATCTTGAAGTATAAAAACCTACTTTGACAATAAATCTAGTTAGCATTTATTATTCCAATTGGATCTCTAATTATTGATACAACCATTGAATACACCCTGATAGAAACTTATAGAAAAGATGCCTTCCATTACTGTTGATTTATGTTTATTTGATTTAGATGGTACTATTGTCAGTACTACACTTGCTTGCGAAAATAGCTGGAGAGCTTTTTGTGCTAGATATGATGTTGATGCTGAAGAACTATTCAAAGTCTCTCATGGTAGTAGAACTGTTGAAATGTTAGCAAGATTCTTCCCACATGTTGATAACACTGATAACAAAGCTGTTAAGGAATTAGAATTATCAATTGGTAATGATTACCTTGATTCCGTAAGTTTAATTCCAGGTGTTAAAGATTTATTACTATCTTTAGATGTTGATAGTGAAACTAAAGAGAAATTACCTGAACGTAAATGGGCTATTGTCACATCAGGCTCCACTTGGTTAGCTTACTCATGGTTTGACACTATTTTGAAATCTGTTGGCAAGCCAGAAGTTTTCATCACAGCTTTTGATGTCAAAGTTGGTAAACCAGATCCAGAAGGTTATGCCAAGGCTAATGATTTATTGAGTCAAAGATTGAACAAAGATTCAACTCTGACTTCTACTGTTGTTTTTGAAGATGCCCCAGTAGGTATTAAGGCTGGTAAGGCTATGGGTGCCAAGACAATTGGTATCACATCAAGTTATGATAAAGAAAGTTTATTTGCTGCAGGTGCTGATTTTGTTGTTAAAGATTTAACTGATGTTGTTGTTACTAAGAATTCTGCCACTGGTGCAATCACAATTGATATCAAATCTCCTTTATCAAGAGATTAAATATCAATTAATTATGAGTATGAGTAAGAAATGAATAAAATAATGATATAAAATGAATAACTTAACTTTTTAATATTTTTAAATTTATAAGAAATAAGTATTATAGTCTAAATGTATTTTATATATGCGAATTTTCAATCAACATTGTAAAATTCTAAATATGTACAATTGCAAATATGAATAATGAATTTAAATAATGAGAATGAAAACAATAAAGATAATTCAATTACCAGATATCTTCTTGGTATCTACCAGAAGTCTTCATCATTTTAATCATTTCAGCAGCATCGTCAGTAGAAACAGATTGGCCATTAGCTAAAATTTCAACTAAAGCATTTTGAACACCCTTAGCCATACTACCAGCGTCACCACAGACGTAAACAAAAGCACCTTGGTTGATCAATTCTAGAATATCATCAGCACGTTCTTTAATCTTATCTTGAACGTAAACTTTCTTAGCATTTGGTAATCTTGAATGACAAACAATCATTTCAAAAGCACCATCTAATTTCTTAGCATATTCTGGCCATTCATCTTGGTATAAGTAATCATCAGTATCACGAGAACCGTAGAATAATAAATGTTTACCTAATTTAACGTTTTCTTGAGTAGCAACATAGGAAACACGATCTCTAACGAAACCACGGAATGGAGCAACACCAGTACCTGGACCAACCATAATAACAGGAGTTGATGGGTTAGTTGGTAATCTAAAAGTAGAGCGACGAACATGAATAGGTAATTTATAATCAGCAAATAAATTGCGTGGACCATTTAAGTCGTAATGAACAGGTAAACCGGAGGATCCAATATCAATTTGGTTTTGAGCCAATTGAATATTTCTAATCAAGTTAGTAGCAACACCGACAATTGGGTCAGCACCTTCAACAGCTTCATTTGGAGTATTTTCAACAACAGAAGTAATGTGAATAGTTTGCTTTTCAGATAATGAAGAGGAAGAGATAGAATAGTAACGAGGTTGTAAATGTGGCATAGCTTCGATTAAGAATTCCCAAGAGACAGAAGCCCATTTTTCACCAGAAGACAAGTATAATAAAGCATCAGCTAAATTGAAATGTTTTGAAGTAATTTCAGAAGCAAATAAGCCTTTGTCACTAGATAAAGCAGTCAATTTTTCCTTTAATTCATCGTTTGGAGCAAATTCAACCAAAGAAGCAAACAAATTTCTTGGAATTGGGCCAGTAATTTCCATATAATGTCTAACAGCAGCACCGATAGTAGTTGGTACAGGGAATGGGACTTTAACAGTAGCATCTAATGGAGTTAAGTTGAAAACAGTGGAAGGGTCAAGGTTAAAAGTTGATAAGAATTGTTCAACTTTTTCATTAGCATTTGATGGCCATAAACCTAAATGGTCACCAGTGGAATATTTCATGTTTGAACCAGAGATATCAATTTCAGAGTGAATACAGCTACGATCATTTGATTTAAATAATTCAGCAGTTTTAACAAATGGAGCAATAAATGGATGGGATAAATCGTATGGACCTAATTGAATACCAGCATCGTTGTAAGATAATTCATTTGATGGTAAGTATTGATAAGAAGGCTCACCAGTGGAAACATTTTCAGAGACAGATTCTAAAATTTCGTATTTGAAAGAAGATTCAAAAGCTTGTTCATGTTCATCTAATTTCAATTGATCCTTTAATAAATCCAAGACAGCATCTTTCCAAGCCATGTAATCTTCATCAGTGGTACCAGCAGCATCATCACCTTGACCATATGGACCAATTTGAGTAGCACCACTAGCATTGAAATGTTTAACAGCTTTACTAGCAGCACCATTGAAAAATTCATAAGTAGAGTTACCTAAACCAAACAAAGAATATTTAACATTGGAAAGAGAAGTATCGATATCAGAAGAGTTTGATAAAAATTCTTCAAAATTAACAGCACTATCAGGAAAATCACCTTCACCATAAGTGGAAATAAATACAGAAATAAATACATTTTCTGGTAATTCATTTAAAGTTTCAAAATCATAATGTTCAACATCAGCACACATAACATTCAATGAGAATTTAGCGGATAATTCTTTAGCAAATTTCTTAGCATAATCTTCAGCAGTACCAGTTTGAGAAGCAAATAAAACTAAATAGTTTTTATTATTTGTACGAATAACATCAGCAATATCACGATTACCTGTACTTACAGCAGTGATATCATCATCATTAGAGAACAAAAGTTCCTTAATAAACTCTCTCTTTGTATAGATATAAATACCAACGGCTAGAGCACCAAAGACAATAATATCAATAGTATTCATTTTTTGAGAGTTGGATTACCTTTACTACTTGATCTATCAAATATTAATAATATATCAACCACGCAATAAATCGTTATAATAATACAAATAAAAAGAGATCCTTAAAAGTAATTAACATATAAAATGTGTATATAAATAAGAATAATTTTGAAAACGATGAAAGTAGATTAGCAAACGAATTCAATTAATGATAAAAATGCGATAAGATTCCAATAAATTAACCGTTACACCCTCTCTATAGAATTTTAATGCAATGTATTGGAAAACTGTCAATTATTCACATCAATCAGTATCAATCTGCTAGCAATAGTACATTATAACTACTAACAGTTGGATGAGTATGGGCATAGCCTAGCATAGCATATAGTATGGTTAGCACCACAAAATAAAAATTTTTATCGATGAGTGAAAAATTTTTTCTTTTTCCAGCCTGCATATGCGGCGTTTTCTGAGCCAACAAACATCCAAAATTTGCCAAAATATCATAAACGAATAATTGGTGTTAAAAAATTCGTTTAATTCTAATTGATGCAGTTAACGATACCATGGACTATGCTTATACGATATGATTCCATACCATCTTTTGCCATGAGAGCAATGCAATTGCTCTTCCCCCAGTAACTTAAACTTTATTCCTCTCTATGCACTCTTTTGACATTTAAAATGAAATTTATTTAGAGTTGGCCCATAAGGAAAATAAATAAATGTGTCTAAATTATTATGATGATTTAGCTATGTAGGAATCACCAATACTGTTGGCGATGTCTTTGGTTAAATGTGGTATTTGGTCATCTGGGATGTCTAATATATTTTGCACTAATTGTACCAGGGCATTTAATGTGAATTCTGCCTTTGTTCTTCTTCCTAATCTATACATGATCACATCACCTTCTGTCTCTGAATTTTCTTCAAATTTAGTGATATACTCTTTACGTTCAAGATTTTTCAGAAAATCTTCTAAATTGTAATTTAATATCTTGATATTGGTACCATCTATGGGTATACCAAATTTATTTAATGATTTCGTTAGTTCTTGTGATAAGATATTGTTTTTAGAAAATAATATTATACATAATGTAACACTTAATATACCTTTAAAAACCATCTCTTGATCATTATTAAGTTTATTGGTCATTGTAAAATTCATAGACATTGTCATATCATCACCAATGTATTCACCATTGATGATCATATTATTGAAATTTTTACTATTTAATAAAATTTTATATTCTTCAAAACGTGAGATATATGGCAACTTATTCAATAATATGAATGACTGAGCTTTATTACTCTCTGATTCATCCATTACAATATCATTGTTACTATTAGCATTTCTTGGTAATATTCCACATAATTCATACCCATAGATATCTTTCAAGATATTATTAATCTCTTGATATAATTCAACAAAATTACTCTTGTTTAAATTTTCTTGTTGTGATGCATCACGTATCACCACTTGTAATCTATTTCTTGATATAATTGTGTTTTGAGATTCTGATGTGGACAAGATAAATCTGACCACTCTTCTCGCAACATTTAGAGTTCTATTCCTCATAGAAACATCATTAAAATCAGGAATTTCTTCATTATCGCTACTCATTATCACAGCAACACCAATTGATTCTAAAGGAACACCAATACAACTGATAAGCAACTTGATCTCATCACTTTACAAGCATTATTTTTAATCATCACATAGTTAATTTTTTTTTCAATGCCCAAATTTATTTTTTCAAAGCATAACATACGCACTGTGAAGGGGCAGTTAAGGCACATTTAAAGGGTAACCATCTCATGATTTGAATGAACAAGAGTACATTTGGTTGAATGAAATGGGTTATTTCAGTGTGAATAACAACACTACAAGAAACAAGAAACAAGAAACAAAAGAGAAGTTACAATAAGAAACAATACAAGATAGAATATGACAAAAACCAAGATTCCTATTTGGTTAGATTGTGATCCTGGTCATGATGATGCTGTGGCAGTTTTACTAAGCTGCTTCCATCCTGCCTTTGCTTTGGTTGGTATAAGTGCCTGTTATGGTAATTCGTCACCACAAAACACGTACAGGAATGCAAGATCATTGTTGACTGCCATTGGTAAAGCTGACCAAGTTCCTGTTTATTCAGGTGCCCAAAGACCATGGAAAAGGGAACCTATTTATGCCCCAGATATTCATGGTGAAAGTGGTCTAGATGGTACAACTTTATTACCTGAACCTATTGGTGAAATTTTATCAAAATCATATATGGATGCTATTGAAGATGCCATATTATCCTTCGATGGTGAATTATCATTTATATCCACTGGTGCAGTGACTTCAATTGCAACAGTTTTAAAAGAAAGGCCTCATTTGAAAAGTAAGATAAAATATATTTCAATAATGGGCGGTGGGTTAACAGTTGGTAATATTAACCAAAATAAATCTGCTGAATTTAATATTTGGATTGATCCAGATGCTGCAAATTTTTTATTTACTGATCCTGAAATTAATTATAAATGTGTTTTAACACCATTAGATTTAACGCATAAGGCAATTGCATCACAAGAAGTAATGCAAGCAATTCAAGGTTCAAGTGGTTCTAATTTAAGAAAATTATTTTATGAATTATTTCAATTCTTCAGTAGTTCATATAAAAATGCACAAAATTTTGATAAAGGTCCACCAATTCATGATCCTGTAACATTAATACCACTTTTAGAATTATATGGTTGGGAAACAAATTTAAATATAAAATATATTTACAAAAGGTTTGAATTAACTGTTAATACTGATGAGTCAAGTTCTGATTTAGGGAAATTGATAATTCAAAAAGAATATACTCTGAATGATAATAAAGGTATTATTGTAGGTATTGATTTAAATTTCCAATATTTTTGGAACCAAATATATTTTGTTTTAGAAGAAGCAGAAAAAGTATCTACAATTGAAGCATCTATTGAAAAGGAAGTAGTAAATTCTGTTATTTTAGAAGAGGCTAATGTTAATGAAGTTATGTAATGAATGAAAAAAAGTTTATATATATTATGATTTTTTAAATAATTAATCAATATCGATCTTTTTAAATTTTAATTGTAAATTGAAAGGACATAATGGTCCAGCAGATGTCATCCTTTCAGTTGAAGCTTCTGGGAGTTCCCATTCAAAGTTCTTTAATAATTCTGCAATGGTGATTCTTAATTCAGTTAAAGCTAATTTTTCACCTAAACAAGCTCTTCTTCCACCATGGAAAGTTGGTAAACTGCAATCCATTTTTGAATGTTTCCATTTATTTGTAATAGTTTCAATATCTTTACCCCATCTTGATGGATTAAATTTATTTGCATCCTCACCCCAGATATTTGAATCATGAGTGGTACCAAAATTATGATATCCAACATATGTATCTTTTGGAATGACAATATTTGGACCTAATCTACAATTGTTACTAGTACATCTGTTGATAATAATATTCAATGGAGGGAAAAATCTTAAAGTTTCATAAATAAATGAATTTAGGAATGGTAATGTCAATAAATCTTCATGTTTAGTAAATAGTTTACCTTCTTGACGTATCCATTTTTGCCATGTTGATTTATATTTTGCTAGTAAATACATTAAAGATGATATTGCCAACTGTGGGTTTTCATGACCAGCAACCAAGAGAATTACAATATTATCAGTTAATTGTTTGTAATCTATTGTTTGATTATTATAAGAACGAATCAAATCACTTGAGGAAAAAGAAGTTTGTTCAAATTTATAATTTTTAACTAACTCAGATTCAACTTTACTAACTAGTTCTTTTCTGAATTTATCAACATCTTCAAACCCTTTCTTACGTTGTGGAAATGGAAACTTATCGAAGAATGGGAATGTTAAAAAGAAAGGTTGAAAGATCTGTTTTTTAATTCTAATTAAATGTTCTTGTAATGGGCAATATTCATTTGTCAATGTACCAAAATCGAATCCCAAGACTACCTGTGAAATATTTGCTAAGGCTAACCTTTGAATCAATGGTCCCATTAAAGAGGTACTCGATTTGTTTTTGATATTTTTTTCAATTAATTGACAAAATAATTTGGAATTCACATAGAGTGGATTTATATTAAAATGTTGTAACCCAGTAGTGACAGCAGATCTATAAATTTTCCAAACATCTCCATGGGCGCTAATTACATTATCACCTGTATAGGCAGCTATCAAACTGTAAGGGATTTTTTTTTGATTACCACTTTTTGCGAAAGTGTTTTCATCTTTAAACATTTGTTTTAAATATTCTGGTTTTGATATTAAAATATTCCAACGTGAGCCAAAAAATAATTTTACAGCACCATACTTTTCCATTGGTTCTCTAATATACATATCATATAGTTCAACTTGATCAATTGAAAACAGTGAAGGTAGAAAGATAACATAGAATGGAATTGTAGGTATATTTTTTGGAAAATTCAAAGGAGGAAGAACAACTTTGAAAATAATAAAGATGATGAGAGAAAACAAAAATATTGTTATAATAGCAGCGGTTGAAATCATTTTTACTTAATTAGCATTAATGAATTTTATGTTAATTCATCAAATAGGTATCTTATCATACTCGAATAATAACAAATATATACTGTTTCTGCTCACTGTGTCGCTGTCACTTCTTAAATACTTTGAACATTTTTTTTTTCAAAGCGTAAAACCATCAAAAATTTGAAAAAGCTGTGTTCTTTGATGTTGAACAATGGTGTCAGTAAAGCAAATTTGATTAGTTTGCTAAAAGCAAGTTTTATTTGTGTTCTAAATAGGTTAATTTTAGCAATAAATTATTTTTATAGTTGAATGAGGATGGTTGGGAAAGTAATGTGTTATAATGTCCTCAGAAAGGTTTTATGAATTGACATTTCTATATTAGCATTTTGCTAAAACGCAAAAACTCAATTATGAATTGAAATGATCTCAAATAATCGCTTATCCTTCATTAATTCTATACATTTGATGTAGAGTTTATGATTCCATTCAGGTAGGTGATAAAATGTTTTTCTCTCTAAAACTCATTGCAGTGGTACCATACATCTTTGGAATACTCCTAGAATACACCAGTTAATCACACGTTTCTGATCTTTCAAAAAGTATATATAAACAATTGATGTAAATGAAGTAAAATTATTGAATTACTTGTCAATTTTTCTATTAATACTTCTTGTCTATATATATTTTTTGAAAGGAAGAAATAATTAAACAAAGAGAATTCTTCTTGAACGATGACCAAAATGAAAGAATCTCTCTCTGTTGATAATGTAACAGAAATTACAAAAAGTATAGCAAGTACCCCTGATAATACAATTCCACATGAACGTGATGACTTATCTACTTTCAGTAAAGTATTGGCCCTTTACTCGAGAAATGAGATTACAAAAGAATTGTATTACATTGAAGAGAAACAATATTGTAAATTTGCTCCATATTGGGAAGAATTAATGAGCAATAGCAAAACCTCTGAAATTAAAAAAAGTCCAATTATAAATAATGTTCACGAATATATTATTTCTGAAGATATTGCTAATAAATTTACTAACAATATGGGTTTTAATATTAAAGTGTCTGAATATAAACGTGAAGATGAAACTCAAATTAGAGGTTGCATCACTACTGTTGAAAATGAAAATAAATTCAATGATTGGTTTGTATATCATATCTTACACAATTCCAGAATTAAATATAACGAAATGCCTATTGTTGTAGACGATGACAGTAATGATCATGAAATTATTGCTAATTTTTTTGCAGATAATATTAAAAATACTATTGTCAATGATCAATGGGATTTTGGTGGACGTGATTATTTTATTAATAGAGTAAAATATTTTACAGATAGGAAGCTTAAAATTGAAGCAGTCCTACCTGCATTTCCATGTAAATCTTCTAACGTAGATAAAGTGTCAGGTACTGTTCCTGATAAAGGTGAAGAATTTGCATTGAGAAGATTAATTAAAATTGTTGATGATGTTAAAGAAATATATGAACCAGGTATTAAGATTTGGATTATTAGTGATGGTCATGTATTTTCTGATTGTATTGGTGTTGACGATGGAATTGTTAATAATTATACTAGAAAATTAAGAGAATTATATGATAGAATATCTGGTGATAAACAAGATGCTATTGGATTCTGTGGATTAAATGAATTGTTTTTCAATGATGATACAGCTATATTATTTAATAGAGAATGGGTTAGAGAGGTTGAAATTGATCATTTTACAGGTAGTCAAATCGATGAAATTTCTGATATTTCCAGACAAGTATTAATGAGAGGATGTGATACAGATGATGGTAGATTAAGGAAACATATTAGTATTCAAGGGCATCCAAGACTACACTTATATAGAGGTTTTTCTAAATTTATGACAGAAGATTTATCATTGTTACCATATTTTGAACAAATATCAAGAAAGAAATTTAAAAAACTTGTTTCTAAGATTGCATTTAATATGATTAAAAGAAATGATGCTTATTCCAATTTAGTTGAATTAATGTTCCCACATCATTTAAGATTTTCCATTCATGCTCATACCAATCTAGGACCTAAATTTGGTATTAAAGTTATTTCTAATGACCAATGTCGTATTGTTAGTTCATTAGACAATCAAGAAGAACCTACATTTGAAGATTTATTACATATTCCAACACCATGGCACAATTGTATTGTTAAATGTGAAAAACCTACGAAAAAAACCAAGAAAAATATGAGAAATGTTAGAGAAACTATTTCAAATGATGAAGATAGTAATAAATCATATTCTACCAATAGTTCAGGATCAAGTTTAGGACTTGATGATATTTCAATTAATTCTGATGTTTCATCAGATAGTGAAGATGAAAAAGAGAATGCCAATGAAAAAAACGATTATTATTATTTTTTAACCAAATCAAAAGTTGTTAAAGATGCAATTGCCAAAGGGTTATATGATGGTAATTGGAAAGATACATGTTTTGAAAGTGGTGATGGAGGTCATTTCATCATTAACAAACGATATCAACCCTAACTTTTTTTATTAGTTTCCTCTGTTAAAGGAAAACAATCGTGAATAAGTTTTCAAAGTTAGTCTATTCACAATACAAGAAAATACTTTTGTTTTAGTTACAGTTTTAGTTTAATTTAAGTACTAGGTTTAATTTAATGTACAGTTTTATAATTGATGTTCCTTCATACGAGCGATATCAAAAATATTCCCAAATTGAAAAAGTTGAAAATTGATATTTAAAGTTAATATACACTTGTAATTTATATTTAATAAGATTCTTTGAATAATACCAAAAGAAGTGTGAAGATGTCTCAAAAGATTGGTCATTCTGCCGTTTCGTTTGCCAGGTTATGGCACCATGTGGATGTTGCACAAGAGGAAAGAAGTTTAGGTAGATTGGCTACTCAAATAGCCACAGTATTAATGGGTAAACATAAACCAATATATCATCCAAGTGATGATTGTGGAGATTATGTAGTAGTTACTAACTGTCAATTATTGAAAGTTACAGGTAAGAAATTTGAAAACAAACAATATTGGAAACATTCAGGTAAACCTGGTCATTTAAAATTACAAACCATGTCTAAAATTGTAGAAGATAAAGGTTTCAATGAAATTTTAAGAAAGGCAGTTAGTGGTATGTTACCTAAAAACAGATTACGTAAAATAAGATTAGATAGATTGAAAATTTATGATGGTAGTGAAACACCATATAATCAAAATATAACAGCATTTGCATATGAACAATCTAAAATCTTAAAAGAATTATCAAAATCCAAGTAAATAGAATATACAGTTAACTATCATGTAAATAAAAATATAACAAATACAAATCTATTCTTCTTTATCAAATGAACAGGGACGACACAAATATTAAACATATAGATTTATTAATTAAATTGCTATTACTATTGCTTTGAGATGTCATCAAGAACAATGGAAGGGACGGACCCTACTACCCTACTATTATTAGCTTATTACTATAGCGTCGTTCCGTGGAGTGTGCGTGCAGGCACAGTTCCACGGAGAGAGAGAGAGAGAGCAACGCCTCCCCGCCTATCCACCCATGTGACTGCCAATAGATAAGAGATGTTCCGTGGATACTGCCAAGAAACCTCACCCACTCCACTGTTCCGGGCAGTGCGTAGTGCCTGGGTTCCGAATGAGCCACCCCTTTAGGTCACCCGGCCAGCAGCACAAGCAATCATCTCTTCCTCTCCCGACTAGGCATGGACGGGCAAGGCTCTTGCCCGTTGCCCGGGCGGGCAGTGGGCCTTTTTTATGATCAAAAATTCGGGCAAGAAACGGGCAAAAACAAAAATTAGGATCAAAAATTCGGGCACCGGGCGGGCAATATTCTTTGATATAGGTTTCTAAACTAGGGTTTTAAAATTTTATAACCTAAATTTTTATTCTCATTTTTTATTTCATTAATATAAATTATATTTGTGATAAGTAATTTAATTAGTTAGTTTAAGGAATTAAATCTTATATACAATGAATTTAGAATCACCCAACCAGAAATTATTTAAAACCACGTGCTTCGTCCAATGATTGAGACAGTGACCCAACATATAAATCGATATCTAAGTTTGA
>JANIWO010000043.1:0-77836 GCA_030555675.1 Vanderwaltozyma tropicalis
TTCTGCTGACAACAAAGGTCCAAACATGGTTTTATCTCGTGATTTCGATGTTGGTAATGTATTAAGTTCATCTTTTGCTTCTGATATTGAAATTGCTGGTAACATGGTTGTAGGTGGTGTTAACACAGGTTTAAAATTATGGGATGTATTCTCCAATAGAACTGTTCGTAAAGTTTTCCACGATGAATTAAAGGATGTTCAAAAGAGAGCTAGAGAAGAAGCACATTTAGTTGGTAAGAGTTCTAGAATTTCAAGAAAATATATTAAGAATGATAACCCAGATACTATCATTACTATCGATGACAAGGGTGAAGATGAAGAGGAAAGAGAGGGTGAAGATGAAGAAGATAAAGAATACTAATTGCAGCAGATTCTATAATCCATGTATAAATAAATAAATAAATAAATAAATAAATATGAATATTATGCATTATTTTGTATATTAAAAAGAGTGAAGAAAATCGACATATATCATTGAGTTTCCATACAATTGGAAAGCTGAAACTTCGAAAAACAATATTGAACGGCCAGCAACGGGATGCTAGTAATTATAATTGTACAAGTCCTCGATTATACTTGGTAAAAGTTGAATAGAAGTGTATTATAATGACTATTAATACCTTGTAATCACGTGACTGGCTTTAACTACGCGATTTAAATTTTGTAAACACAAAAATAAAAAATATTTATTTGATTTGATCAAAACAAAGCAAATAAGTTATAAAAAATTGTAATAAAGGTTGGAAAATTAGTGAAAGCATTCAATCTTATTGTGGTTTGAATAGATTTAGTTGGAGTGCAAACTGTATTTGAGTTGAGGCTTCAAAAAAATTTGGAATAAAAACTTTACTATCAATAATAACGATGTCGAATCCCAGTTATACACCAGTTTTGAATAATCTGAATCCTCAGATGTTTACGTCTCAAATACCCGTTCCATCTAGTTTGAAAAGGAGAAGTAGTGCCAGTGGCTCAGGTTTGACTGATATGATTAATAAGAGTATAGCCAAGAATAATGATGTACAGAAGAAGAAAAAATATAGAACAACAGTTGCAGGTGCTGATACATATGGTGATAGAAAATTAAGTTTTCAAGTCTCACAAAGGCATACTATGCTTCCATATTCATCAAGTATTAATAACAGTGGTAATAATAATAATCCAACAAGTTTACAAAATATTGTAAATAGAGATCCAAGACCATTGAGAGATAAAAATTTCCAAAATGCTATGCAACAAGAAATTTTCGATTATTTAGTTCAACATAAATTTGACATTGAAGTAAATCATCCTATTACAATAAAATCATTGAAGCAACCTACACAAAAGGGCTTTGTTTTCATGTTCAAATGGCTATATCTAAGATTAGACCCTGGATATGTATTCAGTAAATCTATAGAACAAGAAGTATATCAAATATTAAGAACTCTACAATACCCATATTTGGAGACAATAAATAAATCTCAAATTTCAGCTGTTGGTGGTAATAGTTGGCATAAATTTCTAGGAATGTTACATTGGTTAGTAAGGACAAACACTGAATTAGATTTTTCCTTAAATAAAATGGATCAATCTTTATTGAATCAAAATACCCAAGATGTCACTGTACTAAGTTATCCATTGAAAACTCAAGATGAACAAGACCAAAAGCAAGATAAGTATGAAGTTATGATCGAACAATTATGTATTAATTATGTTACTGATTGTTATAAAAGTTATCTTAAAGCAGAAGAAGATTTTACACCAATGAAAGAACAATTGAAAAATGAATTTGAAAAATTTGTACATATTTTTGAAGCTGATATTAATAATTTACAAGTTCAAAATGAAAAACTTACAGTACAATGCGATAAGTTAGCTAAAGATCATGAAGAATTAAAATTATCAAGAGAGAAATATTATGCATTGAAGAGTGATTTGAATAAATTTCAAAATTATGTAGAGGTTATGGAAAATAAGAGTAAGGAATGGCCACAAAAATTAGAAAAAATGAAATCTGAATCTATATCGAAATCTACGGAGATCAAAGAATTACAAAATGAGATTAATGATATACGGGCTGAATTGAGAAGTAAAAAAATATCCATTGATGTTATTGAGGAAAAAAATCAAAAGAGAGAATCAATAACGAAATCAGTTGATGCAATTTCTGAAAATATTGATCATTTAGTTAGTTCAATTAAAACTTCTAAAGTTGAATTAGAAGGTATTTTCAGAGCTCTAGTAGATACATTAAGACAGTATGATTTATCATTAGATACATTAGTTGAAGATAGATTGAAATTAGGTCATACTATAAATAAAGAAGAATTAAAGATTCAACTTGCCACAGAATTATCTAGTAATGGAGAACAAGCATTAAAATATGATAAATTATTTACTGGTAATTTCACTATTGGTGGCACTATTAAAGAAAGAATAATGTCATTAAACAATAATATTCAAGAACGTATAAAGAATGTTCAAGAAGAAAATAGTCAATTAGAAAATCAATTAATGAGTTTAAAGCAAGAAGTTATAGAAAAGACAACTTTAATGGAAAAAGTTGAATTAGAATTATCAGATACTAATTCAATTTTTGAATTAAATAAACAAGAAAGTGATGGTAAATTATTAAAACAAAAAATCGAAATTGAAAAAATTGAAAGAAGAATTAATGATTCAAATAAATCCATGAAGGATAAATTATCACAAGCTCAACAATTAATTGAATCGACTAAATTAAAACGTGAAGAATTACAATTGGATATGGATAGACAAAGAAGTACATTAAATAAAAAAATTATTGAAATTATTGAATTTTCTAGTAATTTTAAAATAGGTATTCAAAATAAAATTGAAGCAACAGAAACTTTAATAACAGAGGAAATACAAAAAATATAACTATTCCAATAAACAAGATACATATACATATATATATATATGTATATATGTATGTATTTAAAAAAATTGTATCACTAAATATTTAATAATTAAATATTGTAATAATTAAAAATAATTAAAAACCATATATTCAAATGTGCCATTTTTATGACTGTACTGCGGTGTAAAGAAAAGAACTGATTCAAGGTGACTTTAACTGTAAACCTTTCAAAGTTTTTTCATAATTTTTCGTTAATTTTTTTTTTCTTTCAAATTTTTTTTAAAAAACTTTCAATTTTTAGGTTAATTTTCTTAGAAATAGCCGTAGTAATGCCTTTACAAATTTGATAATTTTTAAGATTTTGTTATCGAAACTCATCGCAAATTTTATTAATTATTGATTAATAGTATGTAGAATTGAATAATGTTAAAGTTTTAAATATAATTGGTTGTAGTTGGTCTTATTTCTTTATTATATTGTGTTTGATATAGGAAGGTAACAAGGATAAACAAGAAATATGGGTTCTGATAGCAAACCTAAGGATAAACCTCCAAAGTTGAGTGATAAGGAAAAGAAAGAAGATGAATTGTCTACTTCTTCTTCTTCTTCTTCTTCTTCTTCCTCTTCATCATCTTCCTCTTCTAGCAGCTCTAGTGATGACAGTGGTTCTGAATCCGACACTGAATCCAGCTCTAGCTCAAGTGGTAGTGATTCATCCAGTGATTCTGATTCTAGCTCTGATTCCGATTCATCTAGTGATTCTGATTCTGCTTCCGACTCCGATTCAAGTTCTAGCAGTGATTCTGATTCTAGTTCCAGTAGTGATTCTGATTCCAGCTCTAGTTCCAGCTCTAGTTCCAGCTCTAGTTCCAGCTCTAGTTCCAGCTCTAGCTCCAGTTCTAGTTCGAGCTCTAGCTCCAGTTCTAGCTCAAGTTCAGATTCATCATCATCATCGTCATCGTCATCGTCATCATCATCGTCATCATCTAGTGACAGCAGCTCTAACTCAGATTCATCATCATCTAGTGACAGCAGCTCTAGCTCAGATTCATCTTCATCTAGTGACAGTAGCTCTAGCTCAGATTCTGATTCTGATTCTAGCTCAAGTTCTAGCTCAAGCTCAAGCTCAAGTTCAAGCTCCGACTCTTCAGACTCTGAAACTGAAGAATCTAAAAAGAGAGCTAGAGAAGAAGATGCTTCCGATGACTCAAAGGATGTTAAGAAATCTAAATCTGATGAAGTAGAAGAAAATGAATCCTCATCTAGAACAGCTACTCCAACTCCTGAAACAATGGAAAAAAGAGAAAAACTAAATATTTCAGCTGGTGTAGATGATTTAAAAGAAGGTCAAAGAAGACATTTTTCCAGAATTGAAAGAAAAAACATTTCTTTTGAATCTTGGGATTTAACTGATAACACATACAAAGGTGCCGCTGGTACTTGGGGTGAAATGGCCAATGAAAAATTAGGTAGAGTTAGAGGTAAGGATTTCACCAAGAACAAAAATAAGATGAAGAGAGGTTCTTATAGAGGTGGCTCAATTACCATGGCTACTGGTTCATACAAGTTTGTCGATTAATCGATTTAATTTAATTGTAAATTAGAAAACAAAAAGGGAAATTGTCATCAAGTGAAAAGAGTATATCAATAGTTCATTCCTCACTTACCAAAAGAAAACCACCAACTCAATAATCATCAATCTGGATATAAAAATTATTTTTGTATTAATAATTTTGTTAAAGAGATTTTATAACAATGTGTAGTAGTAATATTAAAAGATGTTTTAAATAGATAAATAAATGCAAAATTTCCAACTCTATTAGCCAATTGGTATAGCCAGTTTGACATAAGATTGATCAAATTAATAGAACCAACACACTGTCACTACTACTTACTGTCACCATCACTATTAAGATCGCTCTTCTGTGCGTTACCCGGCCGGATATTGGGCAGATCAAAGACATTTGGTGAACATTTCTGCGGATAGTTAATCTAATAAAATATATAGCAACAATAAAAAATGTCATTAGACCATTTAGATGTGTTTTAAATGGTTAGATGTTGATTAGATGAATTCAAGTAATTGAAATTAAATAACTAGTGAAAAGATATATATAACAAAATATATTTGGGAATTGTAGGACTAATAAATTTTGATTAAATCATTGTATCAATTGAATATTTTTTACGTCATTTAAAGATAAAACTTGTTTAAATTTGTTAACATCTTCCCATTTATTTGAAAAAAATAATTTAATATGACTATTAATAATCAAAATTATCATGTCACTCAGCATTTAATTGAAAAATATTACGAGCATATATTAGGAAGTTCATTTCGTGATAATTTAAATGTTTCAAATCAGAATATCGGTGGCACATCGACATTAAATAATAATGAAAAATCTATTGATTTCACTTTAGATAAAGATCCCATAAAAGTTGAGAGTACTGATCAAGAAAATAATAATAAACAAAACTCTTTTGAAACTGATAGTAATGGTACTACTAAAGTAGAAGAATATCCAAATATTCAAAATAATATTGATGTGGTACCTGAAGAATATGTGTCATTCATACCAAAATGTAGATCATTTTTACAAAGACTTTTCACAGGTGATTATGAAAAGGATTTGTTAATAGAAAGAATACTGGCAGAGAAACAACATGCTATGTCATATGAAGAATGGAAAGCCGCTGGGTTAAGGCTGGATAATCTTACTAATAAAACTCAATGGAAACAACAACCAGAATCAAATTTGTATGATTATAAATTATTACAAGATTTAACTCAACGACTACGTAAGACAAGACTAGAGGAAAACTATTCAGAATTATTGTATTTAATAAGAACTAACTGGGTGAGAAATTTAGGAAATATGGGAAATGTCAATTTATATAGACAATCTCATGTAGGTACAAAATATCTCATTGATGAATATATTTCAGAATCAAAGTTATGTATAAATGCACTTTTAGGTCAATCTGAATTAGATGACAATTATTTATTAGGCATATTACAACAGACAAGAAGAAACATTGGTAGAACGGCTTTAGTTCTCAGTGGTGGTGGTACATTTGGATTATTTCATATTGGAGTCTTAGCTACATTGTTTGAATTAGATTTATTACCAAGAGTTATTAGTGGTAGTAGTGCAGGAGCCATTATTGCCAGTATTTTATCTGTTCATCATAAAGAAGAAATTCCAGATTTACTGGAAAGGGTTTTAGAAACAGAATTCAATATTTTTAAAGATGATGACAATAAGAGTGCTAGTGAAAACTTATTGATTAAAATTTCAAGATTCTTTAGGAACAGCACTTGGTTTGATAATAAACATTTAGTGAGTACCATGATAAGTTTCTTGGGTGATTTAACCTTCAGGGAAGCCTATAACAGAACAGGAAAAATCTTAAACATTACTGTGTCACCTGCTTCATTATTTGAGCAACCGCGACTTCTAAACAATTTAACTGCACCAAACGTTTTAATCTGGTCAGCCGTATGTGCATCATGTTCAGTACCTGGAATATTTCCTGCAACATCGTTATATGAGAAAGATCTTAAAACAGGAGAAACAAGGGAATGGAATGGTAGCAGTTCAGTAAAATTTGTTGATGGATCAGTGGATAATGACCTTCCCATTTCTAGATTATCAGAAATGTTTAATGTTGATCACATTATTGCATGCCAGGTTAACTTACATGTATTCCCATTTTTGAAACTTGCCCTTTCATGTGTTGGTGGCGACATTCAAGATGAAGTCAGTGCTCGATTCAAACAAAACGTCGCAAGTTTTTACAATCATATGGCAAATGAATTAATACATTTGATGGAGCTAGGAGGAGAATTAGGAATTGCTAAAAATTTTCTAATGAAAGCAAGATCGGTTTTATCTCAACAATATTCTGGTGACATTACAATCCTTCCTGATATGAAAATGGCATATCGTATAAACGAATTATTGTCTAATCCAACAAAAGAATTTTTATTAAGAGAAACTGCAAATGGTGCTAGAGCTACATGGCCAAAAGTATCTATTATCCAAAATCATTGTGGCCAAGAATTGGCTTTGGATAAGGCTATAACCTATTTAAAGGGAAAGATAATTGTTTCATCATCAATAAAGAATCCATTACAATTTTCAGAAATTCCGGTTGGATTAATTAAATCTTCCATTCCAAAGGGGAAAATTAATAACGAAGATACTCATCTAGCCAGTGTATTAGACGACAATTTATTGGAAGAAGGTTCATCAAATTCTTTATTGTTATTACGTGAAAATGCAGGACGTTACAGAAGAGCTTCTAATGCTAAATTTATGTTTTCTACCTATTCCAGATCACCTAATCCAAAGTTAAGAAGGAGAATGTCAGATCTGTCAACTCGCTCAAGAAACTCATGTCATTCATTTTCATTCTCTGCATTCTCACCAGCTACAAGAATATCAAGATTTTCTTATAGATTTGGAGGAATACGTCCTGGGTTTTATAAGAAAAATAGCTCTGGTCGTCTATTCCCGGCTAAAGAAGTTGACTCTGTCGTAGTAATGAGAAGAAAGATGTTTGAAGGTATTGATTCTGCCCCTGTCACAAGTCAAGTCAATTCAGTGATGATATCATCTCCTAGTTCTGCAAAAATTGATGGGTTACATTCTATGGATTATGGAATAATTAATAGTATTATTGATAAAGAAAGAATTTCACCAAAGATTAAATTGATTGAAGCCAAAGCGAATTCAAGTAGTGTTTTTTCTTCTGAGTCTGATAATGATGATTCATCGCCTACTAATAGAAAGGAGAGAGATAAAAGTTTACAAAAACATAATTCTAAGAGATTAGGAAGAAATAATTCATTAGATAAAGTGAAAAGAAGAACATCTGTGACGCCAATAAAGAGAATCAATTATAGGTGGAAGGAAGAAAATCTAACGTAAAATAATAATAAAAAAGAATCTGAAAGAAAAAGAAAATAGATGAAGATAAGTCCAGATATATATCTTTAAAAAAAACAAATTTGCTATCTATATATTCATAATAATAATAAATTTTGTATAAAGTTTACTAAAAGGCAATGAATTTAATGTATTTTAATGCTAGATAATATATATTTTACATATTTTGAGATTTTTAGTATCGAATCTATATGAGGTATCTGACAGCAGAAATGAAAGAATGAAGAACTCTATAATGGAATTATTTCTTTCTGTTTATGGATTTTCTTTTCAACCATCTGTCTTTTGAACTTGTGATGTGAATTTCTTTCTTTGGAGCCATAATTTTAACTTCAGTTAAGTTAGATAAAACAGAAACAGTAACTGGACCCTTCTTTGAAGAAATTGCTCTTAATTTCTTGAGAGTTCTCTTTTTCTTCTTCTGTAGTTGAGTCTTAATTTCTGTAATATAATTTTCTTCATCTTCAAGATCGTTAAAGTTTATACGTATTGGCATAGTCTTGATTAATTCAGATTTAGATTCAACATTTTCTAATTTATCAAAGAACTCGTTCGAAAGTTCTTCCAAAGGTTGTTCAGACTCAAATTGCTTTTTACTGTCCAGAAGTTTTCCCTTCTTATCTTGTTGTTGTTTGGCAAAGGAATCATTTTGCTTTCTTCTCTTTTCCTTTAACATTTTTTGTTCCAGTTTTAAAGCATCTTCTCTCATTTTCATGACCAGATCAATATTTTCCTTGGCTCCAGATAAACCTTCTTCTTCAGGGGCATTGTCATCATCGCTAGCACTATCATCACTGATATCATATTTGTTAACTTGTTTCTTATTCACAGATTCTTTAGCAATTACAACAGGAACTTCGTCGTCATCATTGAATTTGACATGGCCTGCAGTTTTAGTGGTAGCCATGATGTTAAGAAACTATACGGTTTGATTACCTTTGGGATGACAAACCAATAATAATACTTCTAATATTGTTCAAACTAAACTACCTCTTAAAACTAACGTATTTAAATATTTTTCACTCTTTGCTCATCGCATTTTTTTTAAAAATTTTCGATGTAGAATATTTCAAAAATAGCATGATGAAGTATCATGTGACTAGAGGCTAACGACAGTAATAACAATATATTTATCATTTAAATAGTAATTATATAGTACATAGTGGCATATTTATTAATAATTATATAATATTATAAGTGTAGTTAAAGTTTCCCAATTTTCAGAACCCAATTATTACCGAACTTCGTTATTATATTGAGTTTTTCTGCTTGTTAGTATTGTCAATTAATCTTACCATATTTCTTAATAGCATGGATATTGTTACTTTACCTGTCATTGGAACGTATAATGAAGCTCTTGTTTTTACAGAATCGTCAAAGTTTTTGAAAGATGAGAAATTTATACAAGCAGCACCTTCTTTGATATATTCTGTTGGGAATTTATAAGATTCCATTGGTACACCAGTAACTATTACATCAGCTTCTTTACAACACTCTTTCAATAATTCATCAGAAAATGATCCTAAATCTTCAACTTGATGTTTAGTAAATTTCAAACCTTCACCTCTTGTAAATTTTTGAATGTTGTTTATATCAATTGAATAAACAATAGCACCATCATTAGCTAATAGAGCAGCTAATGGTCTTCCTACAATTTCTGATCTATTCACTACTACAATTTTCTTACCATATAATCTGTTTCCTTCTGGTAATAAAGGATTATAAAGTTTGAGATATTCTAAAATTTTTACAATAGCTAATGGAGTGCATGGTAAAATCGATTTTAATGTTTTAGCTTCATCCAAATATCTTATATTATGGTACATATTTTGATAGTAAACATGATTTAAACCTTCAACATCTTTCTCTTTACTAACAACTTGTTGTAAATATTGATCTTGGGCATTTCCAAAAACTGGGAAATACACCATAATACCATCAACAAGCTTATCTTTATTTGCTTCAATGATAGCCTCTTCTAAAAAATCTTTATCTTCTATACGACGCAATTCATATCTAAACCCCATAGATTCACTGGTCTTTTGAGTCCATGATGCATACATCTCAGCAGCTGGATCATTATTGGCCAAGAAACCTACTAATAAAGGGCCATTTGGTCTAGATGTCTTCAATGTGTTAACTTTACCAATGATTTCTTCAATGTACGTTTTAGCTATCTTAGATGCTAATATAACAGAACCTGGCTTGACGGTGGACATGATGGTGATGCTAACAATGGTCTATTGATAATAAGTTTGCACTTATAGCTATCTCTCAAAATGGAATGGAATTATATATATTCAGGATATATAAATAATTTTTCCAACATAGAATATATAATTGCGTTACTTATATCTATATATATATATATATATTAACCCATTGAGTCCACTATCTTTATTAATGTTAAATTACATTGATTATTAATAAAGGTACCAATCTCAACCTTCGAATATATTCATATCCTTTACAAGAAACAGAGTCACGGTTGACTCTGGATGGAGCTTAATTGGAATTTAATGCGTGGCTGACTCTAACGATTCTCACGTGCACTGGGCTGTCAGAAGTTAGTCAGGTTCATAAGGTATTCTAAATAGTATTCACATTGTTAAACAGTCCACAATGGAAACTTTAAATATGGAATTTACGTGAGAGATAAGAGTTATTCGATTAAAAAGGCCTCACTTTGATTTATTTGACATTTCTATTTAACAAGAAATTTTTGATATCGACTGGTAATTTGGGCTATATCTCAGAGAAACGACACATTGTTAACTTTACTGATACACTCAGATATGTGGTGTAATTGTACATAATAGCATGAAGTGTTCATAGTACATACACTGCCAGTATGGTAATCCTAAAAGTACTGAAATATATTTTTCCAATATTTTTCAGTCAAACAAGCTCATCGCGATTTGAAATATTTTGAAATTTTATTTTATACAATTTCTAGTAGTATGAATTGAAGAGTAGTTCTTATAAGATGGGCAGTTTGTCAATTATTGATCACATATAGTTTAATTGCCAATCTAAGAATATAGATTTGTTGGATAGATTTTGTGATTGCCTGTTTTCTAACTAGCCACATTTTGAGAGTATTGGGACCATTGGAAGTATATTCTATTTATTATAGGTGCTTAAGGACCATAAATATTTTATTATTTTCAAAGTGTTGTCGATTATTTACTATAAAATTAGCATTCCAGCTTTACCTAGGGTACTATCCAAACAGTGTAGTGTTCGTACTTTCGAGACCTCTCAAATCAATCATATAAGTCTACGTAGACGTAAAGTTACCAAACCTTCCAGAATAATACAAGAAAAACCAAAGAATAAGAAAAAATTAAAGAGAGAAAATTTTAGAGTATCCAGTATGTTCACATTTACACCTGTTACCCATCCAACTGCAGACACTAAACATCCGTTGTTATTGTTACAATCAGAACATGGTGAAAAATATTTTTTTGGTAAGATTGCAGAAGGTGCTCAAAGATGTTTAACTGAAAATAAAATTAGGATCTCAAAATTAGAAAATATGTTTTTAACTGGTGAACTTGATTGGAGTTCAATTGGTGGTCTACCAGGGATGATCTTAACAATCGCTGATCAAGGTAGAGATAAACTTAGATTATATTACGGAAGCCCGATTATTAACTATATTGTATCTACATGGAGATATTTTGTCTTTAGATTTGGTATATCATTAAGTACAAATGTTTTATCAGATCAAGAAGTATATAGTGATAACAATCTAATGGTAAAATCTATGGTCATTGAACAACCTACTTCAAATGAATCAATGATGAATAATAATGCATTATTTAATGAAACTCAAAGTCGAGCATTAGAATCAATAGTTACTAATATGTTTCCATTGCATGCTCCAACAGCTAAATATGATCCATCGGCAGATCCTTATTTGAATGTAGAACTTCCTAATAACTTTGAGACTCCAAAAGTGACTACAAGTTATGAATTGAATTTTAATTCAATTAGAGGTAGATTTAAAATTGAAGATGCAATAAAATTAGGTGTACCAAAGGGTCCTCTGTTTGCGAAATTGACAAAGGGGGAAATAATTACACTTGAAAATGGGACTATAGTTACACCGGATCAAGTTTTAGAAAAGGAACGTAATTTTGCCAAAGTGTTAATTCTTGATATTCCTGACGATTCTTATTTGCCATTTTTCCATCAAAAATTCGAACACTATGATTCATCAGAAGTCGGTTTAATATATTATTTCCTAGGTGATAAAATAACTATTAATGAATCTCTGATTAGGTTTATGGAATTATTCAACGAAAATGCTCAACATCATGTTTCTCATGCAAATGTTTCATCTAATGAAATTGTATTTGGCGGTGCAGCATCTACCACTTTAAAATTAAAAGCATTACAAAATAGTAATTATAACCTACCGAGAACAGATAGATTATACTCAAAAGAATTTTTTGATTGTTTTAATAAGAAGATACCAGATGGCTCATCGATGATTCAATTTCAAGAAGAAGAATTACAGTCAAAACTTCCAACAGAAAACGTTCATGTACATAATCAAAATAATGAAGTTCAAATTGATCCATTCACAAAAGGTGAAGAAGAATTGAAAGTTAAATTAAAGAAACGTAAAACAGAATTTTCTTGGAAGTTCACTTACAATAAGCATATTGAACCATTATCACTACCAACTATATCATATCCAAATATCATTGATGATCAAATTAATACCAATAATTTCGATAGTACTGATGAAAAAAAAAGACATGTTGAAGCTATCACTTTAGGAACTGGTAGTGCTTTGCCTTCTAAGTATAGAAATGTCATATCAACATTGGTCAAGCTACCATATCAAGATGCGAATGGAAAATTAGAAAGAAGGATAGTTCTATTAGATGCTGGTGAAAACACATTGGGTACAATTCACAGAATGTTCTCAAGTATTGACTCTTCTAAAATATTTAAAGATTTGAAGTTGATATATTTAAGCCATTTACATGCTGATCATCATCTAGGTATCATTAGTATTTTGAAGGAATGGTTTAAGAATAATAAAGATGATGAATCAGCAATTTTATACCTTGTTGCTCCTTGGCAATATAGTAAATTTGTCACAGAATGGTTAGATTTTAAAGAACCTGAATTACTAAAGAGAATAAAATATATTAGTTGTGAGCACTTAATCAATGATTCATTTGTGAGAATGGAAACAATTCCAATTGGATTAGAAGATTTTAACACTTTAATGGAATCACCATTTCATAAAAGAAGAAAGTTAGAAGTTAATAAATCATCCTCATATCGTAACTTAACAGCCATTAAAGAAATGTATAAAGATTTGAAAATATCTAAATTTCAAACATGTCGTGCAAAACATTGTAATTGGGCCTATTCTAATTCAATAACATTCTTCATGAATTCATCTTCATCAAATAACTTATTTAAAGTGTCATATTCAGGTGATACTAGACCTAACTTTGATAATTTTGCGAAGAAGATTGGATCCGACTCTGATTTATTAATTCATGAAGCTACATTGGATAATGAATTGATTGAAGATGCAATTAAAAAGAGACATTGTACCATAAATGAAGCAATCAACGTTTCCAATGAAATGAGAGCTCAAAAATTAATTTTGACACATTTTTCCCAAAGATATCCAAAGCTTCCACAAATGGATAATAATATGACAATTAAGGCAAAAGAGTTCTGTTTTGCATTTGACGGTTATATTATTGATTACGAAAAGCTTGGTGAACAACAAGATGTATTTCCATTTTTGAATAAGGTATTTGTTGAAGAAGAGCTAGAGGATGAGGAAAATATTGCTAAATAGAGTATATATTTATTCATAAATTTCTAAAGGTTTTACTATATATGCTATTTAGTACAATTTATATATGCATCGCTTTAGAGTAACTCTGTTATAGATTAACAATTATTTTGGTAAAATGTTTCCCATAGCTCAATACCCTCCTTCTGGGCTTCTATTGATGATGCCAGAAATATTTCAATGCTATTTCTAAATTCATGCACTTTATCAATTTCAAAATTCTTAATTTCTGTCTTTATATTATCTCCAATTTGTTGCCATCTATTCTTTATGGTATGAAATCTTTTTTTTAATATTTCACATTGGGTTATAAGATCATTCAATTTCTTTGAATTATTTCCAGAGGTTGAATTACGTTGCAACTTTTCCAATTGAGTTTTATTTTTGGTAAAGGAAATTTCGACAACTGTCAAATAATAACCAAGTTTTGCTCTCTGGTTTAATATAGCACGTACACTGGCTATTGATCTTACGTATTCATCTAGATTAACCCCTAATGTCAAGAACTCTTCAGAAGACACTCTTTCTAAAGACTCCTTTACCTTACGATGGGCCTCAGAAAAATCTGATAAAATTGTTGAACCAGCTTTTGTAATTTCTAAACGTGCTAAATTATCTATAGTATTCGAAAATTCTGTGGTAACAAATGATAATTCACTTCTTTCTGTATCAATAAGCTCTAATGATTTGTATAATTGTTTTAATTGATCTTCTAAAATATCAAAAGACTGTATAGATTTCAAAAAGAACTCGTCAATTTCTTCATATTTGGGTAGAGAAGAAAATGATATATTCATAAAACTTTTATTTTGTTCACCATCAATACCACCATTTTTCATCACAATAGCAGCTTCATCAGCACCTAATAGTTCAATCTCACTGATATGAATATCAGATAAATCATTACTATCTTTTGATGCATTTGATCCCGAATAAAGTTCTCTTGTTTTAGAGTCAAAATTAAAATTCATACTTGATAAAAATAGTATAAAATCACTATCTTTCTGTAGAATAGGATCTTGAGAAATCTTAATTAACATTCTTTCCATTTGAAACCTACGATTCTCTAAGAAATCATGTTTAAACCTACCAACAGCTTGTTTCTCGGGTGGAGGAGGGATGATCTTACCCCAGTGATTACTTTGAAGTTGACGATATAACCATCTAAAATCAGTGTAACGTCTGTTCACAGAACAGTACTTTCCTTCCAAGGCTTCAGATTTTGAAGTAACAGTATATTCGACGTGCATAGATGTCAATTCACCAACCTTAACAGGATCCTTGACGTTTATTTCATATTCAACTAAAGGTAAAATTTTATTTTCTACAGAAGTTGAATTTTCATCTTCTGTACTTTTTAAAATAGCTGTTTTACTCTTCTCAGTAGAAGTTATTTTTTCCTCTGGGATATAAAACAAAGGTTGGTTTACTTGATGAAAAATATCATTTTGAGTGATCTTGGAAGGGCCAGATTTTTCTTCTTCTAATGATTCATCGACAAATTCATTAGAGTTAGGAAGTTCAGATAATGGATCAAGAATAGGTTTTGCATTTTTTTTAGCATTCTTATCAGAAACTGCCTTTGACCTACGACGTAATCTTGCAGAATTGAACAAGACATTTGGCCTTTGAGAAGTTCTATTCTTATGTGTTTTATCATCTAAAATATTGTATGAATCGCTATTATTATCATCAACTCCATCAAAAGAAAAATTTGAATGACCATTATCTTTAAATAATGCACCATTAGCAGACAATATTTCGTTTTCCTTTGTTGTTATCTTCAAATCAGCAAGAAGATCATTCTCTGGAGCTAAAATGTTAATTAATTTTGAAGAATCCTCTTCGCTAGTATGCTTATTTTCATCAGCCCAAAAGGAAGAGGCAGTATCGACAGGCATATCATAGCTAACTCCATTAACACTTAAAAGATGTATATCTGTATCAATGCCTGCATGCAATGGTTCCTTATCTAGTTCTTCTGATTGATTAGAATCACTTTCCTCATCTATATTTGAATCTACACTCTTCACACTCTCTTCCTCATGAAAAATTGGTTTATGACCATCTAGTTCATCCCATACAGGGGCACTGAGATCATCATCAAAGTTCATCGTTCGATTGAGTATATAATGGGTATCTTCTTATTCAGAATTGCCAATAACAATTAAATTAACAAGTATTGTTTCAGTTTAAATCAAGATTTTTAAATATTTCAAAATTAAGTTTGTCCCTTTTTCAAATAGCTTTAACCAGCGATGTTGGAAAAATTATATTATATAAATACTAATTGATGTTATGAATGAATAGAGCAGTATGATTTAAAAATATATATTATTGTTTATAAATGTTAATTAAATTACTTAAATAGTTAGAATATGATTATTCTAATGTAATGTCTTTTAAATGGGGAAAGAGAATTTTGAATTGAATTCTATTATCTCGTTTAAAATTTCTATTCCTATTATCAGTTGAGCTACTAACGTTCGCTCATTAATTTCTTTAAAGCTGTTCTTGCATCATCTTGTTCAATGACAGCTACTGGGCTACTATTCGATTGTGCATTTGAATAAATGGTAGCTTTTCTAGTTACTGTAGTGTCTGGTATATATTTGTTGTTCAAAGAACCATCCATTGTTTGTTGAATCAAAGGTGTACATTCGATTAGTGTTGGAATTTGGAAATCATGAGTACCTTTTGGAGTAGAAGGATCATTCAGAAATTTATGTCCTGTCGTCAAAGAAGAAGCATCCAAAGATGTTGTTAGATTTTCTTTAACAGAAATAGACTCTCTTCTATTTTTTCCATTTGGTAATGATGAATTCATTTCAAGGATAGAAACTGTATCTATCTTTGGAGATGATGTACTAATATTAAATGTTGGTAGAGTAATAGTAGTGGATGTATCATTTAATGTAACATTGCTATTATTACTATTACCAGTGTGATCATTCACTGTAGAATTATTTCTACTTGTTATATTTGGTAGAGTAACTGCACTAGCAGAGTCCCTTCTTGGAGAGTTGAAAGTTCTTGGAGAACCAAAATTAATCCAAGATGGTGGAGTATTAAAATTTGTTTGACGCTTTGGTGAAGCAGCTAAAAGTTGGTTATGGATGGAATCAGGCCAATTTCTTTCTGTATCATCTGTTAATAGTAATGGATCTCCGCTAGAAAATTTAAATACAAAATCTTGATGTTGTTGTAATTGTTGAAGGGTAGCAGTGTTACTAGTCTTAGATACAAGTCTCACTTTTGGAGATAATGTCAGAAGTCCTGGACTCATTTGTGATTGAGATAAACCGTTAAACTCAAGAGCAGCGTTCATAATTCTTTTAGGAGTTGCCATGATAGCTTCTTCCAATAAAACATGGTCAATTCCTATTGGTGTAAAACCTGTAGTAAATTGGAAAGTAGATTTTGGTGTGGAAGGTGGTAATAGAAATGTGTTGTTATGCTTAGTGACATCATTTGGTGCTGGAGAACCTGTTACTGAAGATGATGTCTCCACAATAACTGGTAATTTATCTACTTTGTTAGATTGAGACATGGTAGTGAGTTGTGTATCATATTCATCATTTTGAACCTTTGATTCCCCAGTAATAGTATCATTTCTCATTTGCTTCAATAAAGATAAAACTTTTTCCTTTTCAAAAGGTATATCTTGGTTAATATCTTTATCGTTTGAATTTGATTTTTCTTCATTCTGGTCTTTATGGAGAATAGAAGAAGGTGATAATTTAGGAATAGATGATTGTGGCTTTTCTAAATTTTCAAAAGTGGAAGAAGGACCACTAATAGAAGCTCTACCATTTTCATTAATACTTAGACAAAACTTGAAGTTTTGTAAAGGTGAAGCAGATTTCCTTTCAATTTTATCCTTTTGTAAAGATTTAGTAATTAATGGAGATGTCATCGATATCATATTTTTATAATTTTGTGGAGGAGATGAAGTTGGAATTGGTGGAGAACTTTTCAAAAAATTAACTCTAGAATTTGATGAAAAAATGTTATCATTTGTAGAAGGTGTTGATAATGGAGTATCTTCAGATCTAGGGGATGATCTTGATGGAGTAATATTTGTTTTCTTTGTTGGTGTTAAAAGAATGACCCCTCTATATTTCCCCTTCTTATTATTTGTTTCACTAATTGTGCCATTATCAGTAGTAACATTAGAACTATCAAACCTTCTCTTTTTTGGAGAAGGAGTCATTTGGCCCACTTTCATTAATGGTTTAGAATAATGTTGACCAGTTAAACCTTGCTTTTGTACTTGCATAGATGAATGAGCCATTGGACTTTGTAATGGGTTAGCATAGTTTTTAGTAATTGGAGGTCTACCTCTCTTTCGTACTGGTTTATCCATAGTAGCAGCTTGCATAATTTTTTTTTTATAGTACCTGTGTATTTGTCCTTTTCCAAACTAATGTTAATTACTAAAAATGAAAAGTATTCTTAATCGATTGATCTCTGTTTAAAAAGAATATATAAAAGAGAATGAATGTTACAAGAATGAAAGGAAAAGTATCTTGATTAAACAATTATGATATATATAAATGAACTAGTGAAAATATTTTTTCTTTCCTCTTAAACAACTGGTTTCATCATAAGATCAAGAACCTGGCAAGTACAAGTTATCATCAGTTGCATACAAGCTCTCCACTGAACAGTATTGTGTTGTTCATGAAGCCAACTGTATCAAGAATAACTTCAACCTTTCCATTCCATTAACTCTCTTGCATCCATCCCACAATACAGATTTTCTCTTCTCTGCAAATTTCAATTTCACCTAATAGGGCAAATTAGAAATCTTTAAAAGTGAAAAGGCTGTTCTACGGTGTCTGCTTAGTAAAATTCAAGTTCACGCGACATGATCTACGTTTTTAAATAATTTTTACGCGACTGTTTGATCTAGTCTTTACCCGATTAGGCAAATTAGCGATGGGAAAATGCTAGGTCTTTAACCCTTTTGGGTAATATCGAAGGTTGCTAATATAATGGTGAATGTTTAAGTAATTTTTTAAGTAATACCAATGCCAATGCTAGTGCCAATTTCAATAGTGTTATATCTCTAGGTGTTATCGATACAACGTCAATTAACAGGGTGTTGAGTTTTAGTGTATTACGTTTCTTGTGGGTGATGGTAGGGGATAAGAGCCGTTTATTACAGGGACTTATAATAGTAAGCAGATGTTCTGCTAAAACGTATTTTTATGTGATTTGGTAGTATAGAGAAAATTTATGTACTTTATTTATTATAGTGGTAAGATGTCAGGCTTTGGACCTAGTGGAGTTAAACCCAGAGGGTTGATTAATGGATGAGAACGGCTGTAATGTAATTTGATATGATCGAAGTTAGTAGTTAGTTTAAAGGCATCATTATTCCAATATAAATTTCTTAACCATAAATGAATAAATGGATAACCTGCTCTTAATGTAGTGAAATTACATTTGAAATGTTGAACATAAATTGCATCAAATCTAACAATTGTAGTATACATTCTAACGTCTGCTTCAGTTAATTGTTGACCAATGGCAAAATATTTAGATAATATTTTTTCTTTGTTATCTTTACCATATTCCTTTTCTAATATTTCATAATTATTTTTTAAAATTTTTTCAACTTTATCTAAATGATTGAAAACATTAGTAACTTCATCTTCATAAACAGATTCCTTTTCTGCAAAACCTGCTTTATAAACACCATTATTTATATTATCATATACCCAAGAGTTAAATTCATCAATTTGACTTTCTAATTCACTTGGAACTAAATTTGGAATGTTTTTATCTTGAACAAATTCATCAAATACACCACTATTTAAAATTCTAATAATTTCAGAACTTTCATTATTAACAATTGTTTGAGTTTCTAAATCCCATAGAACAGGAACTGTGAATCTAGCAGAATAATCAGGTTCACTTTTGAAATATAAATCTCTAATTCTTCCATATTTATAATTTGGCTCAAAAGTAGCATCGATTCCAAACCTAGCACTATCGTTAGGAACATCACCAGTTGGGTTAGAATGATCTAATTTGGAACCTGTAATGCCACCACTAGAAGTATAAGCATCTTTTGGATTTTGAGTTTTTGATTCGTCATAAGGTAAAAATCTCCAACCTTTATCATCCATATGCCAATGAACAACACTGACGCCAATTACGCCTGTCAACCCTTTCAAAGCTCTTGTAATCAAAGTTCTATGAGCCCATGGACAAGCCAATGAAACGTAAAGCCAATATCTATTATTTGCAGGTTTATAAATTGGATGAGTCTTTGAGATTGTTTCTCTAAAGGAAGAGACTTGTCTCTTGAAAGCACCTGAATCTTTAGCAGCCCAACTTTTTGACATTTTTTTTCTTGTTTAATTTTAATTTTACCTATTGTTTAGTAGTGTGTTTGTCATTAATTGAAAATTGACAACCATCTATACAGAAAACCCACTCCCTTTTATATCAATTCCTAATAACTTCCTTAAATTTTTCATATCAAGCAATTACTAAATTTTACTAAGGGGGTTTAATAATGAAGTGGGGCTTACAGAGCCTTTAAATTTTCAATATTGAAAAAATTGAATAATATTAATAATAATTTAGTAATTGTGTGATTAATAAATATATATTTATGAATTATTTATAGTAATAAGTTCAAGAATAAAATAAAAGATATTTAAATATATAAATAAATAATTTGGTTAATTTTACTTTTAAACCAATTTGAAAATTTGTATGAATATATGTGAAATGGTAAAAAAAATGAATAAAAATTATAATTCTTAATATTAATGGAATGTTATTAAAATTTTAATTATTCAAAAATTTTATTTCTTTGGTGGATTAAATTTAAATTGTCTTGTTTTAATACCTGCCCATTTGAATTTTTTAACCCAAACGGATAATAAGAATAATGTTGATAATGTTAGAACAGCTTTTAAACCTAATCTTTTTCTTTCATCATGTTCTGGTTCAGAACACCAATTTAAGAAAGTTGTAACATCCTTGGCCATTTGAGAAGTAGTAGCAGGAGTACCATCTTCATATTCTACTAAATCATCAAATAGAACTCTACCCATTGCGATTGCACCACCTGGGAAATATGGATTATAATTTGAACCAACAGGTAATACAACACCAGCAGGTGGTTCATCAGGATAACCTGTTAATAATGAAAAAATGTAATCAGCAGCACCATGTCTTGCCTTTACAATTAATGATAAATCTGGTGGTAATGCACCTTGATTTGCAGCTCTTGCAGCTTGTTCATTTGGATATGGAGCAGGAATTAAATCAGCTAATTTACCTGGCCTTTTCTTTGGATTACCTTGTTCATCAGGTTCATCATCATATTCAAATTCTTGAGCCATGTCACGAACTTCTTGATTTGTAAAGGCAACACCAACCATTGTTCTCCAAGCAATTCTATCTAATGAATGGCAAGCAGCACAAACTTCTCTATAAACTTGATAACCTCTTCTAATAGAATTATGATCAAAAGTTTCTAATGGACCATTATGAGACCATTCATAATTTGGAGCATGTAACCCATGTTCAGCAGCAGTCATTGCATTTGCAGTTAAAGAATCAGAATATAATAAAGCTGATGAAGTTAAACCTGCAGTAATTGCACTACCGATTAAAATTTTGGAATTTAAAGTTTTTGTTAATGTAATACCATTATTACTCAAACGTTTAGAAAATTGACTAAACATTTCCAATAGATGTATATATGTGTATATGTGTTATGTTGAGTTTGTATAACGCTTGGAAATACAATTAATCAATAAGAATAGAAAATAAATTATATAATAATAATAATAAATATATACAAAAATACAATTATAAGGAATAATTTTCAACCAACCAGAATTAACACTAAAGTAAAACTTATAAACCAATATTAAATAGTGTTAAAACTATTATTTTAAATAAGTTATTGGTGATACTAACAAACGTCAAACCGATAGATTTGTCTAGGTTTAACAATTGAATCAATGGTTATAACATGGGATGTTCACTATTAATTGACTTAGATTTGATATTAATTTGATATTTTTATGTCAAATTTTAGATTATTCGGTGATATCGATTTTATTATGGCAGGGCTGCAGGGCTGGGTCCCAGGGCTGGGCAATTGAACTACGACTAGTATATGTGCATTTCCCCTAACAGGAACAAGGGCTGCTGCCTAAGTCTAGGGTGTGCGGGTAGGGCACGGAGGGGCAGCTGCGAGGGGGACCCACACGCACCAAGCAATCTGATTGGCTGGATGGCAAATTTATGGATTTCCACGGGATTTCCCTTTTGGGACATGGACCACCCCTTCTCTATGTCCGTAATAGGAAAGTGCCGTAGTTCATGATACACACGTGCTTTTCACGTGAAAAGCACGTGTGTTTTTTAATATATAAAACTCTTATGAAAGACCATTATTATGGTATAATAATAGTTTTGTTGTAGTATAATACATTCATTCATTGATCAATTGTAACAGTATTTTGTAATATCAATTGTTGTTAAGATATATTACCATGATTCCATAACAGTACAGGTAAAAAGAAAAATTAATTTTTTGTAATTCTAGAAACTAAATATTAAAATAATTATATATTATTATGATATTATTATTATTTTTAATTCAGTAAATATACACTACATATATATATATATATATATATATAATTTACATAACTAATCAAATTTAGTCTTGAAGAAAACATGGTTCATTGCCTCTGTAGCAGTTAATCTTTCTTGATGATCATATCTTAATAAATTATCAATCAAATCAATAACTTCAGGTACTGCTAATTTTTTATTTTCATCATTTTTAATAAAATTATTCCATGGTACTTTATGAAATTCTCTCATTATATTATCATATTCTGATGGTAATTTTAAACCATATTTATCCAAATATGCTAATAATTCTTTTGTACCTAATACTGATGCAATTTTAACTAATTGATCAGGATTTGTTGAACCTTTGAAAAATGGTTCCTTTTTAAATATAATTGCTGCTAACATACAACCAACTGACCATAAATCTAATGAATAATCATATTGATTTAAATTAACTAATAATTCAGGACCTTTATGGTAACGTGATGCAACTCTAACATTATAATCAACACCAGCATGATAAAATTCTGCTAAACCCCAATCAATTAATCTTAATTTACGTTCGCTTGGATCAATCATAACATTTTGTGGCTTAACATCTCTATGCATAATACCCATTGAATGACAATAATTTAAAGCAATTAATAATTGTGTAAAATAATATTGAATATCACTCAATGTAAATGTTGGATATAATGTTCTAAAATCAACATTTTTAACTTCTTCAAAAATTAGGGCTGGAATTTTAGATCCTGAATCTTGCACTATATCTAATAATCCAATAACATTTGGACCACCTGTTAAATTTGTTAAAATTTTTAATTCTCTATAAATTTTTTTCATTTTAACAGGTTTTAATACTTTAATCACACATGTTTGATTGTTTGTTACACATCTACCGCTGAAAACTTCACTGTATTTACCACGACCAATCTTGTTAACAATTTCATAATTGGCAATCTTACCCCAATCAATCGTTACACCTTGTTCATAATCCCAATATTCTTGAGGTCTCTTTTCACATTCATCTTTATAAACTCTAGCCACAGAATAAACTCGGCTAGATTTTTGGTTCAAAGCAGATGGAGGTAATGGCATGATCTGTGACGTTCCTTGGACAAATATTTTTTCACCAAATATATATTTATATATATATATATGCAATAATTATCTTATAATTCAAATTCAAATGAAATATTTCAACACCTAACAGTAATTCAAAATAAATTCAACGATATGCGAAACAATTGACTATTGGGAAACACCAAATACTTACTAATGTGCCACACTTGCAAAGTATTCAATTCAAATAAATCTATTATTATCAAAAATAATACTGAATTCAATTTCACATTTATTGAATTTCATTTTTTTTTTCTTAAAGCTTGAAAACTTTCTCGATGTTTGATATTTTAATACCGAGTTATATATTGAAAAAGTGAAATTTGTATTAAGATTATGGTGATTTTAATGATGAAAGTAACTGTTTAATGAGTGGATCTGGTTATATTCCTTGTAGTTGTTGAAGTTTCCCTGTGTAGATTTATTGATAGAGGAAGTGGGAATTTGATTGAAGGTTTGAAGTTTTGAAGGAGTCAAGATACGCGTAATAAACTTTATATGTCAAAATAATAATAATAGTTAGATGTTTAATAAAGTATCTGTACTGAAAGTTGAGTTAGGTGCTGCACATAATGATATAACGTTGCGGGATATTCAATTATGGAGAGACAATGGAGAGAAAGATAACATCAATACAGAATCAAATAATATTCGATCGTTAAAGGGAAAATTTTGTCAATATATTGATATTAAAAAATTACCAATTTGGTTAAGAGATGAAAGTGATGAACGATTAGTATGTTTTACAACAAGTACTACAACATTAGCATATTTTGAATCTAAATTACGTTTTGATAATCGTGGAATTGTCATTGAAATTTTGAATGATCATTTGAATAAACAAAATAAAAAATCAAAATATTTAATTTTTCATAAACAAAATGAATTAGTTAAATATTTTTTCATTAATCCTTCAATAAAGGAAAAAATTGATTCACAAATTGAAATTATTAAATCTAATCAGAAAAAATCCAACGACAATAAATTAATTAATTTTGATACAACTAAAAATCGTAACATTGATTCAATACTACGTCAAACACATAAAAAAAATATGTTGAAGACTAATAAAATTATTAAAAGTTTACAAATTAGTGATAAAAGATTGCAATTTAATGAAACATTATCTAAATTAATTCTGGGTGGGTTAAGATTAAGAGGTATACCCAACACACAATCAGGGTTCCAAAAATTGTACAAGACAACTTTTGATGCATCAGAATTTACACATAGAGATGAATTAATACAATTATCACATAATTCCATACAAGAAATCCCATTTGAAAATTTACAAGAAACTGTAGAAACATTATTAAAACTTTTCACAAAAACATAAGTTGATCCAATTACAAAGGCATAAACTTAAATAGCATTACCCATAGCATACCAAATTAAAGCATTATATAATATATTATAAATACCATAATTTGAATAAATGTAATATTACAACTATGTTGTTATTGATTGTAAGTAGTAAGTTTCATTGGTATTAGCATTAAAAAAGTAAATTAAAGAACTCCTCATAGGGGGCTCGAACCCCTGACATTTCGGTATCCTTGGTTTAAACTGTTGTTTAAAAGCCGAACGCTCTACCAACTGAGCTAACAAGGATGAGTTCTCATAAATTTTGAAACTTTTGGTAGCCGAATTTAACAGTGGATAAAATTGTTAGCAGCATCACGTGCGTGCGGCATGTTACCCGACACCACGTTTACCTAAAAGGGTAATTGGTAAATATTGAAAACCTTTAAAAAAAGTTGAAAACCATATTGAAAGTTGATGGATTCAATAAGAATAGACTCAAAGAATAGTTGTAACTTTAGTAGTTTAGGAGTTTACCTAATGGTATTCTGTTTGATTGTTGTGTACATCTTGTTGCTACTTTAGTGTCTATATTTATATTTACATTTTATATATAATTGAGTAATCAATTGTGTTAGGTGAAACAAGAGAAGAAAACCAATCAGCTATTTTCATTCATTACTTTTGTATTAAGTGAAGATTACAAACATAATGGCAAGTGTAATTAGCACTCCATCCAAGGGGCATGACAAGCAATTATCTACAAATAATGAGAGTTTGAAACTGACACCAGTTGATTTGAAAAATTTTAGTTTATCCGAACAGGCAAATAATGAATTTAATATGATTGCCAACAATAGTAATATGTATAATGAACATTTCAATCTGATATCGAAACAATTAGAGAAATTATTAGAAAATTTGAATGTTATTTATAGTAAAATTGGTTATTCAAATTCTGAAATAATAAATAAAGAAAAATTAATATTTACAACATTATCTGATTCTATTACACGTTATTTTGAACAAGCTGATGCTGATATGAATTCTCTATTAATTGATAATCAAGTGGAACAAGAAATTTTAAATAAAATTTTAGAACTAATAAATGATCCAAGTGGTACCCAAACAATTCCTGATTTATATATTAGAAATTCAATTTTAGTACCAAAGAGTAAAACTGTACCACTTTCACCAAAGAAGGAAATACCATTATTAAGTAAACATAAACTATTAGTATCTGCAAGAAATTTTGTTTTCAATTCATATATCCCCAAATTGGAAACATTTTTAAAAAACTGTATGAAATTACAAAAATTAATGGCTTTAATAAACGAAAATGATGAATATAAACAATCAATGGATGAAACTAGTCAAATAATAAATAATATACCAAGTTTAGAGGTTTCTCATAATATTTTACAAAATATAACTAATAGTAATGAAGATATTGAAAAAATTTCAAATTTTATTAAAGAAAATAAAAATACTTTATTGTATGATAATAAATTTTTGGATATTTCAAAAGAAAGAATTGAATCGATATTTACAATAACATCAAAATTTCAAGATGAATATAATCAAAAATTATCATCTTTATTATTATTAAATAAAAAAATTGTTGATATAATTCAAGAATTACAAATCGATATTAGTACAATAAATCCTCAAATCATTAATATGATTAAATCATATTCAAATATTAACAATACAGCTACAGATCATAATATTCCAGTTCATTATAGTATAATACAGAAATTAGAAAAAATATTTGAAGAATATCAATTAATTTATTCAGAAAGGTTACAAAGGAAAAATCAATTACTTGAGAATTGTAAAAGTCTATGGAATAAATTAAAAATTCCAAATCATCAAGTTGAAGATTTTTTGAAACAAAACAAGGGATTATCTTTATCTATAATAGCAAACTTTGAAAATGAATTTGAAAGACTTGAGACCATGAAGAAAAAGTTAATTAAAACTTTAATATCTGATTCTTTGCAAAAAATAGAAGGTATTTGGGTAACTTTACAATATTCCGAAGATGATAAATCAGCTTTTAGAAAATCTTTAGACTCATTAATGCAACATGCTACAACTTTGGAAGATGATGAAAAGCTACTAGAACTGTGTGAATTAGAACTTAAAAGCTTAGAAGATAAACTGGCTGTATATACTCCAGTTTTAAAACTTTATCAAGAATTTAAATCATTACAAGATGATAGTGATGCTCTTGAAAAAAGTTCAAAAGACTCTTCCAGATTGATTTCAAGGAATTCACATAAAATATTACTGCAAGAAGAAAAATCAAGAAAGAGAATTACTAGATACTTTCCTCGTGTTATTCATGATTTGAAAAACAAATTAGATGAGATGGAAGAATTATTTGGAAAACCATTCATGGTTAAAAATGAAAATTTAATTAGTATAATAAAGAAACAGGAAGAAGAACTGTTAAGTAAATACCCAAGAATTAGATTAATCACCAACAGTGTAAGAAAGAAGCAAATTCCAAGTGAAAAGAAAACTTCAAGTGTTAAGAAATCACCAGAAAATAAAATTTTGAAAAAATTATCACCTACAAGTAGCATCAACAAATCTGCTGCTTCTCAACTAGTTGAACAATCTTTTGTTCATAAGACTCCAATTAGAGCTGACATAGCTTCAAATGTTGATCCATCAAATACTTTTTCAAAATCAGATTATAAGAGTAATTATAATAGATATATGCATTCCACTAGAATATCTAGCCCACCGAAACCTGTTACCAAGCTACTAGCTCCAACTATAATTACAAAAAGAGAGCCTTCCAATATCTTAGAAACTAATACCATTGATGAAAATTTAATTACTACTAGTAATAGTAACATTCCACTAAAAGTAAGAAATGGATATATTAGACCAACACGGTTATTTCCAGTTTCATCTAATAGTTTAAATAATAGAGATAGTCAAATCCCTGTTCTAATAAAAGATACTAAGAAAGTTATGAAGCGTTTTAATGTAAACAAATTTGGTAAGGAAAACAGGAGCGAATTTGATATTGGTGTTAATAATTTAATGCCACCAAAAGTTCCAGCTCCAAGTTCAACTTGGAGTAGTCCATATAAAGAACCAGATAACAGTATCTATAAAATTTCAATGTCTCCAGAAGGAAAGTGCCTATTGAATGTTCAAGATACTGTTGACAGCGGAGTTGATGACACTAGCATAATGGAAGATGATAATGACAAACTTTTTATATCTTGGAAAAAGGAACAGCTTTCAAAAATGAATGGGTTTTCCAATAATAATATTTTGCAAGAAAGTACAATTAACTGGGAAACAGATGTGCTATAATTAAAACAAACTAATAATAACAATCAGGACAATAATAATGAGAAATCAATAAACTTAATATACTAAGAAACTAATTAATTAACACAACTGTTTCATAATTAGTACATAAATAATCAACATAATTATATACTCATATGTAACATAAAGTGTTTTGTAATACTATTATCAAATATTTTCACTCTATATATTAAAAATCCATTACCAATGCTTTAATTCCATATCTGAAGGTGGTACTGGTTTTACTTCACCTTTAGATACATCTTCCCAGTTTGTGTTCAGTGATGTCCCATTACTTTCTTGAAATGATTTCATCATTGCACGTTTTGTATCAGGGTCTGCTCCTGCATATAATTTTTGAAAGAAAGCATCAGCAGAACCTTCATTTTCATCTTCTTCATCGTCATCTAGATCGATTTTTGACCAATCGATCTTCTTTTTCGAAGAATTTGGGTATGATAACTCATTCTTATGTTTATCGTCATTGGTTTGAGGGAATGCAGTAATAGTTTCATCAATACCAGTTGCTTCTAATGACTTCCATTGGATCATCTCTATTTTAGTTAAGACAATCTCAATTTTTTTAGTAAATACATTGCATTTGACGGTCGATTTTTCAATAGGGTGTGATAATATTATGTTATATTGAAACTCAGCATTTGAAACTGGAACCAAATAAGATAAGTTAAAGTCATTATCTTTTCCAGTAACTTCAATTTTAATATCTTCCTTAGATTTTGGTAAGTTTTCAGTAAACAATGAAATTGTAATATTTTTATTTGTTTGATACCAATCAGTTCTGAAAGAAGCCTTTGTTTTAGCTGGTGGAGTTGATATTAGTGTAGGACTTGAACCAATTTCCTTCCCCACGTTCTCTGATGGGTTAGTTTGTGCCTTTGGATCAAGTATTATGCTAGATGATACTTCTGTCTTTTTTGACATATTTAATTTCTTTAACTTCTTTTCTAAATTTATTTCCCACATAGCTAGTGTATCATCTTTGTAGCCATAATTTTTACAATTATTCATATATTCATTTGCTAGATCGTATTTCTTCATATTAAAATAATAGATAAATAACCTAAAGTTTACTAATGCAATTTTATTTCTATCACCTCTTTTATTAGCAATATCTAAAGCTTTCTCTAATAAATCCTTGGCAATTAGTAATGTTTCTTCATTATGCCAATCGGAGGTTGAATAATACAACTTTTCAAGTGATGCAGTTTTATAAATCAAAGCAACTAAATTCTCATTATTTTTCTTCAATATATTATCGTATAATGACAATGCTTTCAAATAATCTTTATCATCATACAAAGTCTTGTAAGCAGTATCTAAATCTTTTTCTACAGGCATCTTCCTTTGAATATTAATCAAAAAATAGTCCTTTTAAACCAGAAAAACAGTGCAATTATCAAATTAATCACAATGAATTGCCAATAATATTTTCAATGGCTTGTAATAGATAACTGATAAACAGAAACACACTTTAAATCGGTATTTTCACCAATAATTAAACCTTTTCTTTCAAATATTTCAAAAATTTCAAAAATTTCAACCAAATGTTTCGGATGCTTGATATAACTATTATAAAGAATATACATTTTTACAAAAAAGTTGATAATTTAAAGATATTTTACCATTAATTAAGCAATAAAACTAGTTTGAAAAGTATTGTCATTGATAATATTAACAAAGGAATTAGAATCAATTAACATATTATTGATATAAAAGTGTAATTGATTTTTAAAGGTAGTTTATTGAGAGCTGTTTTTACATATAAACGTTACGTAGAGGAAAGTACTATTGATTTATTTTTGAAATAGATTATTATCTCATTCAGGTTATTAGCAAAGGGTATTTGTCACTCAAAGTTTAGATCAACGAGATTGTTAAAGAGTCCATTACATAAAAGTTACAAAAAAGTTTTAATCATCTTATTGTGCATCATATATAGATAGTGTCACAATACAAGAAAAAACAGAGCATATACTTATATACATTCATACTATTAAGAAATGACTTTACCAGTATCAGATGATGTATTAAAGGAAAAGTCACCAGCAGCTTTTGCTATATCGAATGCAAACAATAAAGATTTACAAACAAAATCTATTATTAACACAAATGCCCAATCAGGTGCTGTTATAAGCAACACACCTGAATCAGGTTTGAAAAGAGCTCCAACAGTTACCTTTAGTAACTGTAAAATAGTCCCGGAAGAACTAACTGTTCACAGTCATGGTGACATTACAATTAGTGGTATTCCTAATACCAATAGCTCTGCTGCTAACAGCAACACAAAATTACATATTAATCAATTTCCTAAGTCTCCAGCGGAAAATACTGAAAATGTACAAGGGGAACGTACAGGAAGAACTGATTTACAGATAACATCTAATGACAGCACTGATGTCTCTGAAGAACATCCTCATTTTTTAGTTGAGGATGAATTGCATGATCCAACTTGTCGTTCTAGATCTGGTAGTACAAGCCCTAAACCTTCTATAATGTTGAACCCAATAGCAAACACATCTACTACTAATGCCAACAATATGATTAAAAACGATGTCGGTATTCCTATTACAAATGTAACTCATGACATTACTCTCAACAATCGCATTCCAAATGTTGAAAACAAAACAGGCGAACCAGCATTATTAGAATCAATATTAGAAAGTTTAATTATTGATGATAAAAATAAGTTGCCAAACACGACGCCAGGCTCAAATATTCCAAGTGCAGGTGTAAGCTCAGTTCCAAATTCTACACCAAACATTTCAGCAGCTCTTAAAAGTCTAAACTCTAGAGTTCAACAAGATGACGGTAAAATTCATGTATTGTTTGGTGCAACTGGATCATTAGCTGTTTTTAAAATAAAACTAATGATAAAGAAATTAGAGGAAATTTATGGTAAAGATAAAATTAGTATTCAAGTGATATTAAGTGATTCAGCAACTCAATTTTTTGCTAGGAAATACTCTAATAAAAATTATAGGTTAAACATCAATAATGTTACTTCTCCAATCAGTTCAGTTTTTTCAAATAAAAATATTCCAACTTTAAATAATGAAACCCATGCTTCTTTTGATAGTACCAATTTAACTTCAACTGATTTAGGGAGCAATGAAAACATTACAGGTTTAAATAAAGCTGGAGGTGTTGAGTTACCGCCCCACATCCAAGTTTGGACAAATCAAGATGAATGGGAGTTTTGGGATGGAAAGATGGAACCATCATTACATATTGAATTAAGAAAATGGGCAGATATTTATGTGGTAGCCCCATTGACCGCAAATACTCTATCTAAATTTACATTAGGTTTATGCAATAATTTGTTAACTAACGTGTTTAGAAGTTGGAATCCACATTTCCCAGTTATTCTTGCACCAGCAATGAGTAGTAGCGCTTATAATTCTACAATGACAAAAAAACAATTGAATATAATTGCTGAACACATGCCATGGGTTACCGTTTTCAAACCTTCTGAAAAAATTATTGGTGTTAATGGTGACATTGGATTAGGTGGTATGATGGATTGGAATGAAATTGTTGATAAAATTGTCATGAAGTTAGGTGGTTATCCAAATGATGACGATGATGAACAAGAAGATGAAACTGAAGATATGGATGATGACGATAATGATGATGTAGATGATAACGATGATGCAGATGATAATGATGACGATGAAGATGACGAAGAAGATGATGATGATGATGACGAAGATGATGACGACGATAATCTTACGGTGCCTAGTCCAGAAAATGTATCGAACAGTAACTCTGTCGAAACGCCAAACTAAATAGTATAATCATGAGCCAAACTGTTAAATTAACGGAACCACTCACTACTCTTATGTGAGTAGCAAATAATCCACTATATATATATATATATATAAGTTACATATATCATATAGTTTGTCAATAAGTTGCAGTATCCAGCAATCACGTGGGATGTCTTCCATTAAAAATCGTCATAATTTTTCAAATGAGCGCTATCAGAATTGAAATTTTGCAATGAGTTAATCATTATTAATAATCATTTTATTAATGATGAGGCAAGTTGTCTTGTTTGTGCTAGTCTTGAACTGTCTTAGAATCGTATTATATTTAGATATATAGTTGCAAACTTTAAGTATTTGAAACAGTTGAAGAAATAATTCGTATATTTGAAGTAGGTGACTAATACATATTGATATAGTTTTTTTGCGATGACTTTTCAAAATGAAAATGTATTGATATTAATTCATCCAGCAATTACTACCACACCTGAACTGTTGGAGGCAAAGAAAGTTCAGTTATCCAACGATAATGTAGAGTGCATGGATCAGTTCTTGATCAACAAGGTCAATGATGCCAGTGTAATTTTAGAAGATTCTAAATATACATTAATATATTATTTAACACCTGAAGAAACTGAAAAAATTTCATTCCCAAAGAAATTAATACCTGTATTAAATAAATCTTTGAAAGAAGGTGGTAAATTTTTTGGTTTAACAGATTCTTTTAAAGTTGATGCTTTAATTAATGGATTTGAAATTCAAACCACTGGTGATTATCATTGGGTTAAAAAAAGTGTTGCTACCGATAACAAAACTGTTGTAATTCCATTAAAAAATGTGAAGAAGAATGGTGGTGTATCCAGTTTACCAACATTTAAGAAAACTGGTACTGGTTTAAAAAAGTTACCAACATTTAAAAAGCAAAATATGACAAATGATGTAACTGTTACAAAAATTGTTAAAGATAATACAGAAGATGATGAATTAGAAGAAAATGATTCATTTAGTGATTCATCAAAGGCTAAATATTTTGAAATGGATGATAAAATCAACAGTGATACATTAAATGAAGATAATTCATCTATTGATGAAGAAGAATTAATCGATACAAGTATAGATAAGAATACTAATGGTATGATTACCATGATTACATGTGGTAAGACCAAGACAAGAAGAAAGAAAGCTTGTAAAGATTGTACATGTGGTATGAAAGAAGAAGAAGAAAATGAAATTGAAGATATTAGAAATGCGCAAGAGAAAATTGTTAAATTTTCATCAGAGGAAATGAATGAAATTGATTTTACCATTGAAGGTAAAAAAGTTGGAGGATGTGGTTCATGTTCATTAGGTGACGCCTTCAGATGCTCAGGATGTCCATATCTAGGTTTACCTGCATTCAAACCGGGACAAGCCATCAACTTAAACAGCATATCCGATGACTTGTAGTTAATCATACATATTAAATAATCTATAATCTATAATCTATAATCTTACTTGTATTACTCTTTTATCTGCACCAGGGTTAATATACCCTAAATAGGTCTCTCTCGCTCTCTCTTCACTTCCAAAACCCTAGAAAAAAAAAGGAATCCAAAAAGAAAAGGCTGCATCCGCGCCCATTGTGCCCTACCAGCCCCGGGTAGCCCCCTGCCCAATCAGGAAACCAACACCGAGCCCACCCGTTCCTGTCAACTCTGCGCACAAACAATCTTACCAGGCTTAAAACGAGCAAAACCCGCCAGAAGAACCATCCAGAAGCTGCAATTTGCAAAATTGGACTAATATTTTGTTATCGGGTTTCTTTGCATATTGGCTAAGAAAGGTCCGTAGATATGCAGGTTGGAAAAAGGGAAATCAAGATAGTAGCATTATAATTTCTTTTGGTTTCTAGTTTTATAGTGTGAGAATTAAAGATTGATTATTTGAAACATTTATTAACATGATTGATTAATTAGTAATTTTATATATATATTTGCATTAGTGGAAGTGTTCAAGAAACATATATATATATATATATATATAGGTGTTTTATTATTATTTTATTTGTTTAGTTAAAGTAGTGAGATATTCTATTGTATTGGATATTTGTCAAGAAGTTTTTGCAAAGGGGAAGTTAGTCATCAAAAGTAGAAGGGACGAAATATCATGAATATTAATGATTTGAGAATACCTTTGGCTAAAGAAGATATAAAAACTATTAAACCAACTGCATCTGATATTTCAGTAACGGTGGGGAATGTGAATAAAGATACTTCACAGCAAGAACATACCATTGTCACTGATGAATTTGATCAATTACTTAATGATAATAATGTTGCACAAAAATCTAGCAATATTTTAAATAAATCAAATAGTAATAAGATTGGGAAAGTGGCGAAAAATGAAGTGTTGAAGAAACAGAAAAAGAAGAAGAAGAAGAATCAATGTTATTTCTTAGATTGTAAACAACTTTCAATCAAATACATTGGAGATTGTAATTTTTGTAATGGTCAATTTTGTTCAAAGCATAGAATTTTAGAAAATCATTTATGTAAAGGTTTACAAAGTTGTAAAGATGAAATGCATAAAAGAAATGCAGATAAATTAAGTAAAGAACAAACAGAGGCTCCAAGGTTACAAATATAATTTAATAAATAATTATATATAAATTTAATAAAAAAACATTAATAAGGAAATTTTAATCTATCTCTTAAAACTATTTATAAGTAAATATCTATATATTGCTTGCTATTAAACAACTTCAATGTTATTTAACATTCTTGGTGTTTGAAAATTTGATAATTGTTCTTTAAATGCAGCTTTCATTCTATCATTACCTAATAAAATTTTAACAACACCTTTTCTAAAATAATCAACTGCTTTTGTTGAAATATAATGAATTCTATCATCTGTTGGACCAAAATTAAAGAAAATATATGATGAAATTAATAAAATTGCTAATGGTAACCAGAAGAACCATAACATTGTATCATTTTGAAAACTTTGACGTTGTTGGAAAAATCTATTAAATCTTAATTGTAAAGCTTCATCTTCATCTTCTGATGAAGTTTGAGAATCTTCCATTGGAGAAGAATCTTTATCAGCATTACTATCAGTAGTAATAGTTGTTGTATTTTCTTGAGTCTTTAATTTAGATAATTGAGGGAATCCAGGGAATAAATCTTCATATTTTGGTAAATCATCATTAATTCTAGTTAACATTCTATTCCATAGAGAACCATTATTATTAGAATCATTATCTTCATTAGCTGTATCATTACTTTCACTGTTAGTGTGATCATCATCGTCGTCGTCATCATTAGAATCACTATCAATATGTTTATGTTCCTTTGTTTCAAAGTCCATTGAACGTGATAAGTTAGTTTGGGAAACAATTGATGGTAAATCACTAGTTAATAAACTATCATCACCATATTCCTCGTAATCGCTTCTATCATAACCAGAATCTTCAGAATAGTTAGAAAGATTATCATAATTATTTGTGTTTATATTTTTTCTTGAATGATGACTGTGATAAACAGAATGATGACTATGTCTTGATTCTTTTACATAATCTCTAGAATTAATTGACTCAACATCGAAATCACTAGAATCAGATGTCTTTCTATATCCAATATTATTCTTTGTTTCCAGTTCAAAAATTTTACAAACATCATTATAATTATGAGAATTTAAATGATTTAATTTGAATAAATCTTTTGCTGTCATATCATTATTAGCTTTAATTGAATAATCAGCTTTACATCTTAATAATAATTGAATGATTTTGGTATTACCGTTAATACAAGCAAAGTGTAAAGCAGCACAACCAAATGAATCTTTATCATCAACACGAGCACCATTTTTCAATAAAGTCATTACTAATTCTTTATAACCTTTCAAAGAGGCCAAATGTAACAAAGTACGACCTAAACTGTCACACATGGATAAATTTGAAGTAGTTTTCAAAGAATTAATTACTTTAACAATTAAATATTCATCGGATAATTGTGGCATTTGATTTTGATAAGAATTTATACCTGAATTACCATTTGAACCAATACCACCAGTTGGCGAAATGTTTGGTGAACTACCATTTGGTGAACGTTCATCATTGCCAACAATTCTCTTTGCAATGTTTCTTGCATCTTCTAATTTACCATTCATTTTTAAACCAACAATTTGTAATGCTAACTCAATTAATTGTCTATCAGTATCATCGACATAAGTAAATATAGCTTTTTTACTTGGATGAATATTTTGATTAATATTATTATTGTTTATTGTTTCTTGAGATTCAACACTAATAAACACTTGCCCAGCAGTAAGAGCAGGTGGTAAATAAGTAACCATTGTAGATTCACTCCAACATTGTGTTGATAATGCAATATTATTACCAAATTTAACAATTAAACCATTCTTAAAATTTGATCCCAGTAAAGTAATTTCTACACCACCACTAATTGGACCTTGTGCAGGAATAGCTCTTTGTACAGATGGTTGATCAGATGAAATATTATTGTTGTTTGTATCAGTGTTATAATTGTATAACATTTGATTTGGTGTCATATTAGCATTAGTTTCAGTATTAGTAGTATTATTCATATTTGTATTTGAAGCAGAAGTCCATGATACAGGGGATTGATTCATTGAATCAGAATAATATCTTCCTTCAGGAGTTTCCATACGTTGTCTTTTTTGTCTACCATTAGTATTAATATTATGCATATTGTTATTGTTATATGAATCATTTCTAACAGAATGGATTGAATTTGAACTGAAATGACCATTAACTTGTCTTGAATTATTATTATTATAATAACGGAATTCTAAACCATCTTCACTCATTGATGTTGGTGATGGAAGTATTGGATTACTATTATTATTAGTAGTAGTTGGAGTATTTTTAATACGATTTGTTTGATTTGGTTGTATAAATGAATTTAACGTTTGAAATTGTTGTGAAGAATTTTTAACATTTTGTTGATTTAATATTAAATTTGATGAATTTGATGAATCTGGTGTAACATTTGTCATATCACTTAATGAATAATAATTATTTTGATCAGATGTATAATAAGTATCAGTATCAGTATTTGTATTAAGATTTGAATTTGAATTTGAATTTTCATTGTTTATTGAAAATTCATTTGTTGTTAAATTATCATTAGTTGATGATTTTTTATCCATAATATGAATTGAATTTGAAAAATTTTTAGCTAAAATTTCACCTTTTAAATTTTTTAATATAAATAAAATTTTAAAACCTTCATTTGATTTATGATGTCTTGAATAACAAACCATTCTTGCAATTAAATTAAATTCTGATTCATTTAAATTATTATTATTATTTATAATTGGGAAAATTTGTTTATTATTAAAAATTAATGCACTTTTATTTTCATTTTCACACCATAACATATTATCACTTAATCCAGATTTTCTTCTTGAAGCTCTTCTTTGTTCTCTTTTAACACACATTGGACAAACATAAGTTAATTTATTTGTTTTAGCACATAATAAATATGATTCTAAATAAACAATTTCTTCTTGAAAATTTATTGGATAATTTTCAATATCTTTTGTTAAATAAAATTTTTGCTTTGCAATATTATTTGATGATAAATGTAAAATATGTTGTTTTTTCAAAGGTGGATTAATTTTTAAATTTATATTAATTTGATTTTCAACACGACGATTATCTGGTAAATCTGATATTGTTAATTTATGTGGTAAATTATTTTCATTAATATTCAAATATTCATTTAATTTTTCTAAATTTAAATTATTAATATCTTTATTAATTAATGGATCTTTCCTATTACCAAAAGTTACAGTATTATCAACTAAAATTTCATAAATATTATTTGTATTTGTAATTTTTTTAGGATTTTTATTAATTTTATTATTATTTGAAATCATATTTGTATGAATATTCATATTTGAATTATCTTCTAATGATTCAGTTTTAATAAATGCATCAAAAATTTCATCATCACCTTTATGCGATACATTGTTGCTATTATTATTATTATTATTATTATTATTATTATTATTATTATTATTATTTGGGTATAAAAATTCGTCTAATATATCAAAAATTCCATCGTCTTTCTTTTGTATATAATCAGTATTATTATTAATATCAGTCATAATAAAATAACGGGTATCTTGTATTTTTGCTTTTAGAAGGAACAAACAAATGAATGGATTGTAATTCCAAAATATATGTATATGAAATTATTATTAACACCTTTGTTTAATTAAATAATCACCAATATATCGATAAGGAGTAAATTATACAATTAAATCCAAATTAATCTAATTTAATCATTTTCATATTTATATAGATTCAGATATTGATTAATTATTTAAAATAAGCCATTTTTTAATTGAAAATTCGATCGCGAACCTCTACACCGCACCCAAACACCGTTTTTTACCCCAATTTTTCTGCAAATGTAAATTGATTTTCTCAACAAAAAATTTTAAAATTTTTTGTTGAGAATTTTATTATTTTAATTATTACCACAAAAACGTTTATTTTAATGCTGTCATACTGTACGGCTACTGATGGTGAGGGTTCTATTTTTATTTTGCCGCCCAGGGTTGTATAATAGGGTAATGGCAATGGTGTTTTGTTAGGGTTAGGTTATTGTTGCAGCCCTGGAGGGCGGGTAACTGTGCTTTTAACAATTTAAATTGACATTATAATCATTATATATATATATACATATATATATATATATGTGTGTGTGTATTTATGTATGTATATTTTTATGTATGTATGTATGTATGTATGTATGTATGTATGTATGTATGTATGTATGTATGTATGTATGTTATCTAAGATATATGCATATGTATAAGTTTACATATATATATTATTATATGTCGTTAATATATGGTATCTAATCATGGTCTTATCCATATGTATGAAATTTGACATTTTGGTGAAAAAAAACTTGCTCATCGGCCTGATATCAGAATTTCAATTTTGATATATTATATAAAATGTATATTGAATTGAATCATCTTATTATTTATATGGATGTATATATACAAATATAGTATGCTGTTGAGGATATGGTTGAATTGAAAAATAGGAAATCTATCACAGAAAAGAAAAAAATTAATATTGCATGTTTAACTTGTAGAAAAGCTCATATTAAATGTATTAAAATTAATGAAAATGAAAAATGTAATTATTGTTTAAATAAAAAAATTGATTGTAATTATGTTAGTAAAAATCAAAAAATTATGGTTTCATTAGAGTATTTAAATAATTTACAATCTAAAATAAATGAATTGGAAAAAAAATTGAAAAAAAATAATAATTCTATTCAAGATGATGAGGATGATGATGAGGATGACGATGATGATACGAATGAATTTTCTGATGATAATCAAGATGCATTGAATGATATTGATAATGAAATTTTTGAATGTAATTTCCAATCAAGAAGTGGGAGATTAGTAGAATCACAAAATTGTTTAAATTATTATTTTGTTGGTTCATCTTCAATGACTTTATTTAATTTAGAAATTCAATCATTAATTTCAAAATATCTATACAATAATATTAATAGTACAAGCATGAATAATATTGATAAAGTAACACATATTACTGGAAAGCAAAATATAATAAAGGTAAATTTAAATGATTTAAATTTACCAAATTATAATTATGTTGTTAAATTAGTGGATACATTTATATCATTTAATTCAGGTTGCTTTTATTTTTTCAATGAAGGTATATTTAAAAATGAATTAGAAATCTTCTATAATCATAAATCAAATCTAAAAGAATATGATGGTATTTGGATTTGTAAAATGTTCTTAATTTTAGGTGTTGGTGAAATGTACCTTTATGGTAATAATATTACAATTAAATTAAACAATTATAAATTTTTCAAACAAGCAAATGATTTATTTAATAAATTATTTACTTTACAAAATATGGATATTATAATGACTTCAAATGATGGTATTGAAACTATGTTTATTTATTCTTTTTATTTACAAGTAATCGATTCCACAATAAGATCATATTTATGCTTTGGTCAAACTTTAAGATCATGTTTATTACTTGGTTGGCATGTTGATGCTCAATCAGATTATTTAACTACGTGTGAAATTGAACATAGAAGAAGATTATGGTGGACAATTTATATGTTTGAAAGAATGTATAGCAGTAAAGCAGGTTTACCTTTAAGTTTAACAGATTATACTATTTCAACAGATTTACCAAAGGATATAATTGAAGAGAGTGGGAATTATATTTTCTCTAAAAGTGATGCTCTTAGAAATTCTGTACGAATTGTACAAATTAATGGTCAAATTTTAAATAAATTATATCAAAGACAACCGTCAAAAAACATTTTACCTATATTAAAAATTATATTAAAAAAATTGTTAAATTGGAGAAAATGTTTACCTTTGTCTTTGAAAATAGATTTCCGTGTTGATGATGACACTTTTAAAATATCAAGATTATCAACAAATTTATTTACAGAATATTTCAATGGTATAAATTTAACTATAAGGCCAATACTTGTCCATTTCATAACAATGAGATTGAAAAATAGCTTGAAAGAATCATATATTAATTTGCAAAATTATTCAACAACAATTTTGAGTCTTTTAAATAGTTCTTTAAGAGCATCTATTAATACGATTCGTTCTCTATGGTATTTGATGGGTCAAAATATGATTTCATTGTTTGGTTATATGGATAGAGAATATTTATTTGCAGCATCATGTACATTAGTTTTATTCAATACAGCATTTGGTATTCATGAACAAACTGTAGAACATTTAGAACATTCCTTAATTATTTTGAATAAAATGATTAGTTTAGGAAGTAATCCTGCAAGTTTAAGAAAAACTCAACTATTAAGCCTAATGGCGAAATTAGATTTCCATGGGATTTTAAATGAATTAATTTCAAAATATAAAGATGACAAAGCTATTCAAAATAATGAAATATTATTAAATACATCAGGGAAAAGCTATGATATTAAGACTGAAGAAAGGTCAATTTTTTCACCACCTAAATCTACTGAAATTCATGTTGGTGTTAAATATCATTCTGAAAATAAAGAAAATGATGACAATAAAGTTGAAAAGCAACACTTCTCTTGGCCAGCTGATAATATTGGAAGAATTAATAGTACAGATTTTTTATCATTTACAAATATTGTCAATGAAACAATGGTGCATACTGTCCCAGTTAATTTAACTAAATCAGAAGCAGAAGTGATGGAAGAAAATGTGAACCAATTGAACCCATCTGCTACTTTTGACAATACTGATTTACAAGAACTACTAAAAAGTTTAAACACAATCAATTATGATGATAATATTATTTGGAAAGAAATATCTGATCAAGCTAACTGGCTAGGTGATACGATGGATCCAACAGCTGCACCAGGAAGTGAAATCGATTTTGGTGATATTAATAAAACTAAGAACTATAATTCTTAATGTGATTTTAAATACATGCATCTATATATATGTATATATATATATAATTTATGACACTGACACTTTTAACAATAAGCATCTTCTTGTGATCAAATTCATTATCAGCTTCGGCTGATAAATTCAATGCGATATAAAAATTCAATTTAAAGCTAAATGATCTATATTGAAGATACAAATAGAATACATGGATATAGGTAGAAAAAGCTATCATCTTATTAAGGAACTGCAGCCGATTATGTGGTCAATAGTGAGGAGTAGTCATGTAAGGGTTCCTCTTAAACGCTTCTATTCTCAAGTAGCTTCTAACCCTACTGTTGCAAAGAAATCTAAATTTGATAAGACTATGATAAAACCTGTCCTAGTAGTGATTGTATTTGGTTCAATTTTAACAAGTGTAACAGATCAACAACAAAGATATATAGAATTAGAAAGACGTTATGCTCTAAAGAAGGATGTACTCAATAATCTAATAGATAGAGCCAGTAAAGGTGATATAAAATTCAATATTGACGATGAACTTTCTTTAGTTAACAAATTATTTAGTAGATACGAAAATTATGGTGATGATAGTATTAAGAGAGCTATCGCTAATGTAAATGATTCTTCATCGAATAAGGAAATCCCCCACACAAATATTTTAAAAAGTTTGAATGGTGAAAATATTGAAAAGGAAGACGATTTAGAAGATTTATGGAAAAGTATATTAGAAGATATGAATAAAGATCCAAAGGATTTCAAGCCTGAAAAAGTAGATTTAACAGGTATAGAATCAGATGGCAATATTATAACAGACAAGAAGTTTTTATCTGAAGAAGCTAAAAGGGAGATAGAAAGACAAACATATGAGCCAAAAACAGATGTTCATGTAATTGTTGAAAACCCTGGTGAATTAAGTTCATCTGCAAAAGACACGAATATTTCTAAATTCTTATAAACAATTGTATAAATAAATGATTTCTATGTAAATATTCCATAATGAAACAAAATATCATTAATATTAAAATTAACAATTTTTTTTTATTATTCTTGTACATGAAGTTATATATATATATATGTGTGTAACTATATGATAATAACTGTTTATCCTTTTTTATGCTTTGTTTCTAATATGATATCCATTAGTAAACAAATTCACCCAAATAAGCTTCAGCAACGAATCTTGCTCTAGCATTTAAGAATAATTTCATTTCACTGATTTCCTTGTCTACTTCTTCCATAAATTCAATAATGAAATCTACTAATTTATCAGTTTTCAAAGTCTCTGTGTGTTTGTTTGTAATTAAGAAAGAAATGCTAAAACCTTGAATTGGTACACGTCTTAAAATTTGGAAAGCTTCAGCACGTTGTTCTAAAAATCTAGTAAATTTATGTACTAAAATTTGTTCAATTTCATCAGCTTGTTTAACCTTAATATTAATACGAACAGAATTAACACTTGGTTCAATTAAAACTTGTTCGTTTTCATTACGAGAAATATGCATAGGTTGTAATAATAATTCGGCACTAGTGTTAGAAACTTCCACTTCTGGTCTATTGTGCCTTTCAACTTCTTGAGATGAAAAATTACTCAAAGTTAGAGCAGCCTCTAGAGAGTAACGAACAGCAGTCAAATATGGACGTAAGGATTGAGACATTATATGGTGCGATGGGCAGATTGATGGCTCTTAAAGTGCTATAATATCACTGGATTGAATATATATATATATCTGTTCACACAGCTATTATAATATTTCAAATATTAAAACTTTCCAAAATTTCAAAAAATGTTTAATATGCCCCTTTTCCCACTATGTAGCAGCCCGGGTAACCACTGTTTTAACTTTGATAAAATGCTTTTAATGAGTTATTTATTACAATAAGGTATACATACAATTACACATCATTGGATAAATTAGTAGCACAACTTATTATCAATAAACTGTCAAGTTACTACTTATCCAGGTGTTCTGACTAATATTTTACAAGAAGAACTTCATTTTTGAAGAATTAATCGCATTCTTAGCTCATCTGTTAATTTAGTCAATTGCTAACCAAAAAATCTGGTTCTTAATTGTTAATTAAATTTAACGCCATTATAAACTGCTCAAATATAGCCAATTGACTGTTTTTAGTGGCTAGAACCAATGCAAATACACCGTCAAAATAGTGTTTCATTAAGCAAATTGGGCATCTCAAATAAATTTTATAGCGCGAAATCAAATAATCACTATTAAATTTAATTTTAAACATTATAAAGAGAGGCATCTCAAATGATTCATATAAGTATTGCCATAAAGAGAGTATCAGTTGCTGTTTTGCATTTGTTGAAGGAGAGATACGTGGAAGTTGCCATACATTTGTAGAAGATGTCTGCTGCTAGCGATTGGAAAGATGCTAAGGACCCTAATGGGAAAATTTACTATTACAATGTTAAAACCGGTGAATCTAGATGGGATAAACCCAAGGAAATGGGTTCTGTAGATGAGCAATTGTTAAAGAAAAATGGGTGGGGGGTTGGTAAGACAAAAGAGGGTAAAATTTATTACTACAACTCGAGTACCGGTGAATCTCGTTGGGATATACCTAAATTTGATGATGTAAATGAAAAATCTGTAAAAGTTACTACAAAGAATATAGAGAAAGAGACATCAGTGGAAGTGGAAGAAGTGAAAGAAGTAAAAGAAGTTACAAAAGATGTAGATGAAGCATATGTTAATGAGTCGAAGATATTACATGCCGTTTTAAAACCAAAAGATGAAGCAGAAGAAAGTTTCATGCAAATGCTAACAGAAAATAATGTAGATGCTACATGGTCATTTAGTAAGATTATTACAGATATAAGTAGTAAAGATCCTCGTTATTGGATGGTGGATGATGATCCATTATGGAAACAAAGAATGTTTGAAAAATATCTAACCAATAGAACAGAAGATCAATTATTGAAAGAACATACAGAGGTCAATAAATTTAAAGAAGCTTTCTTAGAGATGCTAAAGAGTAAACCCGAAATAAAATATTATACAAGATGGATAACAGGAAGAAATTTAATAATTAATGAACCAATATATAAACATTCTACTGTGAATGAACCAATCAAAAAGAAAACATTTTTAGAATATGTTTCTTCTTTAAAAGAACAAAAAGAAAAAGCTGATGAACAATTAAAAACACAGGCAATTAAAGAATTAAAAGAATACTTGAAAAGTATATTGTTTCTAGATAATACTTCAAAAATACCAATTACATGGCAGGCATTATTGGATAATTATTTGTTCGAAAATAGTAAAAGATATATGGCAAATAAGCATTTTAATATTTTAACACATGAAGATGTTTTAAAAATATATTTGGAGCTAATATCAAAAATTGATGAAGAATTAAAAAATGATTTAAATCTATTGGAAGAAAAAAGATATACTCAAAACAGACTTGCAAGAGACAATTATAAAAAACTATTAAATGATTCAAATATAATAACGATAAGAGCAAACACAAAATGGTCAGACGTTTTCCCTAAAATAAAAGATAATAAAGATTTTTTGAATATGTTAGGTAGAGATGGTTCAAGTGCATATGATTTATTTTTAGATGTTGTTGAAGAAAAATTAGCATCAATTAACGCACATAGATCTGTTGCGCAACAAGTATTGGTAGAGCAAGGATTTGAATGGACAAAAGATAAACTAAAAGAACTTGAAGAAAAAGAATCAATTAAAAAAATACTAGATAGTGATCCTAGATTTAAAGGAGTTGACAGTATTGATATATACTTGGTTATTGATGAGTTATTCCGTATATGGAAAGAACAAGAAGAACAAAAGATAGAATTAGAAAAGAGAATCATGGAGAAAAAGAAGCATTACTTTAGATTGATGTTAGACAGATTATCTCAAACGCAAGAAAATATCAGAGAACTTGAGTGGGAAGCTGCTAAATTAAAGCTACAAAATATGTCAGAGTTTAAAGCATTTGGTGAAGATGATCAAATACGGAAGAATATTTTTGAAAAGTTTAAACTTGAAGATCCAAGATCTAAAATAATTCCACAAGAATTGAAAACCCCTGTAACAAGTAAAAAAAGAGCATTAAATCCAGCAGTTGATTTGGATTATTAAACAATTTGTTAAAAATAAATTGATGTACTATTTCTTATTATTATACATATACACATCTATACATTTATAAATTTTTTAATTTTTATATTAAATAAACTATTCTGAGGAGAGCAAGGAACTCAATGCAATCATACCTAATAATGCAAATTTGGCATATTGATTTTCAGATATCCAAATAGTAACATAACCAACTTTTGGTAAATAACCCTTAACGGTACCAACGATATCTCTTTCCTTTTGTAGATAAATATTTCTATTAGCATATAATGAAATATCATTACCAGCATTGTTATCACCTTTAGTCAGTAGTAATTGTTTTCTTGGGGATGCATCTACTGGTTCGACAGTAGTATGATGTTCTCTTAAGACTCTGTGAACAATTGGAATATCTTTACCTTCCACTTCATAAACGACAACATCACCAACTTTGTTCAATTCGTTTCTGTTCCATAAGAACAAAACATCACCTCTTTGGAAAGCAGGTTCCATGGAACCAGAAATAACGACAACAATAGGAGAATGTGAGTTAGAGACAATGGATAGACCTTTCCAGATCATAAAAGCTGATGATAAAACGAAACAAACGTTTAATAGCTTTGTCAATTCTAATCGTAGATTCATAGTTTAAAAAAAAGTTGGGTTATACCAATGTCTTGATATTGTCTCCTGTTACAATAGACAACTTTGAGTTTATATAATGCAATACAACTTTAACAATACAATTAAACATCTATTTTAACATCAATTTGAAGCTTAAATTTGATATTTTACGGTTTGAAGTTATTCAAAAATTAATTTTTAGGTAGCAAAGGCTGGGTAACGTAACATATTTACTAAGTAATAGTCGTTTTAAAGAGCTACTCTATTATGATAAACACTACTATACCATTTGCTATAGTACCACAAGTAATCAAGAACAAACATCTGAACTACCCACTTTGCTTTCCCTGTTCCAAACAAACTAAATTTCACCAACGTTACACGGATTCAGTGATTATATGTGAATAAATCCAAGTATTAGTGAATAAATTCAAGTATACATTTAACAACACCCATCGATACTATTGCAATCGGTATCAGTAGTGTCAGTAATTGTATCTTTGATGGTCCCACTTGTTAAATTACATGATTTTATTATGGAACTCTAGCCCAATTTAAGCTTACAAAGCCCTTAAGGCGCGATTATTAACAGTCTAGATCGATTCTACTATGATTAAAGATGATTAATTCAAAGGATTAGTAAGTTAGTGTTTGAGGGGCATGGCCAACACATAAAGCTTTTTATATATAAGAGGTGATCTTATTAACTTTGCATTGGTGTGTTTTTTCATGAGAGAAAGTAGAAAGTAACTATCGCAAGATGTCTATTCAAAGTAATAATTTATTAAAGATTAGTGAACTTCCTTTATCACAAATTAGAAGACCTATTCAACCGGTACTTGACTACCAAAAAATTTCTGCCATGGTTTCCACCATGAAAGGTACTCCAATGGCAAGCAAGACATGTACATTAGAAGATGCTACTAAGATGAACGGTGAATTACCACCAATTGATGTAATGAGTGTAAGGGAAAATGGTGAAACTTATTATTTTGCATTTGGTGGTTGTCATAGGTTCCAAGCATATGATAGATTGCAACAAGAGAATGCTGATCAAGATATAATGGTTCGTTGTAAGATCATGCCTGCCACTAGAAGACAATTGAAATTATATGTCGGTGATAGTATTGATGACATTTTTTCAGAAGTTGATAAATTGAAAGCTACAAAAATGGCTCAATCCAATGAAATAATCCATTAATTACCGTAGATCCATAGAGATATCGCCATTGTTGAGGTATATATAGTATTCGAGCAATGGTATTTACTTCCATTTGTTGAACCCACAAGTCTAATGACTGGTAATCCATTTCTCGAATTACTTGATTAGGTGATATATTACCTGTTTAGGTAATTTTTCAATAAGAATTTATTGAGAATTGAAGGAAACTTAACCAATCAGAAACGGACAATCACTATATTGAACAATTAGCAAAGTGAATCAATTAGTTAAAACTTTGTAAAGTTTATATAACTTTCATATATATAAGTAATATGCCTGTTGAAGTGTTGGACTCTACTTTTCATCAATTGCAATCAGACAAAGTGTTCTTGTAATTAGCAAGTATTCACTAATACCAAAAAAAAAAAAAAATTAAACCATAAAGAATTTTTATTCAATAATGATGTTATCAAGAGTTGCTAGACGTGCATTTTCTACTACTAAATGTAATCCATATAAAGTTACCGTTTTAGGTGCTGGCGGTGGTATAGGTCAACCATTATCATTGTTGTTGAAATTAAATGATAAAGTTACTGATTTAAGATTATATGATTTAAGGGGTGCTAAAGGTATTGCTACAGATTTATCACATATTCCAACAAATTCAACTGTTACAGGTTTTACACCAGAAGAATCAAATGGGTTGCAAAATGCCTTGAAGGATACTGATGTTGTAGTTATTCCAGCTGGTGTTCCAAGAAAACCAGGTATGACTCGTGATGATTTGTTTTCCATTAATGCTGGTATTGTTCGTGATTTAGCATCTGCTACAGCAGATGCTGCTCCAAATGCTGCAATTTTAGTTATTTCAAATCCTGTTAATTCCACTGTTCCAATTGTTGCGGAAGTTTTGAAGAAAAAAGGTGTTTATAATCCAAAGAAATTATTTGGTGTTACCACTTTAGATGTTATTAGATCTTCTAGATTTATTTCTGAAATTGAAGGTACAAATCCAACTCAAGAAAAAGTAACAGTTGTTGGTGGTCATTCTGGTATTACAATTATTCCATTATTATCACAAACTAGTCACACTGAAATTCCAAAGGATAAGAAAGATGCTTTAATTCACAGAATTCAATTTGGTGGTGATGAAGTTGTCAAGGCTAAAGATGGTGCTGGTTCAGCTACTTTATCAATGGCTCGTGCAGGTGCCAAATTTACAGATGCTGTATTATCTGGGTTTGCTGGTGAAAAGAACGTTATTGAACCATCTTTTGTTGATTCTCCATTATATAAATCAGAAGGTATCGAATTCTTTGCATCTCCTGTCAAGCTAGGTGCTAACGGTATTGAAGAAATTATTCCAGTTGGCCAAATTTCTGCTGAAGAAGAAGAAATGTTGATAAAATGTAAAGAAACTTTGAAGAAAAATATTGAAAAGGGTATTGCTTTTGTTAATGCTAAAGAGTAAGTAGATCAAAAGTAAATTATTTTCAAATTATATTGAAAAATTCATATGACTCAAGCTTTCCATTGAAACATAAAAAGTATTTAGATTTATTTGTGAATTATCAGTTTGGAAATTATCACTTACGCCCATAATGTTATTATACAGAATTATATGTATTAACCTATATTTATTATATATCCTTTATTATTCATGACATATCATATTTATTTTGTATTTTTATAATTTACTATTAAAAAATTTATTAATAAATAAAAAAAGCATTATTTGGAAGAACTAGTAACATTGCTGTTATCATGTCTCAATTTAGCAATTGGGATGTTCAATAATGATATTTTCCTTCTTGGTGCAGATAAGGTACTGTCTGTTGTGCTACTAGACAATGAATCTGATGTGCCAATTGTATTTTTCCGTACTGTTTTTTTATTAGAAAGTAATGGATTTTCATTTTCTTCATTATTCTTCGAAGATAAGTATCTACTGAATAAATTTGAGTTGCTGTTATTTGTGTAGAGATTAATACTTGATTTTTCTTCTGAGAATACATCATCTTTTCCATTTTTTGATGCAGTTTTACTAGGAGATATGGTAAGTGTATCACCAGAATGCCTATCCAATGGACTAATTAATGGAAATTCTTTCTTATTATATGGAATATGAGTATTGTTTGTTGATGTGTCAACAGATCCTAGAATTGATGTAAAACTAGTATTTCTCACTATTGGGGATAATGTAGAACCATTATTTGCAATCGATGGTTTCCTACTGGTTGATATTCTTGCAAAAGGTGGCAATGTATTAGATTGTGAAAAAAGAGAAATAGTCGGAGAGTTCATACTCAAAATTGGAGATGGGCCCTCTTCAAATGCAGATTTAGATGTTAAGATTGGCGTTCTGAAAGATTGGAAACTTGATTTTTGAGCTAATCCTTTTATTTTTGCCTCTTTTAACAAATTTTTAAACATTTTCTTAACTTCAAAAGTAATAGCCATATCACTAGGACGCCAATTGTCTTTATTTTTAGTATTATCATCAGTATTTTCAACTTCCAGTACAAGTAATCTCATACAATTAATACTTCCATATTCCAAACAGGTATGCAGAGGTGTATTGCCATCATCATCTGGTAATAATAACATAGCACCTACACCAACCAATAAACTTAAACACTGGTGAAAATCATGTATACATGCAATATGTGCGGGGGTTCTACCTAAATGACCCTTACGATTAATAAATTGTGTAAAATGCTGCAATAACAGATGAGTAGTTTGTTCATGACCATTTATTAACGATAAGTGAACGCAAGTATCACCTTCAAAAGTGGTTAATATCTCCTGTTTATCATGACCCATTTGAATTAATAAAGCACAAATCAAATAACGGCCATGAAAGGATGCATAATGTAATGAACTCCATCCATTATAGGGGTCAATATTGGTTAACAATTCTGGGAAGCGTCGCAGTAATCTTTTCACAATTAATAGATTGCCTTCAATGATAGCTTTACGTAGTCTAATGGAATTATCTACTAGCATTTAATATGATTGTAATTTTTTATAAGTAATAGAAACTTTAATTGATCCAAATAAAATAATTAAAATTGGATATTTGATATTTCAAGCTCGTCGTTAACAAAGTTCAAACCAACAGACATCAAATAAACCATGTATACTATATCAATAAGAGTATAGTATTGTCTGGTGCTAGTATAGTATCGATATACAGGTGATTATCTTATTTTGTTGTCACTTTATATTGTATAACGATCAATCTTTAAATTAAAGAATTTTGAAATTTTACAGGGCATCGATTCAAATTTCAAAAAATTAAAGATTAAGTTAATTAATAATTTAAAATATTGTTTGATTTTTTATAGAAATCTAGAGATATAGTAGGTAAGTATTTCAATTAAATTGATCAGTGAACTATTTAAATGTCTACAGTTGTGATAGTATATAAATTTAACTCTTTTAAGGCGAAAGTGGCACGTAATTCAAGTTTAAATGAAGTTTTACTACAGAGTTTAAATCATTTCAAGTTAATTGAAAATGAATCAGAAGCAAAGAGTTGGCATTTGACTCGTTCAAACACTAAAGTTGCATTGGATATCCCATGGGCCTTCTTGAATTTTCCAATTGGTGTGAAATTAAATTTAGTTAAAAAAGATAATATAGCATCTGGTTTGGGTGGCGAAGATCAACCAACGTTATTAAAAATTAAGTTCCAAATTCCTAATTCAGACCCTGTTATTGCAAGTGTTAATAATAAGGAGAACTTGAAGATAATTATTGACAAATTAGCAGCTGATTCCAATTGGGTAATTAATTCCGAAACTACAACACTTCAAGTTTTTTCAAAAATTATTAAATATAATGATTTAGATCAACATTCTTTGGACTCATTAGGTATAAGCAGTCCGGTATCAATTAGATTAAATGTAGAGGCTAATAAAAAAGATGGTGTATCTGCTACCCCTATAAATACCATTCAAGAGGAAAATGAGGAAATTACCCAAGAAGCAGTGAAAGTAAAAACTTTAAAGAGAGATCCTGAATTATATAACGTATCAGTATTTCTACCTACTGAAAATACACAAATAGAAAGTATATTACAAAAGGAAGAACCTCAAGATTTTGATATGACAGTTTCTCAAGCAAGAAAGTATCAAAATATGTTGTCTCGTAAAGCTGGTACTTTAGGAGGGCCACTATTAACCAAGAGGTTAAGAGAAAAATATGAGGCAGATGTATTACCAAAAAAAGTAGAGATAAAAACATGTATTATAAGGATAAGATTTCCAGATAGAACAAATATTGAACTTGCATTTAAACATGATGATACAATGGAAAAAGTTCATAATGTGTTGATGGAATCTCTTAAAGATCAAAATAGTTCCTTCACTTTAAGCATATCATATCCCCATCAAATACTAGAAAAAGATTCAAAACAATTAGTAAATGACTTAAAGTTTGGAAACAAAACATTATTGGTTTTTGAATCTGAGAGTAAAGGGCCATATTTAAAAGAAGAGTTGATCAAAAATGCTAAAAGTATTAATGAAGCTGAAGATATGAAATTAAACAGGTCAGAAGATGCAACTAATAAGCCTAATAGTGATACCGAACTAAAAGATGGAAATATCACGAAATCAGAAGCTCCCAGAACACTTAATGAAGTTCCAAAATGGTTGAAATTAAGTAAAAAATAATGTTCTTTGTATATACATCAGAATGTCTATATAGATATCTAATTTAATGTGGGGTATTTACATGTTGTATAATTGGGTATATGTTATCTTTAGAAATATTCATCTCATCATAAGCATCGATGACATAGTTATGTTCGAAAGTGTCATCATTTTTAAATGACAAGAAACTTAATATCTCTTTAATTATCATTTGGTTTTTATTTTGTTCTGCAGTAAGATGTTGGAAAATCACATTTTTATCTCTTAGAATTTTTATCTCTTTCACAGCTGTTTTCATTGCTAATTTATTCAGTATTCCAGAAATACCTTCCCGATATTTTGAAACTTTATGAATATATGCTCTCTCCAGACCTTTCAAAATATATTTTTCTGTTTTTTCATTAATAGATAATCCAAATATGTCAGACATATAAGTCAATACAGCTGGTATACCAGCCCAATCATTGCAGTTCATAAATGCTTTCAAGATAACTCTGAAGTCCGCTTCATTCAGCAATATAGAATCTTCTGTCATAATTTTGAACAATATCCTATGGTCATAAAGTGGATGGACTTGAGTATTTGATTTCAGATGTTTAATCATTGTATTCCAACTATAGATATTTTCCTTTGGATTTATCCGTTTATCAGTATTAATAAAATGAGTGTAATATCTAGAATAAAATTTCCAGATCTCAATGTAAAGAGAATTAGTAAATTTCTTTTCTTTGTAGATATTTGTCAAATCAATATCCATTTCATCATCAATGTTTTCAATTCTTGAACTAACAAGTTGGTTTATAATTTGGGATCCATTTTCAAAATCTTTCGTTTCTCTGTAAAATCCAAGCAATTTCGACAAAAATAAAGCATTTAATTCAATATTATTTTTTTCCATAATCTCAATGAAGTTATTAATTTGTGATTTGTACCTCTTTTGTATTGACTTAAAATATTGATGATGAGATTTGGCGGCATTTGTAATTTCTGAGGTGAAGAAGTCGATAAATAATGCGTAGTGATGAGCATTTAAATATTCAGAAGGTTGTGAAATACTTTCCTCATAATTTTCAATATCTAAAATGTTCTCTATTTTATCTATATTATTGTCATTATTCTCATTTTCTAATTTGTTAAGAAATTGAATTGCACAATCGTACTCATTATTGGCTAGAAGGTGTTTCAAAATACTTTGTATTTTCTTTGAGATTTCGATATTTGTGTTTCTATCATCTTTTGTAGCAAAATTTCTTATTGCCTGAGTAAAATTATCTTCATTTACTAAATTTTGGATGTTATTGATCAATACTCCAGAGGAATCTTGTGTTTCTTCAGTTTTTTCTTTCAGTGAATTCATAGCGTTTTCAAATAGTTCAATTTGAAATCTAGAACTAATAGAATTGCTGCCAATAATTAATTTTATTTTATCCAACAACGAAGAAGTATCCTTAGATAAATAGAAGGCGTTGTCATTAATTAAATATTGAATATCTATTTCTTTACAACTTGGAACACTAAGCACAATAGCAAGCAACTTCAAAGATATATCTTTCTCATTTTTATAGAAAAAAAATGAAATTAGGTTTGAAATATCTTCGAGTGCAATGATATCTTTATCATTCAGATATTTTGAAGCCTGTTCTTCATCTTGAAAAAAAATAGATCTTGGAGCATCTTGAGATCGTATTGACATATAGCCATATTTTTTAATCATTTCAATGCATCTATTGATTAATGCACTAATAGCTTTAAAATCACGCATTGCATATTTCTTTTTAATAGATAATACTAACACTTTAGGTGATAGATATGGAGAGCACATAAACCGTTCATCTGTATCGGCTAAAATTTTATCAAAAAGTTTCATTGAATTTGATTGTAGAGCTATCATCATTCCCATTTCATTCCACCATCTTTCATTTACTTTATCGGTGTTAGATTCATGTAACGATTTTGCCTTTTTAAATTTACTGTAACGAATTAGAGAATCGATGTAAAATGATTCATTTATTGGATCCATTCTTACTTTCCCACTAGAGTATAATAAGTTACCTGATAAAAAAATACCTTTAACACGGTCGTTTTCATTTGGATTTAATTTGGATAATTCAAAGCATTGGACTAGTTGATCCATGGAAATTGGCATTTCAGAGACAGTTGTTGTTCCAAGCTTATTATTCAGATCAGTTAAAATATGTATTATAAAATTAAAATTGCTCAACCTAATATCATTATCGGCAGTTTCAACTTCTTTGAACAATTCATTAAGTAGTAAATTTTGATCATCTTGTTCCTTACAGAAATCGATTGTTTTATTTAACTTCTCATTTAAAAATTCTTGTGGGCCTAATTTATTGTATCTTTCTATTTCAATATTTGATTCTTCTAATAAAAAATCCAAAAGCACACTAAATCTATTATCATTTTCTATGGAATTTTTATCATTAAACAGAGTTCTTAATTTTTGAAGATTTTTCGAACTTCTTTTATAATCAGATTTTGTATGTTGTAGATAACTAATTAACATTTCATCAGAGTACTGGTTGGATATTTTATTCGTATCTTTTGGGAAACCTAATTTTTCAAGTACATTAGTAATATCTTCTGCTGAATCAACCTTCACATCAACTGTTTTTTCATTCTCACTTAAAATTGAACTCTTAAAATTTGGAATATGTGAAGTAGGCATCACTCTTTTTATAGCATATTGGCGAGTAAATAACTTAAGGGAGTACCTGAAGTTAATATTAGATCGAAAGCGATGCATTTCAAAATCAGCATATAGTGACAGGTGCAGTACGACTAAATATGAGACCTTTCTTTAGTTCTTTTACTACATATCTTTCACTATCTGCTAAACTTTTTTAGTAACTGAATTTTAAAATATCGATTTTTATTCCGATGTTTGAAAATTCCAATATAGTTAATGCATATATTTCGAATTGTCAGTAAAGAACATTGAGTTCAATCAATAGAAAAAAGCATCTTGGAGTTTGAAGAGCAATATGGTATGTTATTGTTTTATTAATTTTATCATTAATCTAAAGTTTTTAGAAAAATATTTATATTTCTTCTCTCAATTCCCCTTTACTCACAAAACCCAATTAACTTAAAGCAAAATATTAAAATTACTTTCAATAGTGACTTTGAAAAACCAAAAAAAACAAACCTCTTAACATGGAACTGTATTCACTTTAGCAACTCTAATTAGGTTTTCCATTACTAACTTCCTCAGAATAATTTGTCTTGTGTTCAATAGGCAAATCAGGATGTACTGCTTAAAACTTTCAATTCCTGCCATAAATAATCAATTCAAAAACAAACATTTTAGTGTCACACTCATGTAGTTCCATCTCCGAATCTCTTAAAATAACTAACTGGTATGGTTATCCCAATTCCTTTCTTAAAAGTATTCATTAGAGTATATCTTTTTAAAATATTTTAGACCTATGTTTTGTAAATAGCCGCCTTTAAATTTATTTTAAAGGATTATGTGCGGGTAACAGGGCATCGATATGCGAAATGAAAAATTTTCATCAAAAATTGATGATGAAAAATTTTTTAAATACTATTTAAATAGGTTGAGAAAGCACATTTAATTGAATAATTTATTGGTTTGTGGTATATTTGCATTTGTAATCTTTCTTTGGTATTCTTAATTGTAAAGATAATCAAATTATTTTATAATGTCTCAAGGTACTTTATACTCTAACGGTTCCCCAAGAGTTACTCCATTAAGAATCTTAGCTGATTACTTAAACTTTGAAATCACTGAAGGTGATGGTAAGAGAACTTCTGAAGAGTTCATGGAAAAATTTCCATTAGGTAAATGTCCAGCTTTTGAAACTTCTAAAGGTTTCAAGATTCATGAAACTTTAGCTATTGCTTTATACTGTATGTTGCAAGATTTTTTTTTTACATTTTTATTTCCAATTTTTATCAAAATTTAAGTCAATTGCAATCAAACTTTTTGGAAAAAAGGATTTTTCACTTTAATTTGAATATATTTATAATGATGAGAAACGTTTTTACAAAATTTTACAGTTATCCCTGTCTGAATGGGTACAAAATTGGTAATAACTCATATGTCGATAATATTTTTTTCTGATATAATTATATTCGAATTAAAGTAGTTCCTTTTTTTAAATAATTGATATGCTGGTTGATTTTCTTTCTTGATAGAAATTATTGTTTACTTAAAACAATCAGTTAAAGAAATTCATTTGAATTTTTACTAACATAATATCAATTTTTTTGATTTTAATGATATAGTCATCAAATCTTCTGAAGATGAAAAGGTCAAGGCCACTCTATTAGGTGCTGATTTAATTGAACAAACTAACGTTTTGAAATGGTCTTCTTTCCTAAATCATGATATGATGCGTAACGCCTTTACTTTATCTCTATTATTAAAAGGTGTTATCCCATTCAACAAGAAGCAATCTGAAGACTCCTATGCTGCTCTTCAAGAATTTGCTAGTGTTATTGACACTAGATTAACTGATTTCACATACTTAGCTACCGAAAATATATCTTTAGCTGATGTTATCGGTGGTAGTATTTGGGCTTGGACTTTTTCTACTTTATTAGGTAAGGAAACTAGAGCTAAATTTCCACATTTAGTTAGATGGGTCAACACTGTCATTGCCTCTCCAATGTTCAAGAATGTTGCCTCCGAATACAAATTTATCGATGAAGATTTGAAATTTGTTCCAGCCAAGAAAGCTGAAAAGCCAAAGAAAGAACAACAACCAAAGGCTGCTAAGCCATCTGAAGCTGCTTCTGAAGAACCAGCTCCAGAAAAGAAAGCTAAGCATCCATTAGAAGCCTTAGGTAAGTCAACCTTTGTTTTGGATGAATGGAAGAGAAAATACTCCAACGAAGATACTAGACCAGTCGCTTTACCATGGTTCTGGGAACATTACAACCCAGAAGAATATTCCATCTGGAAAGTTGATTACAAATATAATGATGAATTAACTTTAACTTTCATGTCTAACAACTTGGTTGGTGGTTTCATCAACAGATTGACTGGTTCCATTAAATACATGTTTGGTTGTTTAGTCGTCTACGGTGAAAACAACGACAACGGTATTGTAGGTGCTGTTATGGTTAGAGGTCAAGAATTCGAACCAGCTTTCAACGTTGCTCCAGATTGGGAATCTTACTCTTTCACTAAGTTAGATACCACTAACGAAGAACAAAAGGAATTCATCAATAACATGTGGGCTTGGGACAAACCATATGCTGGTAAGGAAATTGCTGACGGTAAGGTCTTGAAATAAGCTTTCTTACAGTCATGTAATAATATGTAGGGGAAGAAATCTTTATATTTAGGAATTAAAAGCTAAAATTAAATAATATATTCAAATAATGTATTTAATTTTGAAATGAAAAAAATACACGAATTTTATTAAGTGGGTTATTTACAAGTAAAACAAAATATGTACTATTTCGAACTTAATTAAAAATTGAACGAATAGTCAACATGATTTCAATTTCATAAAGTTTTTTTTCTTAGGACAGCTATAATTGGTTCAATTGAAGCTGTATCAGTAACATTTAGTTCCTTCGATAAAAAACGATTATCAACACAGTGCTGGAAAATAGAAGGTACAATATTTTCTTTATCTTGCTCTAGAAAGAGAATTTCATTTTCTAACATTCTAATTATAATCGGAACAGAATAAAATCCTTTCAAAATACTAGATCTAATGCTTGCTGGTATATTATGGTATTTGGGCTGAATATATTTGTTGAAAAACTGTAAACTTTTGTAATTGTTAAATATTTGAGTTCTCTTAGAATGAAAAACAGGTGAAACCAGATTTACAATAATCAGTTGTAAAAGATCATCTGTTATCACAACATTTTCATTTTCAATCAGATTTGATAGAAATGAAACATTTCCTTGAGCACATAATTCTTTAATGAGTAGCAATGTATAGTCAATTGGTAAAGTATTACTGTGACTTTTCAACAATCTATGATACAATGATGATAAATTGCTAGAGATTAATAATTTATCACCACCGAGTGATCCAACTCTTTTAATTAAAGCTTCTTTAATATGTGTTAGAATCTCTTTTTCATTCTCTTGTTCCGCAATGAGATCCAATAAATAAGAAATCTCATCGTAATGTCTACTAAATCCAATAAAAAACTCTAAAATTTTTGAATTTTTAGTATTTTGGATAATTGGAGTAAGGTCTGAAGTATATGCAGATACTTTTAGAGGAATATCAATATTGGTATTTCCGTCAAAAGTTTTTAGAATTAAATCCAGATATGAAATAATAATATCTTCATTTGGAAAGGTATTGTTATGAATTAAAGAACTTAATATTTTCTTACTTGAGTTTAGATCGTTGTTTGAAATATAAAACTCCAAAAGTGACTGTTTAACAATAGATGAAAGATGTGCTTCTGTCGATTTAACATTAAACTTGATGTTCATCGAAGTAAAAAGCTCTGATAAAGAATTAAATAATTTTTCATCTGTAGTAATATGATTTTGTCTAATTGTTACCAATATTTGTGCAATTAATTTTTCAAAAACACTGATACGAATAATTTCATCACTCGAACAGGTTTTTATTGAGTTTATTATTTGAATCAAATGACATGTGGATTTAGCATGTTTTTGTAATAGAAAAAAATATATATCTTCCAAAAATAATTTAGAATGCTGTCCTGACAGCTTGTTATTAATAGTGTCACTGATATAACTTTCATCTAACATACTTCCAGTATCATTTTCAATAGCTTTGACTAATTCATTGATATATGGATGATCGTCTAGTACTAGATTCACTTGAGGAATGATACTAATAAGATCATTTTTTTCTAGTGGAGCATAACTACTAGGTGTTAGCTTTTCATTACTTTGATAAAACTTTTCTAACCATTTATAAGCGTCTGCAGAAGTTTGAAATACTAATTTGGAGTCAATTAACGTAGGAATAAGTTTACTATTTTTTACTATGGCTGGAATAATAGCAGTACCATCTAATAATTTTGGCTTTATTTCAGTAAAACAGCTTTTCAATTCTTCTACCTTTGAAGGTCTATAAAATGGATGTACTATTTGATCTGGATTTGGTGCCAGATACGGAAGTTTTTCACTATCGATTCCAGGGTTTCTAAATGTATTCCTTGGTATATGAATTTTCCTTGATAGGGAAATAGAAAGTCTAGGAACTTTCATCCTCCTCCTCGAACAATTAACACTTCAATATAGCTATCAATTTGATTGGTAATGAAAATTAGCGAATAACTTAATTGATTAATCAGTAGTTGATTTGTTCAAATTTAACGATATCTAACATTTAAATCTTAATTTAAGTGAAAAATTCTATGACTGCGTATAACATGATTTCAAGTGACTTGATTATTAGCAACTCTATTAGTTACTACTGAGTTGATCTCACTTGGTTCTTGTGTTGAAGTACCTTCATCATTGGTAATTAGTTTAGAATCTGACATAGAATACAATTCAACTTCTATATCATTCTCATCTGCAGAAAAAATTGATTTATATTGATTTGCTGTCGCAGTTCTTCTTAATTGCCAAAGAAGAGAACAGCTAATAGCAAGGAAAGTGGAAACAACTGCAAGCATCCATCCTGGCCAATCCAGTTTTGCAACAAACAGTAGAAAATCTATCAGCAAACAGAATAGACAAAGTAAGTAACATGGTAAAGATGCCAATGCTGTTATTAATGTAAACAAAGGATTTTGATCCATATCAGTTAATAACAATATCATGCATAGCACCCACAGTATACAAGTAGATATCGCCGATATGAAATGTACAATTAGTAGCCTTGATACTTGAATTTTTGTAAATGATGGTAAAAGTAGTGGAAAAACAGAATTACCATTTATGTTTGTATAACCAACTGTTACATTGGAACAAATTCTATTAAAAGGACATGTTTTACAGTCCTTGTTGGGCTCAAAAAAACACCAACCAAACACACCAAACTGAAAGTGAGAATCTGAAGAGAGTGCTAAACCTTTGGTGATTGGAACAGTTATATTCGTAATAACTTGGAATACAAGTGCAATGGTGACCAATATATTAATGAGGAGTACCACATTAAATTTAATTTGTCTCATTGCAAGCAAACCAGTGTAATACTCTATAATCAACGTAGATATCCTATCTAGCTAAACAGTATATATTTTATAATCATCATCAGCCATCTATATATTAATTTATTATATTAAAACATCATCGAATTCTTTAAGCTTATAATAATGCTAACTACGATGATTTCTATTAAATTATTATTTCAAGTTTAGTATGGACGTAAACAGTGATATTGAGAAAAAAGTTTTGAAATTTATTATACCGATCAAGAGATGAGATGAGATGAGATGAGATGAGTTAAGATTCAATGGTTTATACATACTTTAAGCAGATTGGTTCACTATATAACCTCTAGTTTCTTTACTAATAGTGGCTGCAGTATTAGTGGAAAGAAATAAGCAACTTCCAAGATATATATTACAATATGAAAGGAAAAGAACTAAGGAAGAATGAGAAATTTAAAAGTAAAGGTAATAGTAATGGTAAAGTGAAGAGTTCTTCAAAAGTTCATCCATTTCAAAGGAGAAACAAAGAATCGGGTAGAAAAGTTGTTTCTTTCCATGATAAAGATGTAGAAGAAGAATATGATGAGGATGTTATCACTGATAGAAATCAATCTCATCAACATTTGAAAGTCAAAGCTAAGGAATTATTAGAAGTTAGAAAAACATTACCAGTTTACAAAAATAAAGATCAAATTATGAAATACATTAATGAAAATCAAATAACTGTTTTAATTGGTGAAACCGGTTCTGGTAAATCTACTCAAATTCCACAATTCATTTTAGATGAACTATATAAAAAGAAAGAACATGGCTCTATTGCAGTTACACAACCACGTAGAGTTGCTGCAATTAATTTAGCTACTCGTGTAGCTCAAGAACATGGTTGTAATGTTGGTGACCAAGTTGGTTATTCTGTCAGATTTGATAATACTTCTGGTAGTAAGACTCGTTTAAAATATCTAACAGATGGTATGTTATTAAGAGAATTAATGATGGATAAATCATTAAAGGAATATAATACAATCATTATCGATGAAGCGCATGAAAGAACTGTATTGACTGATTTGATTTTAGGTTTCTTGAAATCATTGATCAATGGTACAAGAAAAGATTTGAAAATAATTATCATGTCTGCTACATTACAAGCTGAAAAGTTTAGTGAGTTTTTTGAAAATTCACCAATTTTATTTGTTGAAGGTCGTAAGTTTGGTGTTTCCCAATATTATGTTAAAGCTCCTTGTGATGATATTGTAGATTCTGCTATACGATGCTGTGTTCAAATCAATCAGAGAGAACAAACAGGTGATATATTATGCTTTTTACCAGGTCAAGAAGAAATTGACAAAGCAGTTACTATTCTTAATAAGATTAGTACGCTAATTCACGAAGAGCATTCTGTACCAACAATGGTAGCTTATCCCTTATATGCAGCATTGCCACCAAGTCAACAAGCTCAAGTTTTCTTACCTGTTAAAGGTTTTAAGAGAAAGGTAGTTTTCAGTACTAATATTGCTGAAACATCTGTTACTATTTCTGGTGTAAGATATGTGGTAGATTCTGGTCTTCGTAAAGTAAAAGTCTGGAGACATCAATTAGGTTTAGCTACATTGCTAACAGTTCCAATTTCTCAAGCAAGTGCCATGCAACGAAGTGGTCGTGCTGGTAGAGAATCAGAAGGTAAATCATACAGACTTTATTGTGAACCTGATTTTACTAAATTACCATCCCAAACTGAGCCAGAAATCGCTAGAAGTGATGTTACCTCACCTGTCCTAATGCTGAAGAGAGCTGGTGTTGATGATATAGTTAATTGGACATGGTTTGAACATCCAGGTAAGGATGCTTTGGTAATGGGTTTACAAGAATTATATCAATTAGGTGCATTAAATGATGCGGGAAAAATTACTGAAAGAGGTAGACAAATGGCTTTGCTTCCATTACAACCGCATTTAAGTAGTGTTCTTATCAAAGCTAGTGAAATGGGTTGTTTAGAACCAGTTATTGATATTGTTTCATGTTTAAGTGTTGAGAATTTATTATTAAATCCGCCACCAGAGTTAAGAGATGATGTTAATGAACGTCGTTTGTCGTTATGTAATGATGGTAGAAGATGTGGTGATTTAATAATGATGAAGGAATTGTTTGATATTTATTTTTATGACTTGGATAAAGATCATTCTGATGGTAGTGAAAAAAGTGAATGGTGTAAACAACTTTGTGTTTCATATCGTGGATTTAAGAATGTTGTAAAAGTAAGAGAGCAATTAAGAATGTATTGTAAAAAATTATTCGATAAATCTAAGGAAGTTTATGACGATGATGAAGATTCTCATAAATTGAAGGGTAACCAAAATGAGATAGCAAACATATTAAAATGTTTCTTAAGTGGGTTTGCAAAAAATACTGCCATTGGTATGCCAGATAGATCATACAGAACTGTAACTACTGGTGAAACAATCAGTGTTCATCCATCATCAATGTTATTTTTAAACAAAGATTGTCCTGGTATTTTGTACACTGAATATGTCTTCACAACAAAAGGTTATGCTCGTAATGTCAGTAGAATTGATCTATCATGGTTACAAGAAGTAGTAAGCAATGGCACAGCCGTTGCCAAGGAAAAAATTTCTAGTTAAAAACCATAACCCAGCACATTCATACTCGTACACACACACACACACACACACATATATATATATAACCATAATTATTGTAATTTATGCATTGTAGATAGATTATTTATTTACATTTTACTTTAAAATCCAAATCCAAATACAAACTCTCAAAATTTTAACAACCCTTTAATCAAGAAAGCTTATTTAGTATGTTGAGTACACCATTGACTCATCAAAATAAAACAACATTTAATTTCAAACTGCCATCTCTTTATATACTGGCTATGACTCTTACTTCGCAAATTAATGCTTCTATGAGTCAAAAATAATACGCGAGTTTTTCAAATGGAAGCCTTTGGGCATACAGTTTCCATCTCATCTCATCACATCAATTTTTGAAAAATTCAATATTTACATTTATATAAGGGTATCAATTAAGAGTTGAGTGATTGGAAATGGATGTGATTGTTCTCTATTGTCTAGAGTTCATTCTATATCCCAATAAACTTGTTGTAGCATCTGTGCTGAGAAGTAACTGATAGAGATGAAAGTGACAACCACTCTACTACAAAGCAGTAAAAAAATAATTGATAAATATTCACTATATGTTCCAAAGCAAGCTGTGTTTCCTAAAGGGTTTCAAGTTGCTTCTACTGCATCTGGTGTGAAGAAAAATGGTGCCTTAGATTTAGGTATTATTAAGAATGTTAATACTTCTCGCCAATCTAGTGCTGCTGCTGTTTTCACTACTAATAAATTTAAAGCAGCTCCAGTTTTATTATCGAAACAAATTTTAGATAATACTTCTGGTAAAGGTGTAAATTCCATTGTCATCAATTCTGGTTGTGCAAACTCAGTAACTGGTGAAGTTGGTATGAACGACGCTAAAGTATTAGTCGATTTAGTAAACAAGAATCTAGGTACAAAAGATTCTACATTAACAATGTCTACCGGTGTCATTGGTCAAAGATTACAAATGGATAAAATTTCTAAAGGTATTAACGAAATTTTCCAAAAGAGCAAGTTCAATGATGATTTTGAATCTTGGTTAAATCTAGCTAAATCTATATGTACAACTGATACTTTCCCAAAATTGGTGTCATCAAAATTCACATTACCAAATGGTACCGAATATACTTTAACTGGTATGGCTAAAGGTGCAGGTATGATCTGCCCTAACATGGCTACGTTATTAGGTTATGTTATTACTGATCTACCAATTGAAAGTAAAGCTTTACAAAGTATGTTAAAATATGCTACTAGCCGTTCATTCAATTGTATAAGTGTGGATGGTGATATGAGTACAAATGATACTATTTGTATGATTGCTAATGGTGCTATCGATACTCCAGAAATTACCGAATTATCTGAAGAGTTTAAAATAGTACAAAATCAAGTAACTGAGTTTGCTCAACAATTAGCTCAATTAGTTGTACGTGATGGTGAAGGTTCAACAAAATTTGTAACTATCAATGTTAAAAATTCTTTGAAGTTTGAAGATGCTCATGCAATTGCCAAATCAATTTCCAATTCTATGTTAGTAAAGACTGCATTATATGGTCAAGATGCAAACTGGGGTAGAATTTTATGTGCAATTGGTTACACTGAATTGGAAAATTTAGCATCATTAGATATCAACAAGATTAATGTAAGTTTTGTTGCTACTGATGGTTCAGAACCAAAAGAGTTGAAGTTAATCGTTAATGGTGTACCTCAGTTGGAAATTGATGAAGAAAGAGCTTCTCAATTATTAGCACTAGAGGATTTGGAAATCTCTGTTGATTTGAAAACAGGTGATGAATCTTCTCAATTTTGGACCTGTGATTTAACTCATGAATATGTTACCATTAATGGTGACTACCGTTCATAAACAAATAATATGCATGATATAAATAAATAAATATATAAATAAAATAAAAATTATAATATTAATTAAACAAAATTTTGAATTGACAATTATTATTAAAATTATTATATATGCTATATAGTTCTAGATGTACATATCAATGAAATAAAGATTAAGACTTAATATTAAATTTAAGTAAAACTTTTTTCATTACTAATAATTTCTGATAGTGGAATATGTAGGTCTTCAATAGATTTTTCTACAGCATCTGGCATTTCCATCAAACCATAAATAGCAATAGTAATTAAACCTAAAATACCAGCCAAACAAGAGAATGTCATAGCGACAATACCTTTGGCAGTAAAACCTGAAGGAATACTCTTTGGCTGAACATTTTGTCCAGTTAAATCCATATAATTGACAGAGTTAGCAGCGGCATTACCTGAAACATCAATACCGACATTCTTACAAATTTGTAAACCATTTTCAGTAATTTGTTGAGATGCTGTGGATTGGATAGTTTCTGGATCTTCAATCAGAACGATAGATAAACCTTGCAGCATATGCCATTCAATATGACAATGAAAGAACCAAATACCTGGGTTATCAGCTTTAAAACGAATAACAAAATTTGATTTAGGGTTAACATAAATGGTATCTCTTCTCATCGGATATTGTGGGTAACTTGTAACATCAGAATCATCAAATTCATGTGGGTCTTCACCTGCGCCAGCATCATAAGCACGGTCTCTCCAGATTACTTGGAATGCATGACCATGCAAGTGGAAAGGATGCTTACCTGTATCCAAATTATTCAAAACAATTTCCACAATTTCATCTTTCTTCAAAACAAAGGAGTTGGTATTAGTACCATAAATATATGGATTAGTGGCATCTTTGCCCGCTGACAACACTGTCATTAAAGTTGGAACCTTTGGTGCAACATATGTAATGTTGTTAAAGAAAGCATAATTGATACCATCAATTAAATTATCCATTGCTAAATCCAAAGTAATTCTGTAGTCAGCAGTATCAAATAATTCCTGTTGCTCATATGGGATTAGATAGAAATCATCCAGGTAATTATCAAGAGAGTCAACAAAGTTTTCTTCAGGTATTGGAGCACTTGAGTTGTACGTTAAATAAGAAGTGGCATTTAAGTGTAATGATTTTGGAATAACATCTAACATGGTATCATCGAACTTTTGCATAATAGCAAAATTCTTAGAAGTATCATTCTTTGTTGTCAATAAAACAGAGTATCTTTGAGCTACTGTTACATAAAGCATATCTGTAGTGTTTTTTTCAGTGTATACACCATCAACTTCAACAACAGTTAGGTCATGATCTTCAATCCAAAAATATTGAGATACAAAACCTCCAGAATTAATTAATCTCAATAGATATGTTGTATTTGGTTTGACATTCCAAGTTAAATTTGTTGTATCATTAATAATAATATTTTGTGGGACTGGTTCAGCACCTGTTGGATTAAATAAATTCAAAAAATCTGGCACCAATTTAGCAGTAACTTTATCATACCATTCACCAATTTCTAAAGTAATTTCTTCATCATATTCATATGGGAAATTTTTATTATTTTCACCATCATCAACAATAAATTTACCTTTAAACCCATCTTGATATTGACCTAAAGTATGAGAATGATACCAATAAGCACCGACGTTATCGTTAACAGTGAAATTGTATAACATTGTATCACCTGGAGCAATTGGACATTGAGTTAACATTGGAGGACCATCCATTTGATTTTGACCTTTCATAAATAAACCATGAACATGTAAAGTTGTATTAGCATCAGTGAAACCATTGTTCAAATAAATTTGAACAGTATCGCCTTTTTGAACTCTGACATCAGGCCAAGGAAATTCACCATTACAAGTAATGACATCTCTTTCAGTGATACCATCTACACTGTGCTTCCCCCAACCAGTGGTCCAATTGAAAGTATGTGTAGCAGCATGAACATTTGCACTTAGCAAAGAAAATAGAAAAGCAACAACAATAAAGTTGTTTGAACCTAACATTTCTATATGAGTTATTATAAAAGTTTACAGTTATTAGCCAACCAACGTAACCAAATGGTTCCAAAGAACAGAAACTTTATAACTTAACTTATACTAAACTCTGTCATTATATATATTTATATATATAATGACAAATTCATCGATTTTGGATAAAATTTATCTTTAACCAAAACCTAAATGAATAGATTATTGGTTGAACATGCAACAATAATACGTCAAATTAGGGTGTAACTGAACTGTAAATTCAACAGTCACCGAAATATTAACTAATGCACGAGTCAGTGAAAGAATAACTATGGTTGCTGCACAGTAAGACATATATCGCTGTTTTCAAATTACAATACAAAAGAGTTTCAATTAATGATTAAATTGAATGAATGTAATTCTACTGCGCTAAAACATTCCTAGAATATCAACAACGAATGATAAACAGAAATTTAAATCGAATGCAGCCAACAATTGAAGTACTGTTCCTGAGAACACCACCAATAGATAAGACAACACAACACTATCAAAGCTATAGGAAAATAATAAAATTATTCAAAGAAAGACACCCAATCAGGATTACATACTTACCAGTATACCCAAATAATCGCAACTTATCTACACATAGTAAAGACCACTGCAACGAACTATAAACAACTGCATAGAACATTGCAAAGGTACATCCAGGAGATTAAATTTATGCAACAATTGCATAATTTAAACTGTCACTGGCACTAATTATCTGGCAGGAAACAAACTAAAATAGCGATGAGTTTATGCAATTATAGCGGTTTACACCCTTTTTAATGCTTTAGAAAACATGTTTGTACGGCTGTTTCTTGGGTTTTAGGCGATTTTTTTTTCAGATTGGGTGCATAGTGCGATTCCCTCAGTAGCCGCATCTGGAAGATAGAAAGTTATAGTTAATATTATGGATATGCTGTTTGATTGGAATACAGTTATACAACTAGATAAAGATATGGATATATATAGATATAGGTGTTTTGTGGTACTAGATCAATCTTATAGGTCATCGATTTTTTCAAAATCTTGTTCGTTGTAGTATGCACATAGGATTGTTCTATCGTTGAATTTAGATCCTGATAATTTCTTGATACTTGATGCAGATGCTTCTAATGTTTTGAATTTAATATATATGTTACCGATGCTCTCTCCGAAATGTTCGAATGTCAGTCTGTAGTCAGCTGTTGGCTTGTTGATCCTAATGGATTCTACTTCTTCTAATCCAGATTTTAATGTATCTATAATTTCAGAGGCAAATGCTGGATTCTTTAAATCTAATGGATCCACTACATTTAATAGTAAGATTACTTTCGATTCAATAGATTTTTTCTCTGTGACTAATTTAGACAAATTCTGGAAAGTTAAAGCTGATGAATCTTGAATGAAGGCAGTTTCATTAGGTTTAAACCATTTATATCCAGTAATAATATCTGTTTGATTTTTCAATTGAACTAAAACACATTTAGTGAAAATATTCTCAACTTCATCTTTTTTGTAAAATAGTGGCTTAATAAAACTTAATTTAACTTTTAATTCTTTGGTAATTTTATCTTCATCGATATCATCCATTTCTAACATATTTTCAATCGCAATTATATTACCATCACACAATGGATTTGTATTATTACTCTGTAAAATAAATTGACTTGGTCTTTTCCAAATGGCTTCTTTTAATTGAACTCTTCCATTAAAAAACTCTTTGCATGCTAAAACAACTGTAACTGCATCCATACTATCTAATTCTACAACAACATAATTAGACCCATCAGTTGCCTTTTTAAATGATTTTAGTTCGTATTCATCTTCTAACCCAGTTAAAAAACTACTTAGTAATTTTTTCAAGTCTTCTAGTACTTTTTCAAGTGCAACACCTTCTTCAGTGACAAGATTTTCAATTATTATTTGAGTATTTGCTTTGGAAAATTTCATGTTAGTGTCAGTTGGATCTTCAAATAGATTTCTGGTTCTTCTACTCTTGGAACCACCATGAGCAACAACTGTATCTAATTTTTTATAATCTATTACTTGAAGTTGACCAGGTTGTGGGAATAATCCAGATAATTTAGCTCGTTCTGCTGGAACTTTTTCAAATCCTTTAGGGGTAATATCCCATCTAGATGGCTGTTTTCTTTCTCTTTTATCAATCGGAATGACATTAGATAAATCTTCATTACTGTATCCAACTCCAGAGTTAGATGCCTTATTGTAATTTCTATTAGAATTATTCCCATTATTATACCTATTTTTGCTACCTTGTCTATGATTTTGGTAAGATGCATATTGTCTTTGTGGTCTTTGGTTGTTTGCAGATTGTGATTGACTTTGATAACGACTTTGTTGTCTAGATTGATTACCTCTTCTGTTATCATATCTGTTAATGCCTGCATTTGTATTGGTATTGGCATAATTATTATAGTTATTATTATTATTGTAATTATTATAGTTACCATTATAATTATTATTGGCTTGCATTGGCTGTCTTGGGTCCCTTGGTAAGGAATCAACCTTGACCCTCTTATAATCATTTGATACTGGAGCAGACGGTTGTGTTCTTGATGCAGATGAATTGATTCCTGAAACTCCATTAGGTTTCTCTTTTTGACCCATTGAAGCAATGATCTTGGATCTCAAATCCTCTAAAGAGTTTTTATCAGCCATTTTAATAGTTCAATGATACGGCTTACCTGATTTATCTTATAATTAAAATCAATTTTATTCACTAAATACTGCATTTTTCAATTCTAATTCATTTATTAAATAGTTTTTCATTTTAAGAAAATTTGACATTTTTCCATTTTGGTATTGACTACGTGGAAAAATACTAAAATTTATAAGATATATAGATTAATATATATATATATATTAGGTATTGCTTTACATTCTATTGCTTTATATATTAGAAAACTATATCAATTGATAGCATCTAGACATGTATGGGAGGACTAGTCTAACAATGTCGTTGTATCAATTATTTTTTTTACTTTCATACGCTAGTTATGCTCTTTGTACAGTTTTAGGTATTGACTATGGCCAACAAGATATTAAAGCTTTCGCTGTGGGGAAAAATGGCCAAATGAAATTGGTTTTAACACCTGGAAATGAAGAGAAATTTCTTTCAGGACTGGCAATTAGAGCTCCTGAGGAAAATGCAAGAAATGTGGAAATTTTATATGATATCAATGTCAAGAAAATTACTTCAGAGTTACCAATGAATGCCCTTTTAGATTTAAAGTCATTGTTAGGTAAAACTTCTAAAGACGATGCTGATGTTAAACATTATGTGGAAAAACATCCTTCTGTGAAAATTAGCTATAGCCCAAGAGACACCATTTTATTTGAAGTCGATAATGTCAAATATCCAATCGAAGAGATTGTTGCTTTGAACTTCAATCATATCATCAACCAAGCTAATTCAATGTTAAAAAAGAGTGGAAGTTCTTCTTATGAATCTGTTGATGATATTGCTATTTCCATTCCTGATTATTTCAGTCAAAATCAACGTATGGCATTATTAAATTCTATTCTTTTCAATAGTGCTGATATTAATTACAACTTAGTAAGTGACACTATGTCTTCTGCTATCAGTTTTGCTATGAAAGAACGCAACCTTCAATTTGGTGATAATTATTATGTTGTTTATGATATGGGAAGTGGTTCAACACAAGCTTCTCTTTTCAGAATTAACCAATCTTCAGATCAAGATAAAACAAAATCTATAGAATTAGTTGGTTATGGATATGATACTAAACTTGGTGGTACAACTTTCACGTTAGCCATGTTAAATTTAATTAAAGAAAAATTTTTAGCTAGTAACCCGCAACTTAGAAGTAATGTATTTTCATCAAACCCTGCAATAATGAGTAGACTATTTCAAATAGCCGAATCTGTTAAATTGAAATTATCAACTGATAAATCCACTGAAATAAATTTAAACTCTATGATTCCTAACATTAATTTCCAAACGGTTATTACCAGAGAAGAATTTGAAGAATATACGAAAACTTATTCACGCCGTTCAATTAAACCCTTACTTGACATGCTAGGTAATCAATTTGGTGATTCTGTAGTTTCTAAAGAAATGATTAAAGAAATTATATTAACTGGGAATGGTAACCGTGTTACAAATGTTCAAAATGAATTATCAAACTTTATGGGAAATGATAAATTGAATAGAATCTTGAATACAGATCAATCTGCTGCTGTTGGTGCTACTATTATTGATGTTAAAAAGGCAAAGCATTTTGCTATGCCACCATTAAATATCATTGACCGTTCCATTCATTCATATTCTATTAAAATGCAAGATAAGCTGGAGAAAGAAGTTATATTTGGCAAGGGTAGTATCTATCCTACTTCCAAATCTTTTATTTTAAAAACAATGGATATTGTACCTGATTACATATCATTTGATGCCTACGAAGATTCAGAGTTAATCAGTAAATATACTTATAACACGAAAAGTATTAAAGCAAAATTTGATAAAGAAACATGCCCTTTTGGTGTTGTTGTTGATGCTATATTTACTCTTTCCTCAGATAAGTTATTCGAAGTTTCTGGAGCAAAAGTAACCTGCATGCATAAACCTTTACGTTCTGCTGAAAACAATTCTGATATTACTGAACATTTGTATATGATAGACAGTGATAAAATTGACATGAAGCATTTAACTCTAAATAATAAATTTGTCTTTAATACAGAAAATGATTCATTCCAAGAATTATCACACGATGAACGTCAAACTATTGTAAATCGTATTAACTCTGTAAATAAAAAAGAATCTGATCGCTTAGCGTCAGATGCTCTTAAGAAAGATTTTAGAAAGTCATTGAATACTGCAATCGATTTATTAAATGCCCTAAAAGATAATGATGACTATCCTGATGTTGAATATAACGAATTATTAAAATTGGTTAATGAATATGGCACTTTAAAAGAAGTTGATCTTAAAAATATATCAAAAGAAAAACTTTCACAACTTTTAAATGTTTTGAATGATAAAATAGATATTATCGAAACTTATAACAAAGGTATTAACGAAAACCTAAATGTTGAAGTGTTTATTCAGCTTCTTGAAGGTGCATCCTTATTTTTTTCCAATATCACGCAAAGAGATGAAGAAATGAAGAGAATGTTAGCATCAACAGAGAGTAAATACATAGAAGTGGGAATGAGTGGTATTGAAATGTTTGATACGATTATTCTTTCTCGTTATTTGGAAAGAGCATTAGTGGATTGGGACTCTACACTAGCGGAAGTAAGCGAATTTTCAGCAACATTACATGAGCTTATCGAAGAAAATTCATTTGATGAATTAGATGTTAAGTCATTATATGAATTTAAGCTATATGGTTATGATCTATTAGACAGGGCTTACAGACTTATATTATTCTATGAAAGATCACTAGCCTATAAACTAAATGTAGTGAAAACAGAGTATGAAAAAAGAGTTAAAGAGGATGATACAACTCAAACGAATCACAGTACTATAAGAGAGAGACGTATTGAAAAGTATGAAAATATTCATGATGAATTATAAGAAAAGACAATAACGATTTTGTTTTTTGCGATTTCTATATAATTCAACAATTTTAAATAAACTACTTAATGAATACATAATCTTTAATTTAATTAAGTAACGAACTTTACTTTTTATCAATCAAAGTTACTACTATTGCTGCTTGTTGAACAGAACTTTATAGTATTTACAGCTTCAAAAATAATGAGCCATCGCATTATTTCACTTTCCCCTGTCTGCACTATCCAGAAGAGCCAACATTTGAAAATTGAAATTTGAAAGGCTTTTAAATAACGAGATGATTAATAATGATAATATGAATAAGTTATATACTTTATTTGTATTGTAGTGAAACCATTATATAATAATATTGTTAACTATATTAATAAAAATATTTTAAGAGTAATATTCATATATATATTGGTATAATTGTTACAATACTAAAGATATTCTTTTGTGCTGAAATATCTGTATCAATTTGTGAAAAGCTACATTAAAGAAAGGGAGAGTACATTTGCAATTTTTATAGATTATTATTAATACACAAGAGTATTATTAATTTTAAATGTCATCAGATTTAGAAAATGGAGAACCATTCCGTAACAACGATCCCAATTGTAACAGTAGCCACCATCAGGATAGAGCATTATTTACTAATTCAATAGAGTTAGTGGAAAGCTTCATATTTCCAGATATCAGAGCATTATACAATTTAAAACTTTTCAAAAACAAAGAATTAACATATAACGAAATCAAACTAACTGGGTTTGAAGTATATATTGTTGAACAATGGATTGCTGAACGGAAAGTATCATCCTCAATTACTTGCTATACTGGGAATTCTCAAGATGTTATATCTGCCGTTGAAGTGATATTACCATCTGATCCATCAAAATGGCTTCAAGAATTTCAAGAATATCATAAGGAACTTTTAGAATTTGCTCAACCAAAATCAATTGCAGAAGGTACTTTATTTATAACGAATTTATTCAATGTTACTTCTGCTTTGAATTTATTACATATAGAATGTGGCGATATTAGAAGTATTTGGGATAATTTTAAAATTAATTTTGATTTGAAACGTTTACATTGTGGTGGTAGATCTGCTTTGTTACTTAATGCCCCAACTGCTGCTGCTGAAGACAAATTCTCTCAGTTATATAGAATCCCAATGGAGAAAAGCTCAAGACAGTCACAAATGGAAACGAAATATTCTCCTCAAAATGAAGCTAACATCAATAATACTAATAACCAAGGGGATTTGACACCCTGTTTCAATCCTGTTGTTGAGTTAATAACGTTAATTCAAATCGCTTTAGGATACTTTAATCTACATCCAGTTTGTTGTGCAAAGGAGGGTTTAATTTTTGATGGAACAAAAGTCTCTATTGATAAATGGTGGGATGATTATGGGAAATTGTACTTTGGTTTGGAAAAACCGAAGAAAGAAGCTACAATTGGTCCAACAACGGTTGCTGCGTTACTTAGTTTAGTAATGAGTTGCTATCTAAAATTAGTTGTAGCAGATTGTACATCTTCAAAAGACCCTTTTGATGAAGATGACTTCTATTCCGCAATTTACACTTTTCAAAAGAAACATGGCCTATCAAAAAGCAATCCTACTGTGTATCTTGACCATCATACACTAGAAAAATTATTTGAGGTGTCTGCTAAAACTTCAAATTCTGATATTTTTAAATTTAAGAAAGTGGTCAAATCAACTGTTCAAGATATTACTCGTAAAGGTGCTAAACCTGCATCTAATGAAATATTAACTACAGATTTAGACGTTTTCATTCAGAATGTTAATGCTGGTTCATTATGTGCTTTATGGAAAGGAAAATCACAATCAGCTAAAAGTTTAAAGAAGTCTTATGGACGTAAGGCATTTTGTAAATTAAAGTACAATAATGGTGATCCTAAAAAGGTTTTAGAAGACCAAGTGTTACGTTTAAAACAGAATGAGTTAAATAATGAAATTGAGTATTTTAATGACGATGAAAGTGATGATAGTAATAGCTTAGGATTAGCTGGTGACGATGAAATTTCTAATCTCCGAAGATTTAATACATCAGCATCATCAATGTCAATATCTTCCATGGTTTGTAATTATGATAAAAATAAATATTTACAAAGTTATGGTATTAATAAGATTTATCAGAAGGAGTATTATCGGAGGAATTCATTTTCTAACATAAAAGAGCAGCCAAAAATGGTAAGTGAAGTAAGTGCAGAATCTGATATTGCTGCTATGTGTAAGTTGCATCGTTGTGTTTCTCTTTCAAAAGTACAGGATACTATCGAAACATGGTCGTTACCGTTTGATCCATCATTGGTTAAAATGGCCAATGACCTTTTACATGTCATGGAAGAACTAGGTATACGGAAAGGTGTTGACACCTTACAAGGTTCATTTTTTACAATTATGGAACATGATACATCATTACAATATGATGAATTTCAATTTTCTGAACTAAAAAAGCATCTAAAAGATACTTATGAAAACTGTACTGACAATGCAACTAAATTCAAAGGGCTTCATGAGGAAATTGAGAAGAGAAAGAAATTAATTATTAACGAAATGCGTGAACTAGATTCGTTATCATCCAAACTAAAATATAATATTAGAGTTTTAGATAGGCGTATGAGAGATGTTGAACATAGTGTCAATCAGTTTGATTCCAAATTGAAAGCTATCGAAAAAACATTTAAGGATCAATATTTATATTCAGCTGTTCCCATTGAATCATTATCTGGTATCAATCAATTTGATGATCATGTCAAGTCAATATTACGTTCACAAGCTGACGATTACAATTGTATTAGTATCAAGATGATAAATAAAATCCGTGAAGGTGATTTCCTACCTAATTTTAGGTTATGGAGTTCTTGGGTATTTGAAAAGCTATTTTACAAACCACAATCTTCCATCGAGAAAAAAAAAATATGAGATATCATGCATTTATTTATATATTTGTTTATTTATTAGTTGTCTATTTTTTTTATTATATATGGTATTAGGTATTATAAATAAATACAAGGGTTTTTAAGGTTATTCAATTTATTTTTATTATGCATCTATTTAATAAATAATATTTTAATATGTTATGGCTATACAGTTGGTATAACAAACTTCAAATCGTATGTCTGATTTAAAAAAGAAATACTATTCTTAAAATTCTGATAGTCTTTAGAATCCTTTTTTAATGTTGCGAAATCAAGTCCATTTAATATTTCAGATAGTTTTTTAATAATCTTCTTAATCCTAATCTCTATTTCTTCTTTCGTTTCTTGTAGTGAACTAGTGTTTTCCTTAATAAGGTCATTATGCTGATTTAAGTTCTCATTTAAAAATATATCAAAATTGGAATTTTTCATTATTTTTTGCTCAATTAAGAAGATTTTGATGGAATTAATATGTTCACTTACATGATTAATCAACGTCCATATTTTTCTATTCATATACTCCTGTTGTTCAATTTGATATATCAGTTTATAATTTTCTGAAATTAATTTACTTATTTTATCATCTTTTGAAGATTCATCATAAGTGGTTTGATTTGATGGGTATACTTCTTTACAGTAATGTTCATATGACAAGCCTGATTGTTTAGCCATTTTATTTAATAGGGTTCCAACAACTTCGGTTTGTTGTCTACTCGATCTGCATTCTGAACTGAGCACTCTCGTTAGTTGTAGAATATATTCAAAGTTATCTGAATTATTTTGTTCCATTTTAAAAGTTTCTTATTGTTTATAGTATAATATATAAAACTTTCTATTGCATCAGTATCAATCTTATCACTGAACCTTCTCTTGAAAGTATAGAAGTTTGTAATTTTAATATCTAATTTTGATAAATCGGCTAGCTAAATTGTGATATTTTTGTTGTAATAAAGGCAAATATTGTCAAAATCACAAACTATCGATTTGTCATTGAATCACAATGGATAATAGATTTTAATTTATTAAGAATTGAAGAACAATAGTTCTTATAAGTTTATTAATTCTTTTGTTATAACTGAATTTGAATTATTTAAGAATTTGGATTGTGGTGCAATTGATTTCTCTACAAATTTCAATATTGAATGAAGCGGTGGCTCAATGGTAGAGCTTTCGACTCCAATTAAGTACTGGACTTTGTTCGGAATGAGAGATTGCAATCGAAGGGTTGCAGGTTCGATTCCTGTCCGTTTCATTTATATTTTTTGCACTTACATTTTTTAGTAAGAAATAACTATTATAGTACCAAAATATGGTTTGCTTTAAACATAATATATTCATAAACATAGTAGATCAACTAAATGGATATCTATTGATTACTTCATTAAATTTTCTTGGCTTTTAAATTTACCAATTACTTATATTTCTCATCACTTCCAACTGTGGCTTCTCACTCTTTTTGAAATTTTGATATTAGAAAAAAGTCAACAGGACCCAAAGTATATAAGATGAGTTAGATACTTCTGAAACATTGTAAAGTTATATTCTGTTAACATTTATTGTGAAGTGTAATTGAGTGATAAACCCCTGCCAATATCCATATAGATTATCAAAAAATGAGTGAAGAAAAGCATCATGCTGATTATACTAGTTTTTCAACTAGTTCAAACAGAGAAGAAGTATTACAAACATTATTAGATTCTTATGAAGCTCTAACCTTTGATCAAGACAACTGGGTTTGTAACTTGTCTAATGCTTCTTCACTATTGTGGCATGCTTACAAATCATTGAATGTAAATGTTAACTGGACTGGTTTTTATTTAACCCAAAAATCAAATAATCAAGAGTTAATTTTAGGTCCATTTCAAGGTAAAGTTGCATGCCAATTAATTCAATTCGGTAAAGGTGTCTGTGGTATTGCTGCATCATCGAAGGAAACTCAATTAGTTCCTGATGTCAATAAATTTCCTGGTCATATAGCATGTGATGGAGAAACAAAGAGTGAAATTGTTGTCCCAATTGTGAATGAAAAAGATGAGACTCTTGGTGTCATTGATTTGGATTGTTTAGATTACGATGGATTTACTGAAATTGACAAGGTCTATTTAGAAAAATTAGCAAAATTGATTGTTAAGACTTGTAATTTCTAAATATAATTATATATATGTATATATGTAATTAAAAATGCATTCTGTATCATATAATTATCTTTTTTTTTTCTCTTTGTTCTGATCAATTAGTTGGAAAGATTGGTTATCTTCACAGAGTGTAAGTGTTTCCATTGTTGACCCGGTAATGAATCTTCACATTTGATATTCAATCTATTAATATTGACACTTTGATTTATATATCAAAAAATCCTAGTTTACCCGGAATCTTTAAAATTTTCCTAAGAGTGAATCTGAATAATTATGCGATGAGATGCATTAAGAGCTGATTTAAATTGTAACTGATATAGAACAATTGACTTGGTATGACAAGGAAGGAGATATCATATTGATCAATTTAGATATATATAAATAAATAATTTGCTAATTTGAATTTCTGAAGTAAATTTTAATATGGTTATCACCATGAGCTCTAAAAAGAGAGCTGTAGAAGATGATAACGTTGAAAGTGAAGCTGAACCAGATCAAATAAACGTTGTTGGGCTAATTGATGCCAATGTCAGTGAGGAAGAAAGTGGTTCAGAATCATTCCACTCTGCTAATATCAGTGAAAATGATGATAAAAAATTTGAAATAGAAGATTCAGATGATGAATTCAATAGATTATTAGCTGAAGAAGAAAATGAAGATGAAGAATATAATTCATCTGATTTCTCTGATGATTCTGCTTCTATCACTGATAAATTGTCAGGTGTCAAGTTGCATAACATAGCTGAACAAAACATTGAAACTAAATATTCCGATGGTAGATTAAGAATTATTAAGCCAGAGATTAATCCAATTTATGATAGTGAT
>JANIWO010000044.1:0-77572 GCA_030555675.1 Vanderwaltozyma tropicalis
GTACCAACGGTTCGACATGTTTCTCCTCTTCTACCATTTCGATCTCAAACCTTTCAACTATCTTGGAATCATATTCTTCTAATAATGAAATTGCTAATATATAACCATGCTCGAGATAATTTTCCTAAATTAATTCAGTTTATTAATACTATGATCATATGGAGTAACATAAAAGAACAAACGCGATAATAATATGTTTTAGCATTTTGCTCGCTCTCTGTTTACTTTGATTAACTAAATTCTTAAGTTATATAAGAAATATCAATACAAATTTAAGAAACCACCATATCCGTACCATTTTAACAATTATATATGCCCAAAAAGGATACCAACGAAACAAATTTAAATTATAAATTTATATATGATTAATATTAGTAAGTAAAATAAATATGATGGAAATGAACTATTTTTAATAACTAACTCATTTAAGTTTGATGGAATATATTTAATACTCAATTAAATTGCTTTTTGTTGTGTGTATATATCACATGGAGCATCGATGAATTGTGGTGGACTAGAAGAAGCTTTTTTCTTTTTCAATTGGACTAAGGCATCTTCTAATTCTTTCACAGTGTTAGATGAACCACCACAAGCAATGATAATTACAATATCATCAGGAGTTAATTTAGAACCTAAAGCTTTTTCTAAAAGATTGGTATTATAACCTAAATGCAAAGCAGCGCCACAAGCAGGTTCTGCTACCATGTTAAAATCTTGAGTATATTTTAAACATGTTTCAACGACATCTGAATCTTCTACGACAACAGATTTTGAATTATATTTTTGAGCATATTCGAAAGTTTTATTTGAAATACAAGCGGTACCTAAAGAAGTGGCAATAGTAGAAATATTTGTAAATTGAACTTGCTTTTGCATCTTTAGAGAAGTACCAAATACTTGACAGCCATTAGTCTCTACACCAACTAATGGTATTTTATTTGCTAAATTATATTTTTCTAAACCTTGAATGATACCATTATATAAACCACCACCACCAACACTACAAACTATGGCTTTAATTTTATTAATATCTATTTTTTGTTGATTAAAAGTTTCAATCATTTCATCTATCATAGTAGCATGACCTTCCCAAATATCAGGACTATCAAATGGATGAACATAAATTGGTTCAACAACATTTTTATCAACTTTATTTAAAACATTTTTTTTCAAATATTGATCAGCTTCATTCCAATGATTACCATTAATAATAACATTAGCACCAGTGGCTTTAATTTTTTCTACCATTCTTTGCTTTGTTGCAGTTGGTACTACTACAGTACAAGGTAAAGATAACCTTTGAGAAGCAGTAGCAGCAGCTAAACCTGCATTACCACCAGAACTTGAAAAAATATGAGGTTTTTTATTACTATTTTTTTGAATTCTAATAGCATTTTTCATAATAATATTACCAATACCTCTACTTTTAAAACTACCACTTGGTTGTAAACATTCATATTTTAAAAAAAATTGTGGTAAATTTTTACCTGGGAAAAATTGTCTTAGTAAAGGAGTTTTGTTATACACCAATGACATATTTAAAATATATATATATATATATGAATATGTTTATGGATGAGTTTTCAATAAACTAAAAAAATAATTGAATTTATAAAAAAACAAGGATAAGAAAAAATTACATTCCATTTGATATTAACTCTTTATATATATATATATATTCTCTATAGCATTCTACAAATATATATATATAATGAGGTTAATATAACAATTAATCAATCACACTTGATTATCTAAGGGAAATACAATCCCGTTAACTTTTTTTTCAATAAAATATCAATATTGCTATCTTTCATCTCATCTCATCTCATTTCATCGCACTGTCTTTTTACAAACAATCAACGTAAAACATATAATGATAAGTTGATTGTCGTATGTACCCTTTGATAAATTTTATTTGAAAAGTTAACCGCACTTATATTCCCACTTGAAAACGCCCGCTGGTATACTTCCGCCTGGCTGATAAGTGGAAGTATATCAGCGAGAGACGCATTAGGACCTGCATATGCAATGCAACGGGAGGGGGGGAAAGAAAAAGAAAAAGAAAAGACTAAAAAATGCGATAAGAACCGATAACCCAAAAGGGTAACTGTTGCGCAAGCATCTCGCGCTGTGACGACGCGCTTTATGAAAAAAAACTTGATATCTGGAAAATAAAACACCAAAAATTTTTTTTTCAAAAATGAAAACAATGATTGAGAGATGACCTAAAGCGGACGATTGTGATTGTAAGTAGCAACGAAAAAATTAAATATTGAAAAAATGAAAACAAAGAAGGACTGAAATATTTGATTTAGATACCAAGATGTTTATGTATTATAGATGAATGTTATACAAATTACTATTGTAAAACATACCTTGTGTTGGTGGAAGGGTATAATCAATATACATAGGATCAAGGAAAAAGAAAAAGAAAAAGAAAATTGAACAGTATTCCTTTTGCTTAATGATGAGAAGTGCAAGCTTAGAAGATTTATCAGAAAGATTACTGATAAGGTCTCAAGAAGCTATACTACAATTGGATCTATGGATCCAGAATCAAAAACAGTGGGATGGTGAATTAGATAATGAAATCACTTTAAACAAATTATCTGATCAATATAATATTTACATGTCTCAATTGAATTCATTATATGTTAGATCTGAACATATAAGAAATAAACTAAACAATGAAAAGGAACGAAACAAGTTAAGAGCAAATAAACTGGAAAATGGGAATGAAATTGAACATAAAAATATAGAAGATTTAGTATTTGAATTCCAAGATCTTACTTTAAAATTAAATGAATTAGCAGAATCTCATAAAAAAAATTTATCACCAAAAAAATTATCAACTAGAAGTAGTTCAATTGATTCATTCAATTTAAAACCATTAAAAATTATCGAAAAGCAAAAAAAAATTGCCTTAAATAAAATAGCGAATAAAACTGTTACTTTTGATTTTTCCAAAAATCAATTAAAATTTAATAAATATGATAATAATAATAACGATAATAATATTGTTTCATTACCAAATTCACCAATTAAAAGAGGAAATAATTCAAAATTCAACGATAATAATGATCTTAAAAAATCTCTAAGACAGGCAAAGTCATATGATACAGGTTTAAATTCATCAAAGAAAAATTATAAAAATAAAAAAAACAATAATAATACAAATTCAACATATGATGCAATTTTTAAAAATAATCAAAGGTTATCCATATCATTTTTTGAAGAATATGAAAACTCAAATGTAACAGGTTCTACTACAAATATTGATTCAACTTTAAATACTATATCAAATATTTCAGATCAAGAAACTGTAATTTCTTCAAGTTCATTTATTGTAGATGATGATATTAAAACTGACTTTAATAAAGAAACATATCAGCCATTGAGAAGATATAATTCCCATGAAAGTATATTATCAACTAGATTTGAATCAGCTAACAATGATAATAATAATACTTTTGGAAGTAGATTTAAAACATTTGGAATGTCTTCATTCTTTGCAAAACCAACAACAGCACATATTACAGCAACGACAACTGCTACGACAATATCCGCAAGTGTCAGACCTTCCATTACTAATATTAGTGGAACTACAAGAAGCAAAAATAATAAACCATTTTTAAGAAATAGCAATTCTTTAAATACAAAGACAACTTCAAAAGATTTATTATCGATGTATACAAATAATCAAGAAAATCCAATTCAAGCACAACAAGAAAGGCAAAATCCGTCAAGCACAACTTCATTTTTTGATAAATGGAATTTTTTTGGTTTAACAACACCTTCTTCCACATCAGTGGTTAGTTCAGAGGTTGGAAAAAGAAACGAAGATCTTTCCACAGCAAGAGTTATTTATTCAAATAAGAATAAATTACCAAAACAACAAAGTATGAATAAAAATTATTCGACTTTAACTATCGGTCCAAATGGTTCCAAATTTCTGTCTCCAATTGATGAACCTGTCTTTAATAACACATTTTCATTTGAAGAACTTCACAATGCATTAAATACAGAATTAAGATTGTAACTTCAAAAAACGAAGCTATCAAAACATTGAAATTTGTAAACATATTACCTCAGAATTCTCATACATTATACCCAACAAATGGCATTAATAATAATTATTTTTCCATTTTGTAACACTATTTAACAACACGTATATCAACATACATAAATATTGATAATATCCTTCTAATATCATAAAATAAATTATTTTTTACAACTTTTATATATATTTATATTATTACTTATTGTTCAAAACTGTCATCAGCATTGTTAAACAATTTACTAACATTTTTTGGATTGGTTTTTGTTGAAACAGATAAGTTACTTTTCTTCTTAGGAGCAACTAGTTTTCTAGATTTACTCATAAATGTAATTGATGCACGAGCACTGCCAACAGCTCTATAAGATTTAGATACCTTAACGGTTTTATTACCCTCTTTAAATTTTGAATTAATATCATTGTTTGAACCAAAAGATTTAAGAACAGATGTTTCTCTTAAATCTTCAAAAGGAGAACTCTCAATGTCAGCATCAATTGTATCTAATCTAGAGGCGACAGAACTAGTACGTGAACTAGCTAATGTTTGTAACGACTTAATAGAACTATGACTCTTTAATGTGTGTAGGTCACTTGCATTCTCATTATTTCTATCTTTGCTTAAATTCTTATTCAATTCGAATTCTTCCAAATGTCTATTAGAATTTAAAAAAGAAAGACTTCTCTGTACAAAATCTTCTGAAATTACAAATTTCTTCTTCTTTATGGTATTTTGACTGGCTTGTATTTGCTGAGTATCTGGTTCGGGTTCTGTATCAGATGTTGCCATTACTGGCTCAATATCTTCATCAAATGGATTTTTATTTTCAATAATATCATCAACCATACTTTCAAAAAATGCAGAAGACTTTGCATTATTAACTAATTTCTTATCACTATCTATTTCTAATCGTTTTTCTCTCATCAATGCTCTTCTTTTAGCCCTATAAGCTTTTAGGTCATCATCTTCATCATCACTTAATTCTAATTCCATTCCGTTTCTTCTTCTCTTACGGAAACCACCATTTTTAATATCATGCAAAATTTTGTTAACCATTTGTAAATCCATTTCTTTATTCTCAGCAGCCATCATTTCACGTATTTCATCAGGATTAAAATTAGATTTACTGTAGTCATCAATCATTTTTTCAACTTCAGAATCGTATTCATCAGATAATTCACCATCTGCACCACCAATACCATGCCATTCATCTTCAGATTCCTCAGCTTCTACCTCAAACATATCAGTAACACCATTAGCTCTCATTTCCTTTAGTTTGGCATTTTTCTTCTTCTCTTGCTCTTTTCTTTTCTGCAATTCTAACTTAACCATTTCTTTATAAGTTTCTTCATCTTGCTCGTTACCTAATTCGGCTTCTTCTTGTTCTTCTTCTTCATTAGCTTTATTAAATTCGGAGGTTCCTAATGCATTATCAGTTGGTTGATTGAGATTATTGCCATAATGTCCAAGATTGATGGTATTAGGTGAATTATGGAAATCTTCATTTAGATCATCTTCAGAATCAGAATCACTAATGACCATAGTTTTATGAGTTTTTCGATTATTAATTTTAAAACCTTCCTCTTCTTCCTCTTCATTATTTTCTTCACCAAGGTTTGATTCAGTTGATTGTGGAATTACATCGTAGGTTATCACTTCTCTGAATTCATCGTGCTCTATGTTTTCTTCATCTAAGTTATCCTTGGGTACAGAAGTATTAGTATTATCTTCTTCTTCAACATCAAGTTTATTATCTAATTCAGGATCACTTTCAGGAATATCAGATTCTTCTAACTCATTTGCACTATAGTCAAAATCGCTCCCTTCATTGTCGCCAATTTCACCATCATTACCTTTGATTTTTTCATTCTCCTTTTCTCTTTGTCTAATTCTTTTATTACGAGCAATTTCTTGTTCTAACAAATTTTCAATAATTTCTTTCTCCTTTTCTATTTCTTCCATTTTATAACCTTTATTTTCCATAACCTCTCTTTGATGACTTAGAATTTGTTCCCTACTAGCTTTTTTTAAATTGTTAAATAAATCATTTAAACTAGATTGGTTTTTTTGAGGTTTAACTGTTGGTTTTTGTTTAGATCTCTTGGCTTTAATATTAAGTATTACTGCTTTAGCTGCATATGAAACTGCTGGAGTTATACTATCATCTTCACTATCAGAAAATTCGATATATTCTTTACCATTTGTTACATTCCTTAATTCATTCTCATAATTAGCCAATGCATTTAGTTTAGAACTTGATTTAACATGTGAAGGAGATCTTTCCTTCTCTATTCTTGATGATTCATTATCACTATTATTACTTAAGGTTGAACTGCTTTCTAACTTTTCATCTTCAGATGAACTATACTCATCTAAGTTAGCTAAGAAATCTTCTTTTGAAAATGTTTTCTTTGATATAATTTTTTTAATAGGACGTTTATATTCTGTACCAATAGATTTTTTATTTAATTCTAATTCTTCTTGTTGTAATTCCCTTTCTATTTCTTTTAATTTCAATTCGGAAGTAACTTGTATTTGATCAGTAATTGTAGAAGGAAAAATTTGAGTTTGTTCATCTAATTTATTAGAATCTGTTCCTACATGAGAAGATAAAATTTCATTAACTTGAGTTACTTGTGTTATTTGTGTATCTTCATTAATCTGTGTTACTTGAGTCATTTGTGTTGTTTCTACAGCTTGTGTGGTTGATATCATTTGAGTACTCATATCGAAATGTTCAGTGATAACTTGAGTAGTAGCTATTGGCTCATCTTCCTCTTTTTCTAAATCTTCACCACCATCATATAAATTTGAAATAATTTGAGTTTGAGAAAAAACCTGTGTTTGTTGTTGAACTTGTTCTTCAACATCTTTCTTCTTCCCATCCAACCTGTCTCTAATACGATCTAGTTTAGAGTTACCAAACAATATACTTTCACCAAGAGTAGGTATTACTACCTCAGAATTGTCACCATTTAAGTCAATATTACCATCATTGTCATCGTCTATTTCATCATCAACAACTTTCTTATAAGTAGTTCTTTTCTTTGTCTTTAAATCTTTAAAATCGTCGAATAAAGAATCCATTTCTAATTGAATAAACACACAGTGGTCTTATTAACAGATTAATTTAATCAATAGCTCTATTAGAAAACTAATAGTACCTTATCTGGCTTGATTTTATAACTTATATTAAATATCAATCGCGTTAAATCTCTATATGTTTTAATATTCAATATTTAAATTTAACGCGTCAAGAATTATTTTGAGATGACATGAGCTTTAAAGCTGTAATAAATAGTACTAATATACAAATTATATTAATATATGAATCAAGATTGATTTAAAATATTTAATTTATATTTAATTTATTATTTAACTTGTTTATAAAGTTAATCTATTTTACAAATTATTTGAATTAATGATTTAAAATTGTGCAGAAAATGATTTTTTTTTAAATTTATTTTATTTTAGGTGATTATGAAATTTTTTGGAAAAGTTAGTTTATTTCTTACTTTTCTTATGATGTTCATCATCATCATTTTCTTCATCATCATTACTACGTTTCTTAGATTTCTTCTTTAAAGAACTGTTGTATTCATCTTCCTTTGGTGCTACGTAATCTTTACTTCTCTCCTTTTCCTTTTCAACTTGCTTTTCAGCTTGTTGTTCCCTACGTTCTTGTAAACGTTTAACTTCTTTTTCCTTTTTACTCAAGAAATATTCACCACTTTCAATTTCCAAATCAACCTTTCTAGGTTGTTGAACAGGTGGGAATGGAGTGTAAACTTTCTTTTCCTTCTTTGGTTTAGCAGACTTCTTACGAGCAACATTTCTTTTCTTAAACATTGGTAAAAATCTTGACCAATCTTCATTAGCTAATTCTGGTCTTTTTGCTAATTCTCTTTTAATCATTAATTCTTTAATATGATAAATTGGATGAATATTTTTCATACAATCTTCAACAACACGACGAATTTCTTTTAAACCTTTAAATGGACCCATAACACTTACAGTATTACCTTGAACTAAAATGTAACATTTAGATAGTAATTCCAAGGCTTTTAAAGTATTACCATTTGGACCCACTAGACGTTGTCTTCTCTTAACAAATCTTTCCTTATTATTAACAAAATTACCAATTTTAATAACATCACAAGCCATTTCATCTTCTAAAATTCTAACAGCTTGAGGGAATGGAACAGAACGAGCTAATAACTTGATCAAATCACGAGCTTTCAAAATAATAGCAGGATCATAAGTCTTTCTAGTAGTCTTAACAGTCATTGAACCTTCCACTAAATTTAAAGTACATGCAATGTGAAATTTATCTAAAGCTCTAGTAACATCTTTCCAAACTGACTTCAAATAGATTTCCCTATACTTAGGAAACAAAGTCATAAAACTAGACTCTTCAGAGAATGGTAACCCAGATGCATTATCTTCTGGTTTAAATTCTTCAATTGCCCATTTATCAATATCTTCAGTATCCCAAGGCTTATCTCTATTATGTGTAGAAACCATCTTCTATTTTTACCTTCTTCTTCTTCTTGTTGTTGTCTCTTACCTCAACAACACTATACCAGCAATAGAATAGTTGCACTTGTAAATACATATACTTATATCACTAACTTTTAACAATTAATGAAATGAGCTTGCCATTGAAAATTTTTTTATTTCGCTAAAAAGTTTTCCAAAGCTTAATTATGTGAAAAAAATTAATTTTAAGCTCATCTCATCTCATCTCATTTAATAGAGGTTAGATTATTGTTATTTGTACTTCAAGTATTACCATTGTTATATGTTGTAAGTGGTGAGATATAGAGTTCTTTTGTTGGTAGTTTAGAGAGAAGTCAGTGGAAAAAATGGGTAAAAATACAGTGAATAATCGTAAAAAGGCAAGAGTTGACAAGAAGAGTAAACGTCGAGATGTGATATCACAAGCTGATAAGAAAAGAACTAAACTTAAAGTTGCCCGGATGAACAAAGAAGGTATGGACATGTCAGATGTGTTAAAGATGAATGATCATACTGCCAATAAGAATAAACGGTTAGTTTCAAATACTTTAGAAGCTAAAAAATTAATTAATGATAATGCCAAAGATCGTAAAATTTTAGGTAAAATTGAAGAGAAAAAGCAAGAAACTGAAGATAATATGCTGAAACAAATTGAATTGATGTCAGGTTTCTCTTTATAAATGCATTCATCATTGAACAAATACACAGAAATTAAATAAAATAAATGGGTTAAAAAGAATAATATAAATATTATATATAAAAATGGAATATAAATAATAATAGTAATATAACAGTTATTGTTAGTGCGTCAGTATGTACAGATTATATATAACTTTTTTTTCACCTTCAGTTTCATACTTTTGTTGATCTTAAACCAGCAGCAGAACGGAAAATAGCATCACCTTCAGCATACCCTCTACCAACACCAAACCCAATACCTAGCCAAACAGGGAATGCACGGCGTTTGAACAAAACGATAGAAGTCAATACACCAACACCAAAACCTAATCCTGTTTTAACTAAAACATTAGATAATACAATATCCCATTTTTCATTCAAAATAGATCTGGTGGGACTCATAACTTGCAATTCTTGACTATTTTTCAACTCTTCAGACATCGTACCCCTTGAGTAAACTCGATTGTAACCGTTAATAACACTTTAACAACTGTTATTCACTCATCAAACACTGTTTGAAGTGTCTACTAAAGCTTTAAATTGATTGAAATAGCTCCTTTTAAGCTCTTTTACTATGGGGCCGTGCGGGTAACAGGGTTGTCTTGGGATATGATTGGCTGGTTGGCTTGCTGACACTATAAGAATTGATCAATATATGCATAAAACCCACTATATACAAGTATATAACTGTAAACTTATGGTGAATTGGCGTATCCAGTATTAATGTAGTTGTTCAAGAGTGGTTTACCATAGCTACTTACACTGATACACTCACAATTTGGCTTAAGGTTCCAATATCTGAAAAATTATTAATACTGAAAAATTATTGCTATTAAAGGTTGCTACTACATTCAATTGATATTGAAAAGGTTGTAATTGCTAACCTGTTCTCTAGTAAGAGGGTGAACACTCTGTGAATGTTTAGAAGTCTTGTCAGTACAAGAGTTCCTAACATTTTATTCAAGAAATCAGTCGTTTCGTTTATTACAGTTCCAGTTATTGCAATTGGTGTATTTCAATTATTTAAGTGTACTTCAAATAATTATTATTCAACAGTTAATAGTTTAACAAACAAGATGACTCAAAGTAAAAATTTGTTTGTTGCTCCACAAGCTGCTCCAAGTTGGAATTGGACTCCAGAGAGTATTATTAGTGAATCTGAGAAAATTATTGCTGATTCTGAAAAATTTTTTGATAAATTAGGTTCAATTGAAAATCCAACTATTGAAAATTTTATTAAACCTTACAGATTAGATGAAGATCAATCTGCTTTGCTAGTTAATCAATTGACTTTTTTACAACATGTTTCTGATAATAAAGATATTAGAGATGCTTCAGTTAAAGCTACAGAATTATTACAAAATTTTGGTATTGAAACTTCCATTAGAGAAGATTTATTCTTACAATTCGATAAAATTTGGAATCAAATTAAAGATGATGTTAAATTTAATGATAAATTAACTTCAAATGCTAAAGATTTCGAAATTTTTAAGTTTGTTGAAAAATGTCATAAAGATTTTGTTCGTACTGGTTTAAATTTATCACCTGAAGAAAGAAATAAAGTTAAAGAAATTAAAAAGAAAATTGCTGCTAATTCTTTACAATATTCAAGTAATTTAGGTGAACAAAATGAATTCATTGCTTTCACTAAAGAAGAATTAGATGGTGTTTCAGAAACTGTAATGCAACAATTTGAAAAATTTACTGATGAAAAAACTGGTATTGAAAAATATAAAGTTACATTTAAATATCCTGATATTTTCCCAGTTTTAAAGACTGCTAAAGTCCCAGAAACTAGAAAACTTGCCTTTAATGCTGATCAAAATAAAGTTCCAGAAAATGAAGCTTTATTTATTGATACTTTAAAGTTAAGAAAAGAGTTATCTGATTTATTAGGTTATTCCACTTATGCTAATTATAATTTAGATATTAAAATGGCAAAGAATCAAGAAGCTGTTTTTGAATTTTTAAATGATTTAAAGACTAAATTGAAGCCATTAGGTGCAAAGGAAATTGAAATCCTAAAAGGTTTAAAGAAGAAGGAATGTGAAGAATTAAATATTCCATTTAATGATTCATATTATATTTGGGATCATCGTTATTATGATAATAAATATTTAAAAGATAATTTTAATGTTGATTTAGAAAAAATTTCTGAATATTATCCAATTACATCATCTATTGATGGTATGTTAAATATTTATGAAACTGTTATGAAATTGAAATTTGTTGAAGAAACTGATATTTCTAAAAAAAATGTTTGGCATGAAGATGTTAAACAATTATCTGTTTGGAAGATGGATAATCCAGAATCTCCAGAATTTGTTGGTTGGATTTATTTTGATTTACATCCAAGAGATGGTAAATATGGACATGCTGCTAATTTTGGTATTTCTGCTACTTACACTGATGAAAATGGTCAAAAATCTTATCCAGTTACTGCATTAGTTTGTAATTTTTCTAAAGCTACATCAGATAAACCATCATTATTGAAACATAACGAATTAACTACATTTTTCCATGAATTAGGTCATGGTATTCATGATTTAGTTGGTAAGAATAATTTTTCAAGATTTAATGGACCAAGTGCAGTACCATGGGATTTTGTTGAAGCACCATCTCAAATGTTAGAATTTTGGACATGGAATAAGAATGAATTATCATCATTATCAAGTCATTATGAAACTGGTGATAAGATTCCTGATGAATTATTAGAATCATTGATTAAAACTAAACATGTTAATGGTGCATTATTTGCATTAAGACAATTACATTTTGGTTTATTTGATATGACTGTTCATACAGCTGATGATATTAGTAAATTAAATTTAGTTAAATTATGGAACGAATTAAGAGAAGAAATTTGTATTGTTGAAAATGGTAATGAAATGAGTAAAGGTTATGATTCATTTGGTCATATTATGTCCGATGCTTATTCTGCAGGTTATTATGGTTATATGTGGGCCGAAGTATTTGCTACTGATATGTATTACACTAAATTTGCTAAAGATCCATTAAACAGTGTCTCTGGTGTTGAATACAGAGATCTAATTTTAGCTAGAGGTGGTATTTATGATATCAATGATAATTTAAAGGAATTTTTAGGTAGAGAACCATCAAAGGAAGCTTTCTTACAAGAATTAGGCTTGAATTGAATTGAATTAAATTGAATTGAATTGAATATTTATATACAGTTATATTTTTTTAATAAATCCAATATTTAACATATTAATTACAGTAATAAAATTTGATGCAGTTTCTAATAATTTTTTTAATTTATCAGGTAAATTAAATTTAAATAATTCTAATGAAGATATTATTAAATAAAGAAAATTTTGTAATAATTCCATTAAATTTTTTTTAATTATATTATTACAATTATTAATAGTTTTAGTTAATTTTTCAATTAATACATTATTTAAAATTTTATTACTGTTATCTTCAGTAGTTAATAAATTTAATTCCAAATTAAGTTTTCTTTTAATTTTAACAGTTTTAATTATTTGATTAATTATTTTTCTAATGGAAAGTAATAAAGTTATAAACCAAATTTTTTTACCTAAATTACCTTTATTTAAATTACGATAAATGAAATTTTTTTCATTTATTATACCTAAACTTTTCAGAAAATATAAATTATCAAATAAACTACAAACAGATTCTAAACCAATAATTAATTTATCTTCAAATTTCAGTACTGATTTATCATCTGATTTATCATTAGATAAATCATTACCAATCATTATTTCTTTGGTTTAATGTATATATAATTTTTCACAGTAATTAAAATGTTTAATTTCATGGAATGGATTCGGAACTGAACATAATTAAGCCTTTATATTTATATGAAATGAAATTAAATAGTTGTAAGAGTATAATGACAGTAATAAGATTTACTAATGGAGTTAGGTAGAACATAATAAGACGCTTATTCACACACACATATATATATATACATTTATGTATATATATATGTGTGTGTGTAAAAATACCCATATGCACACACACACACACACACACACACACACACACATGCATACGTGTATGCATGTGTATAGTCCAATAATTGTTATACTTTAATACACTTCAATACAATAAAGTATATTTTTTAATTCTATATATATATATCTTGTTTTGTATTAATCTTTAGATGTAAGTGTGTCCGGTGTAACCATGGTCCGGAAGACCACCACAGACAGACCACAAAACAAATTTTTGGAAATAGATTTGCCACCCAAAACACAAGAAACTTAAAGTACCGCAAACTACATGTTTTTGAGCACTTATAACACTACAAACAACACCATTCGATAGCTTAGATTACAGGCTATCCAATGGTGCTACTTAATAATATATACATGCTTACTTATACTTTATTATCCCTCCATACATACTCTAACCAACACTATTCTTTATATGGTCCTCCAATAAGCCTTCAACCCCCCCCCGTCGCTCACAATCTTAACAAACCTCCTGTGTCCGGCGCGACCATGGTCCCAATTGCAACACTCTTGTTTTCACACTATAAACTACTCAAACCACAGCCATTTGCACACAAGACACTTTCTCGGACACTACTTATCTCTTCATAGACTGTCCGGGGTTACCCGTCCACCCCCGCTCCCTCCAGCCAATTAAATCACACTGTTCAGTTTCCATTTTTTTTTTCAAATAAGTTTATGGGCAACTGTCCGAATTTTTCATTTTTATTTATCACTTTTTGCGTTTTTTTGCAAATTTTTTTAATTTTTTTTAAACTTTTTTTTTTAAAATTATTTCTGGTCACATGAAAGGCACGTGACACATCGGCATCTCGTTTTGTACGGACTTATCACGTGTTTGGAATTATAATTATTTATTGGTTTTAATTAAATTCACTAGGTATTTAATCCATACTACTACTCTCTATTGTATTATAATAATAATAATAATAATAATAATAATAATACAATATATTCGTTACACATTTGAAGCCTTTATTGCGCATCTCAAATACACCTATTATTGAGAAAATAAAAGTAAACTTTTATTTTCACAATAAATTGCATTAATAAAAATTAAATTAAATTTTTTACAACATGGCTTTATCTATTAAACGTACCTGTTCAGAATTAAACACAAATTCGTTGCCTGTGAAAAGAAGAACTTTTGGATTTTCATTGACTAATTCAAACTTGAAAAATGAAAAAAGTTTCTTCTTGACTTCAAAACAATACAGTTCATCAGATGATGATGATGATAATGGGAATTTAGATTTTAATAAAACAAATAGTTTTACACATTTAAATCAGTTCCCAATTTCTAATGAAATTGGAAATGAAAATGAAAATGAAATTGAAAATAATTATAATTTTTTCAATGGAAATAGTAATAATAATAATAATACATTTGATGATATTAAAATATCACCAATTAATCAATCAAGATCAAATTCTTTTACAAATTCAACAAAGAGAAATTCTTCATTTTCTTTGAAAAATGATTTAATTGCAAGAGAACGTTGTTTTGATTATATTGTTCAATGTATTGACGAATGTTGGGCACGTTATTGTAATACAACATCAAATGCTGAAGCTTTAGTATATGGTGACAATAATAAAATTATTAATTGTTCTCCAATTAATAATATGAAATTTAAATCATTTGATAATCAAATGATTTCCAAATTATCAAATAATAATAATAATAATAAATCTTTAAAACTTTCTGATAATGATTTAACAGAAGTTGAAGATAATGAAGATTATTATGATGATGATTTTAGCGGTTATAAATCAGAAGCAACAAATTTAACAGAATATGAAACTGATAGTGGTTCAGATTTTAGAACTGTTTCAAATTTACCAGATTCAATTAAATTACAATCTTTAAAATTAAGATTATTAAAGGCAAAAGATGATTTAGAACAATCTTATGATTCTTTAGAAATTGAAGATTGTATTGAATTTTGGAGACGTTGGGATATGATTAAATATAATGCTGTAGAAATGATGGAAGAAGATGATGATGATGAAATCATTGAATCTGCCATTGAAGAATTAGAAATGGGAAGGAAATATAGGGACTAAAGAAGTTGAACTTCAAGTCAAATTTAAAGTTAAACAAAAATAATAATCATTTTTTCAAATAAATTAAAAATGAAGGGAATTATTTTTTGTATTACAATAAGGATTTATATCAAAAATTGCAAGCACAGGGAATTACTTTTTTTATATCATAACTATCAAAGTGCTTAGCTACTATTATATTTGGGAAGTGTTATTGAGGGAAAAATCAATACAATATTATTTTGATCTTTTTTTAAATATATATATACATATATATATCTTTTTTTTAAATTAGTACATGCTTATGTATCTATCTATGAATTTACAATAAATATACATATTTAAAATTTAATACCAAGTTGAAACATTATTTTAAACACTTCTTAATAACTTGAAACATCAACTATTTTCAACCTTTATGCTTATTATCCTCTATATGTTTCACATTTTATATGTAACATTATTAAGAAGAAGATGCGAGATATCAAAAAAAAAGTTAATTATTTTGAAAAATAATGTGAAATTGAAACAATTTACAATTAAAGAGTTAGTTGTGTATCATTGTATATAAAGGTGAAGATTTTATTCCCAATTGGTAGTTAGTGTGGTTAGCATTAGATTCCTATTACTTTTTGTTTGATTTTATTTGATAAAGTCAATCAAAATATCCATAAAGAATCAATTAAATAAAAATGTTTAGGGAAGAATTATATTCAAGTAACACAGATCCAGAACGTAAGGGTAAACACGTTAGCTTCAAGCCTAGCAAGTCATTTCACAATAATGACTTTTCCAACAATTACATTCATAAAGGATCATTACCACAGAAGCACGTTTCCAATATAAATAATACAGTTGATGGATATCCTAAATTACAAAAATTGTTTGAAATGAAGGAAAAGCAAGTTTCTCAACATGCAACAACACCATTTGGTTGTAAAGCTAATATTGATCAAATGGTACCTACTTTAAATCATTGGATTCAAAAGGATAAATTAACTTTTGATGTAGTAATGATTGGTTGTTTAAGTGATAATCAATTTATATATCCTTTATTAACTCAATTACCATTAGATAAATTAGTATCCAAACCTGGTTTCTTGTTTATTTGGGCTAGTTCACAAAAGATAAATGAATTGACAAGATTAATGAATAATGAACTTTGGGCTAAAAAATTTAGAAGAAGTGAAGAATTAGTATTTGTACCTGTAGATAAAAAATCTCCATTTTATCCAGGTTTAGATCAAGACGATACTACTTTATTTGAAAAAATGCAATGGCATTGTTGGATGTGTATCACAGGTACAGTAAGAAGATCCACTGATGGTCATTTGATTCATTGTAATGTTGATACTGATTTAAGTATCGAAACAGAAGAAACTCGTGATGGTGCTGTACCTTCACATCTTTATAAAGTTGCAGAAAATTTTTCAACTGCAACAAAAAGATTACATATCATTCCATCAAGAACTGGGTTAGAAAAACCTGTAAGATTAAGACCAGGTTGGGTCATTATGAGTCCTGATGTTATGTTAGATAATTTTACATCAAATAAATATAAGAGTGAAATAGCAAGAATCGGTAATAATATTCCAAGTAAACCAGAAATTGAAAATCTAAGACCAAAAAGTCCAATTCAAAAGGCCCAATAATCAAATATTGAAATAATATGTCATGGAAAGACATATAGTATACCCTATTTAAATTGCATAATCAATAAATATATATAGCATAATAAAATTTTTAAAATCAAAATCTTTTGTAAGTATTTTTTAAGACCATGATTTTACAAGAATAAGACTTAACTACTTTAATAAAGAACTATTAAGGCATTAGATCATTTTATCTGTGGTAGAAGGTTTTGTTTACTTTTTGGAGTTTTTTTGTTTATATTTTTATTGTTATATTACTTATTTATCTAATATGTAGTGCTAAGTTTAAATGTTATCAGTTAGAAACAAAATATAAATAATTACAATATTTTTTTAGATTGGACTAACAAGTACATGAAAGAGCATAATATTGCAATTTAAGATTATTATCAAGTAAATGGTACTGATTATATTCTTTCATATCATTCAAATAGTGAAATTGTTAAAAAATGGAAAGAATATCGATAAATTCATGAATTTTTACTATAAAATCATGAATTTTCCAGTTCAAAATTACGAATTACATTTGAGTAGACAATAATATATAATGGAAATACATGCAGTTACCATATCATGTACTTATTTGGTTAATTTTACTCGTTATTGCACAATTATTTTAATTTCTGTCACTGTCCAATGACACCAGGAAACCGAGATACTAACTTTGGAAGAAATTGGTTTCCAGAGACAAGGTTTTAAGTATAGTAATCTAAAACATTCCACAATCATAATCTCTTGTTACTTTGAAGATTTAACCAACAGGAACCCTTTCTAAATGTCAAAATTATTATAACACTGATTTTTTATGAAATGACTCCTAGAACCACCAAAACTTGTCCTATAAATTTCCTAAAACCACCAATATGTTACTTAACACTAGTATAACACTTTAATAGCACTTGTTCCCATAATTTAAACATCATCCATCATAATCTTGACCAGCTGTATGGCATATTTAAGCTGTGAGTCGTCACTTTTCAGAAATCTGGAACCACCGCTGGCCGGGTAAAGCTCATCGAATAGTGAAAATTTTCTTTAAAGCCAAAAAAAAAAAATGCGATGAGCTTAATTTAATATATAGTGAAAAGAGTAGTAATTATTAAAGAATCTTATCTTAATTGATTTTTTTTTGAGTTTAACATAGACCAAGAAAGTATTCCAGTGACGATATGGGTAAGACTCAAAAGAAGAATAGTAAAGGTCGTTTGGATAGGTACTATTACCTTGCCAAGGAGAAAGGTTATCGTGCTCGTTCTTCTTTTAAAATTATTCAAATTAATGAAAAATATGGTCATTTTTTAGAAAAATCTAAAGTTGTTATCGATTTATGTGCTGCCCCAGGTTCTTGGTGTCAAGTTGCTTCGAAATTATGTCCTGTTAATTCTTTGATTATTGGTGTTGATATCGTTCCAATGAAATCTATGCCAAATGTTATTACTTTCCAAAGTGATATTACTACGGAAGATTGTAGATCTAAGTTGAGAGGTTACATGAAGACTTGGAAGGCCGATACTGTCTTACATGATGGTGCTCCTAATGTCGGTTTGGGTTGGGCTCAAGATGCTTTCACTCAATCTCATTTAACTTTACAAGCTTTAAAATTAGCTGTTGAAAATTTAGTTGTTGGTGGTACTTTTATTACTAAAGTTTTCAGATCTAAGGATTATAATAAATTGATGTGGGTTTTCCAACAATTATTCGAAAAAGTTGAAGCTACTAAACCACCAGCTTCCAGAAATGTTTCTGCTGAAATTTTCGTTGTTTGTAAAGGTTTTAAAGCTCCAAAGAAATTAGATCCAAGATTATTGGATGCTAAGGAAGTCTTTGAAGAATTACCAGATGGTCCACAAAATATGGAAGCTAAGGTTTATAACCCAGAAAAGAAAGTTAGAAAGAGACAAGGTTATGAAGAAGGTGATTACTTATTATACCATGAATTCCCAATTATGGATTTTGTTGAAAGTGAAGATCCAATTACTATTTTAGGTGAAAATAATAAATTAACTATTGATAAAGAAAATTTGAACTGGAAAATTGTTAAAAAGATGAAACAAACTACCAAAGAATTCTTGTTATGTTTAGAAGATTTAAAAGTTTTAGGTAAAAAAGATTTCAAAATGATTCTAAGATGGAGAAAAGCTGCTAGAGCTTTGTTAGATCTAGATAAAGAAGAAAAAGAAGAAATCGAAGTCACTCCATTAAATGAAGAAGAACAAATTGATAAGGAATTAAGTGAATTACAAGAAAAGCAAAGATTAGATAGAAGACGTGAAAAAAGAAAGAAGAATGAATCTAAACAAAAGGAATTAACAAGAATGCAAATGAATATGCTGACCCCAATCGATATTGGTATTGAAGCTGCTAGTTTAGGTAAAGAATCTTTATTCAACTTGAAAACTGCTGAAAAGACAGGTATCTTAGACAAATTAGCCAAGGGTAAAAAGAGAATGATTTTCACTGAAGAAGAAATTGCTAAAGATAATGATATTCATATTGATGAAACTCTAGTCAGAGATAAGGATGATGAAGGTGAAGTTGATGATTTGGAAGCTGAATTAGATCACATGTATGACAGTTACAAGCAAAGAAAATCTGAAGCTGATGCCAAATTCAGAGCTAAACAAGCTCGTGGTGGTGATCATGATGATGAGTGGTCTGGTTTCAATGAATCCGATAAGAAAGAAGATGACATTGAAGATAATGATTACGTTGGTGATGAATCTGAAGTATCTGACTCTGATGATGATGAAGCTATCAATAACTTGATCAGTAAGATCAAAAGCGAAAAAAATGAAAGTAAATTAAGTAGTAAGGCCAGGATGTTGTTTAATGATCCAATTTTCGAAAATGTTACTCCTGATTTTGCTACAAAACATATTGGCTCTGTTGAAGGTATTAGTTCCGAATCTGTTGGTGATATTTCCAAGGTTTCTAAGGTATCGAAGAAGAGAAAGATTGAAGAAGTTGCTGATGCTGATAGTAGTGATGAAGACTCATCTGCTGATAATTCTGATTTCGAATTAGTTGCTAATGAATATGATGCCGAAGGACCAATCGACTCTGATTATGATTCAGAAGAAGAAAAGAAACAAACTGAAAGAGAAAAGCATTTCAAGGATATTGATATTGCTACTGTTGAAGCTATGACTTTAGCTCATCAATTAGCTTTAGGTCAAAGAACTAAGCACGATTTGGTTAATGAAGGTTTCAACAGATACACATTCAGAGATACTGAAAATTTACCAGCTTGGTTCGTTGAAGAAGAAAAGGAACATTCCAAGATTATTAGACCAATTACCAAAGAAGCTGCTATGGCTATCAAAGAAAAGATTAGAGCATTAAATGCTCGTCCAATCAAGAAGGTTGCTGAAGCCAAGGCCAGAAAGAAGATGCGTTCTGTTGCTCGTTTGGAAAGAATCAAAAAGAAGGCTGGTATCATTAATGATGACGGTGATAAATCAGAAAAGGATAAGGCTGATGAAATCTCTAAATTGATGCGTAAGATTACCAAGAACAAACCACAAAGACCTAAGGTTACTTTGGTTGTTGCCAGTGGTAAGAACAAGGGTCTAGCAGGTAGACCAAAGGGTATTAAGGGTAAATATAAGATGGTTGATGGTGTTTTGAAGAACGAACAAAGAGCTTTGAAACGTATTGCCAAGAAGCATCACAAGAAAAAGAAATAAATCATTTAATGCATTTCCTACTCATTCATTATAAAGTTAGTATAACCATGTAACATATATAAACTATCTATTTCAAGAAGAATCATCAATTCAATCTAATAATTTTATTTGGCCTCTTTTCTGTCAGGAGAGTTTTCGTTATTAACAAGATTATCTTTTTCAGATGAAGATACTCTTATCTTTCCAAATATGTTATAAAGTAGATAGATAACAGAAGCTATCAAACATATCAGGGTTGTAAATTCAATATTACTATATGAATTCACATCTGGTCTTGGAATTGAAATATCTAAAGATTTAGATTCTAAGTGTTGGAATACAGTGTTGTTTGTGAAAAGAGATTCATAACCCAAACCTTTAGCATAGAAAGGATTAGTCATTACATCATCTAAATCTGAATCACACGCCATGAACACAATAGGTTCCACATGAGTTAAGTAACTTTCACCATTTGCAATAGGTTCAACGTATCTTGAATGTAGAGTGATTTCGTTAACAGCACCGGGAACTAATTCAAATAATGTTTCGGAACCCCAGCTTTTATCTTGTAGTTTATAATCTGGCAATTCTAAATCATGCTCACCAAATAAAGCAACTGGACTTGATTGGAACTTATCTACGAATAATTGTAATGGTAATTGAGCAAACATAAAATAACTACATTTATCATTTCCCACTTCTTCTTTTAAATCAATTAATATTTTTGGGTGAAGACCAATTGGTTTTACAATATCAATTATATTTGTATTATTTTTATTGTGCAAATTTGTTGAATCAATATGTGAAGGGTTGAAAAAAACCATTGTTTTTTGACATCCATCCAAATCCTTAGTTTTTTCATCCCAAGTACATCTAAGGCCACTCATATTAATATCACTTGCATCTTGAGTATCAATATAAAACAAACCAGCTTCCACTTTATCTCCTTGATCTAACTTACCGTAAACTAACTTATGATCATTCAATAATTTTTTGTATTCAACGATTTGTAGTTTATCATCATCAATAATGATATCATAATCATTCTTGTCATCCCAATTAATATGATCGATATTTACATCTTTTGGTATATGCTCTGTTACATCAAAAGTTTCACTATGGAATGATTTGTAAGCAACAGAATCTACCATATGATCAACTTTATTTTGTGTTTCATTATTGGGATCAATATATAAATTGAATCCATAACTTAACATTGGTTCAATTGCACTAATTTTATGAATATTATCTCTAGATTTCCAAGTTATACGAGAAGAATTGCCACTCCCATCACCACTACGTTCTATAATCCATCTTTGTTGAACAATTACTTCAGAACCACCATCCAAAGTGATGTGAGTGTCATTAATTTGTAAATGAGATCTAAGATCTTCTGGAGATCCATATAAAATAGCCAATCTGCTCTTCATTTTAATCAAATTTCTCCCTTCTTTCGAACTTTTAGCACGCAAAGACCTTTGAAACTTTTAATTTATAATTCAGCCTAGCTGTCACACTGCTTAAAGCACCTCAATCACCACTATTTTAATCACTCATTAGTGCATATTGTAGAGCATATTAGCTATAGATTTTTTTTCACCATTTGAGGTTCCCTTGCTTAAAGCCTTTGAAATTTATTGAAAAAAAAATTATTTCTGAAACTTTTCAAAACTTTATTACTATCAAATGATAGTTTAAAGTAATGAAACTAATGTTCTAGACCCCAACTGTTAACGAGATAATATTGGAAAATAGCACAAATATTTAAATCTATTTTAATTTAGATTTTTAACCCAACTGCAACTCATTTTATAAAAGATTAAACATTGTGATACATTTAGTAAGAATTATTTTGAAAAATAGTCCTTAAAGTGTTTTTATTAAGTTTTGAATCACAACTCTTATACATATATTTGAACTATTTGTGGAAGAAGTGTATGTTTTGATATAGAAGAAGTTTGTCAATAAATTCCATTCGCTATAAGAAGTTTTATCCTGCCATTGACCCCCCTTCCTTAGTCAAACCAAGTCAAGCCATTCCTTTACCTTCATTTTTATAAACTATTTCTCAAATAGTCCAGTAATCAAGTATCCTCCAACTATTTACATTCACTAGATACTTCTCTTTAACAATACCAATAATGACTGATACTCAAAATTTATCTGTTCCAAATATCATGAATGATAACATTTCTACACCTTCTAAAAGAGGACATAGACATAAAAGGTCATTTGCGATTTCTGGAGATTTTGAATTTTTGAAACAACCACCAAATGCTTCTGTTCAAGTTGATCAAAATGAGCCTACGTGGTCTTCTCCAAAATCAGATTTCCCAAAATTAATATTCTCAGAAGATTCTAGTTTAGATACTGGATCTAATTTTAAATTTGGTAGACGTAATTCTGTGAACGCTAACCAAGATTCATTATTAAACTCACAAATGCCTTTACATAGTCCAAGATTTTTTGCTAGTGAAGAACCTAAATTTTCATCACCCTTTCAAGGAGTCCCAGATGCTATTATTAATTTAGATGATGCATTGAAAACAAAGCCAAGATCTTTCAGGTCTCATAGAAGAACAGAATCTGCTCCAGCAGATTTAGAAGTGTTAATGTCAGCTAAGAGTATGCAATTACCATCTTTAAGAATTGAAGAAGAAGATGCATCTGATATAGAATCTGACTCAAATAATAAAAAAGATAACATTTTACCTGCATTATTATCACCACTACGACCATCTACTGCATCTAATATTCCAGATTACTATCATTCAAATAATGAAGGTTCTCCAATTCAAATACGTCCTACTAATTTTAATTATCATAATCAATCAACTCTCACTAATAATAATAACAGTCCATATAATCCATTGAAGATTAATAAGCAAAAACAGAGATCTTACACTAGACAGTTACCAATTAATTCCGTGTCATCAACAATTCAACCCCAATCATTAAAGGAACAGGCTTCCAATACTTCGTTGTCATCGAGTTTTATTATCTCACCTGCATCATTTGCTAATACTCCTTCTAAAGAAGTTGCTACTCCAGGTACACCAATATCGTATAATTATAGGAGTACTAAAGGAAGTTCAACTAAGTTCAGTGATATAAAAGGAAGTGCAAGCCCAGCAATGCATTCATATTATCAGAGAGCTTCAACAGCAAGATTTCAAAATAATAATAACCGTAATACCAATACATTCAATTTCGAAAGTAAAACTTACGATTTTTCATATGATACTTCTGGTAATGATAACATTGAAGAAAATAAAGATACATCTAATTTTGATTTAAATGATACTATAAAAAACTGTGATAGTGAAGATAAAATAAAACTAAAAAGTAATTACAATACACAGTATATTTCAACTGAACTTTTATTAGGGGAACCTGGAGATACAGTTGATTTAACATCAAATATTTCACCTGTCAAAACTTTAAAATATCAATTTGATACTTTAACAATTGAAAGTCCAAATTATAATAAAAGTAGAGAATCAAGTAATTTATCAATATCAGAGAAAAACTCTATAATTCAAGAACCTAGAAGTGTTAGTGATACTGCTGTTATCATTAATAAATCATTAAAAAATAAAACCAAAAGAAAATCCAAATTCAATGCATTTATGAGTATATTCTCAAAAGACGACTAATTAACCAATAATTTTTAAGATACCCCCCTCTCTGTAGGTTCCTTTATTTAATAATATACTGAGTATAAATTTATTAGAAATGAAAATACTCTTTTTATATAACTAATTTTCATATCTAATTTTTAATTAAAATAATTATAAAGTTTATTAATATTAATAAATTATTATATTATTATATTGATATTATTTATATAAAGATATCAAGTTAAAAGTGGAGGTATAAAAAAAAATTGAATCTATCATTTGTCATCATAAAAAGCTACATCAAACTAATAGTTGTATTCATTAGTCTTTTGATCAGCAGTATTTGGGAAACCACATTCTAGTAAAGCAGCATCTAAAATGTGAACATCTTCCTTAATCTTGTTGTAAACTTCTTCGTCCTTGGCTAAAACTAAACCAGCGTAAGCAGTACCGTTGAAATCAATATCAATGGATTTAGCAGTAGCGCTAGAACGTGGAACAATACACATCCAAGTCTTAGTCATCAAGACGTTGTAACTTCTCTTACCTTCTAATTCTGGTCTGTCATTTTCCCAATCTTGGAAGAAAGTTAAAGCTCTTTGCAAACAAGAGAAGTAACACATAGCTAGTAAATCTTCATCGACATCATCAGAAGATTCTGGTAATGGAACGGTGAAATGAGCAAAAGAAGTCATTTTACTTTGTAATGGTTCAGTTCTAACATTTGGTAAGAAATGTTCCTTACCAGAACATAAAGAATCTTGCAAAGTAATGAATCTATCAGGTAATGGAATGAATTGTAAATGCTTATGTTCTTGAGAAGAACCACTTAATGGACCAGAGTTAAAGAACATCATATGTCTAACTTCATCTTCTTTATCCATTCTGTTGATTAATCTGTAAGCAGTGACTAAATCCTTTGGAGTCAAAGCAGATGTTTGACTCTTAAATTCCTTAGTGACCAACAAAGAGTGGTTATTAACAATTGGATATTTGTTTAATAATAAAGTGTAACTACCGTCATTTTCAACATCATCAATGACAACTAATTCCTTGGCTGGGTTTTCAAAAGGATCAACGGTAGAGTCACTCTTTTCACCCTTCTTTTGTAAACTTGGAGCATGAGAAACAAAGAAGTTCATGTTAGTTTCATTATCCTTAACTTTATGATTAACAGTTTCAGTAAATGTTAAATCACCATTTTTCAAAGCTTCTTGATACTTTGATTCGATCAAATCTCCCACATTTTTAGCAACCATATTGAATATTCGTCTAGTTTCCACAACGTTATAGCTATCTAGTCCTTAAGGGCCAACCAATACACACCAATTGCAATGACAACTGACAATGTACAACTTCTTAAACTACTTAAACTACTGCTAATGTGGTATAAAGTGAAAAATTATTCATCAACGCAAAATAATTTTTCACTTTTCCAATATTTGAAAAAATGATCAATGTCATCCATTGAAATTAAACAATTAATCCAATTAAAAGCTGTTGCAATGGGTGTTATAAGGTCAATTGTCTACTTATAACTATTGTAATTGTGGTATATATTGGTTTTTATGAAGTTTACCCAGTTTCTTGAGGGCAGATTAGTGAGTTACACGTTGAGTAACGACCATTTTGTGTTGTAGTGAGAAAATGTTGGATGTATGCCTAATTAATGGCTTTTAAATAGATTAATGTTATGTACTCTTGCATGTAAGTTGTATTTATGATACGTTTGATGGTTCTAATTCATGGTGAATTGCTCAATGGGAGTGATTGACATGGAACCCTGCTGCCATTGTCTCAAAACTGTCTTTCTTTGTCATCAAATTTTGTCGGTTTCTTGAACGAAAGAGAATCTTTAAATAAATCATTAGCTTTTAATTAAATGATTGATCATTGTAATGGTTTCACAATTGATAAACAACTAGTCAGTGGTACTCACTTGGTATTTGATTATTTGAATTGTCGAGTGTATTAGTTGAATCAATCATTTACTGGAATTTTCTTTCATTTGGTTTCATCCAATTAATAAAATCAGATACATTTATCAGAAATGATTAATATGATAGAATATCCCTGCAATTATTCTAATAGACTGTTTACTGTTGCTATTGATATTGGTGGTTCATTGGCAAAAGTAGTCTTCTCACCAATTGATAGCAATCAATTGATTTTTGATACTGCAGAGACAGGTAAGATAAAGCAATTTATTAATCTATTGCATTCAATTGTAAAGAAATATAATTTTAATAATTATGAATCTACTCAAATAATAGCCACTGGTGGTGGTGCTTATAAGTTTTATGATTTATTACAATTGGAATTCCCAAATATAAAAAGTATATCAAGATTTGATGAAATGGAATGTTTAATAAGAGGTTTAAACATGTTCATTCATGAAATTCCTGATGAAGTATTCACATATAATGATCAAGACGGTTCAAGAAATGTACTGTTACCACAAGCTTCTTCGACAGAGGAAGATTCAATATATCCATTTCTTCTTGTAAATATTGGCTCTGGAGTTTCAATATTAAAGGCTGATGGTCCAAATATCTTTAAACGTGTTGGTGGTTCATCATTAGGTGGTGGAACTTTATGGGGGCTTTTATCTCTTATTACAGGTGCAAAGACTTACGATGAAATGTTAGATTGGGCTCAACATGGTGATAATACAAATGTTGATATGCTTGTTGGCGATATTTATGGTTCAGGTTATAATAATATTGGTTTGAAATCAACGCATATTGCAAGTTCTTTTGCAAAAGTTTTCCAAGATAGACTTACAACTTCCATCGAAGATGAACAAGAAAATATACAGCCTAACAGTCAAATAAATTTAAATAATAAAGAAACGAAAAATATTGCATCTTCTACTTCTGAAATTGCATCAAGGAAGAAGGGAAAATTTAATAATGAAGATATTTCAAAGAGTCTACTCTATGCTATATCAAATAATATTGGTCAAATTGCATATTTACAAGCTAAAATTCATAATGTAAAGAATATTTATTTTGGTGGTTCATATATAAGAGGTCATTTAACAACAATGAATACATTAAGCTATGCCATTAATTTTTGGTCAGAAGGTAATAAACAAGCATTCTTTTTGAAACATGAAGGTTATTTAGGGGCAATGGGTGCTTTTCTAAGTGTTGTTGAATGATAATGATTAATAATGACCCCATATCTTCCTTGTTATTTAACTAAAATCGCTATTTATAATTAATTTATAAAAATGTATATATACTTATACAGCATTCTTTAAAAAAAATTACTGCAGTTCATTTAAAATATCTTCCATTATTTGATAAACCCCATAATTACCTAAAGGTTTTGAATATTTTGTTAATAATTGTTCTCTTATTTTTATATTTTCAGTTAATGCTTTTCCACTATTTTCATAAACATGTAGATTATCTACAGAATTGCCACTTTGATTTAAATCAATAATAACTGTATAACGATTTGAAGCATTAAATTGAAATTTTTTAGTTTGTGGATACACTTCTAAGTTAATAGGAGTTGTCCCATTTTGTGTTACGAATCTTTTTTCCCATAGATTAATTAATTTTGTCAAAGTTGCACCAACTTCATTTATTTTCCCATTATTATTATTAATCTTTAAATTTTCATTTGATTTATTATTTTTCAACTTACCAGTATTGTTTTCTATTTGTTTTAATTCATTATCTAAATTATTTGACAAAACTGCAGTTTCTTGCAATGATTTCCATTCATTATAAGTTTCTTGAATAGGATCATTATTAAGTAATACGTTATGTTTTACATTATGTTCATGTTGTAGTTTTTCTTTATTATCTTGTAAACTTTGAAATTCAGATATCATTTCCCAGCAATTTTCTAAGATATCAGTAGCTTCTAAATACAATTCATTGATTTGATCCTGTTTATTGGCTAATTCTTTACTTTTATCAAATATTTCCTTTTTAGCTTGATCAATTGCATCACGATTTGTTCTTAATATAGTATTTTCGTATTCTGCCACTTCATTTTCTAAAGCTCTATATTTTGGATCATCTTTAGATTCCAATTGTAACATATTAGTGGAGGAAATTGTATATCTTAAAAAATAATCCAAAGCTTCTTGTTCTAAATGTGTCATCTTCAATAATTCCACGAATTGATTTAAATCGGTTATCTTTCCAGCAACAGAACTTGGATCGATAACAAATGAATCATTTTTATTTTGATCTTGAACCTCTTCACTGGTAATATTAATGAAATCGTTCTCTTTGCTCATTGTAGTAATATTTTGGGTCATTTCATGTAATGTAGATTGGAATCTTTGCTCTTGATCAGCCAATACTTGATCACTGGATTGAGCAATAGTTTGCTCTAAAGTTTTCACTTCATCTTTAAAATATTGAACAGTATGAAACTCCATATCTTTCAAAACTATTATAAATGATAAACTGTGCTCTTGAACTCTCAATTGTACTAGAATTGAACAACAATATCACCTTGTTTTACATGCTTTAATGTAATGTTTATATACTTTGTTTACTGAAATATTTCAAATTTCGGCAAGCCAAATCGATGAGCTTAAAGCTTAAAACTGTTAAATTATAAAGCTATAAATGTACTAAAATAAATGGTGATATACAGGTATTTTAAAAATCTATAAAGTGCTACAGAGTGTAGCAGTTGTTCATTAAATTGATATATTTGAGAATATTTGAGAAAAAAAATGCAGAAAAACAGTTTGAAGTTGAAGAGAAAATAGTATTTGACTAATCTGAAAAATTTTGTAATTCTATTCCTTCGTCACTTAGATAATCTTGTCTTAGCATGAATTCTTCTTCATCATCTTGGACTCGAGGTTGTTCATCTTTGGTGGAGTTCTTCAATTGTACTGCCCAAAGTGTGCTACCGACAATAAGTATCATACCACACCAGGACCAAATACTTGGCCAACGTCCCCATAATGTAACGTCCCAAAAAATGGCGTAGATCAATTGGGTGTATTGCATCAGAGTACCTCTACCTGCACGTTCTCTTTGAATACCCATTGTCAATAGTAATTGATAGAAAAATCCACAAAATCCTAAATTGCAGAATAGTAACCATTCCTTTATAGAACCTGGCATTTGAAATTTCATGGATGGGATTGTCATGATACCAATGAAGGAAACTATAGTGGTAACAAGAGCAAAATAACTTACACTCATGATTGCATGTGCTCTTTTACCAATGAATCTAATGACAATGTAAACACTACTAGCACCGATGACACCAATTAAACCCACTATCGATGCAATTAACCTATCACCTGGATTTGTTGATTCAGAACCATTAGATTCACCTGAAGAAAACGTTTTGGTACCAAAAATGAAAGCAGGTCTAACGATCAAGATCACACCGATCAAAGAAGCTAAAGATCCTGCAATTTCATATTGAGTGATTTTTTCACGTAATAATATCCAGGCAAGTATAATAGTAACAGAAGGTGCTAAGAAAGTAATCAAAACAGCATCACTCACTGATAGGTACATCAATGAAAAATACATACAAAAGACACCAAAGAATCCCATACAACCTCTTAAGAATAACCATTTTCTAATTTCAGGAGGACCAAATGGTACATGTTCAATTTCTGACTTTCTCCAATACATAAATATCAAAGTGCCCAAATATGTAATCGACATTCTTACAAACAATACTTGTAACGGTTTAATTCTATTTTCAATTGATTTTGTAGGATCTGTCTCTAACACTTTAATCGATACTACCATCATAGCATTGAAAAAATATCCCACAGAAAGTAACACTAACCCCAGATTATCCTTTAAATATTTTTCTGTAAACCTCTGTACAAAACCCTCATTAGCAACTGTATCGTATTCATCTACCATATCAAATGAGTTCTCATTATCAATCATTGAATCTGTAAAATCAATCGAGTCATTTTTATTAGCAGTAACCATCTTTACATGAAAATTTCACAATGTAGTACTTTTCAAACAGTAAAAACTAGCAAAACTCTACTGACCAACTACTAACTGTCCAGTATAAGCAGGTACCTAACCCTTATATACTTTTAACCTCTTGTCAGACACCTTCGATGACTGTTTTATAGTGAATATTTCACAAATTTCTAAGCTCATCGGCATTTTTACACAGTTAATAGAGCCTTTATTGCAAATATTGCCGTAATGAGTAAGACCATTGCATTGAAACTATGGCTTTTATTGATGAAGTTTGTAAGATGAAGAGGGCCTTAGAATGGTGTAAGAGTATGAGAGTTATTTATTGTTACATTGACTTGTTTTTAAAAGTGTATATATTTTTTATTTATGGCCAAGAAACTAAATTGAAGGAGAGGGATGCTTATTTTTTTGGTTCTTCTGATGCCTTTCTGAAATCACCACCACCATTTTGCCATAACCATAGTGCATCGATGGCATAATTTCTTACCGTTAGATGTGTTGTCAGTCTTTCATCAGCTGCTTCTTGTAAGGATTCGATGATATTGCATTCTTTACATAGATCCCATAACATTGAGTATATTTGATTCATGATTTCTTGAGTGGAACCATATTCATTATATGTTTCGGTGCTAATTTCTGGTACTAATTGGTAATATGTTTGTTTACCCATCTTGTATAATATTCTTCCCAATACTTGGATGGAGATCGATCTTTGTTGAGGGAATGTGGATCTGGACAGTCTGGCTAGTTCAGGGATGGTATAGCCTGCCAATTGCGGATTTTGTGAATGATGATGTAATGCTGAATGAGTAGTGGATTTAATTTCTCTTGTTGGTGGCACTAAATTACCTTTAAAATCAAATCTTAAATTGGCTACTTCTTGAATTAAATCAGATTGAGAATCTGTATTTTCATCAACTGGTTTCATCCATTCTAATTTATCAATTTCTTTTGGTAAATCTGGGAAAAATTTCTCATGTAAATTAGCATCAAAATTTGGATCATTTAAATCTAATTTTTCATCAATTTCTTTATTTTGTTTACCCTTTGGATCTGTATATTTGATGAAATGAACATCACTCATTAGTTCTTCGTTTGTCATATGATCAATGTTTTGTGCCATTTGGAAATCTAATGGTGCAATATCATCAACATCATCGAATTCTAATGGTTCTTCTGTTTCAGATTCTTCTTGCTCCTCAACGTATTTACTTTTATCGTTATCATCTTTCATTTCATCATTAATAGATAATTTATTTAAACCTAATGCATCATCAACTTGCTTATCATCTAATCTTGGCAATTCTGCTAAATCATTAGTACCACCAACCCATGTACCTGGCGCACCTTCAATTTCTGCAAAAAATGGTGCAGGTTCCCCATCTTTACCTGATCTTTGATTAATATTCTTTAATAAGTTTTGAATCAATTTAGGATCCAAGGATTCCAATAATTCTCTTCTTTCTTGTAAAATTTGTTCTTCTGACATATTACTAATAGTGTTAATATTTTCAGTATGAATAGATTCAGCCTCAGATTTGCCCCTGACTGCACCCTCCACTTTCTTCAACTTAGGTTCTGGACGTTGTTCCTGTTTAGCACGAGCAGCTTTAGTCCTTAAACGTTGCTTCCATGAAGATATCTTCTGAGGTTTATACAATTCTGGGAAACCCTTTGCATTACCAACGATATTAACTGAATCTTTCTCAGTAGACGACACATCGTCCAGGTTTTTTTCCACAATATCACCTAGCAAATCCATTCTTAACCAATTTAATATATTGGCCCCAATGTAGAACTTCCCCTGTACCTCAGTAACAAACCTTTAAATCCAAATCTTATACCATCTGTTATAGTGCCATTATTAATAAAAATGGTTAAGCTCATCGATTTTTTCCAGCATCAAAAATATGGTCACTTTCAACGACAACAGTACTTTATAACAGTGAAAGTAATTATAATATGGTTATTACAATGGTTCAAGACAGTGTTACCAGCCTGAGAGGTATCCATGAGCCATCTAAATGAGAACTACGACTTAATTTTATTATTTATTGTGTGGAACTTCCAAGAGTATGGCAAATTTGGTGGAAATTTGGTAGAGATTAACCGAACAAAATAAAAATTATTGTATCAAGTGAACTTCTTGGTAAGATGGGGATACAATAATTTAGATATAGATGCATGTATTCAGAACCATCATGTGTGAAGTGATACATACCATATATGTTTCCCTTTAACTTTCATTAGGGTTTATAACGGTAGTATGAATCGTGTCACAGTACCATCAATATTTTGTGGCTAAAGTACTAAACAATATCCACTGTTTAGTATCTTATTTCACTAAAAGTACTTTATAAACCATTAAAAATTATGATTTAATGTATCCATAAATGTATTTACTTAATATTTACTGAATTTAAGAATTTCTAGAAGGGATTACAGTGAAAACCAATTCAGTAACGTTATTATTTGTTTAAAGAAAACATTTATTCTGCTAATTAATTATAATTCGATATTATCGAACATTGCATATATAATTGCTGTCCTTTTTAAAAACATATAACTAATTATATTTAACCCCAGTAAAGGAAATATAATGACTAACGACATTTACCATTGTGTTAATCCATCAACTCTTTATTCAATTCAAGAATGTGTTGGTAGAGGAAATTTTGGCGATGTTTATAAAGCATTCGATAAGAGGAAAGGTGAGATAGTTGCTGTTAAAGTAGTTAATTTGGAACATACAGAGGAAGATATTGATTTGTTGGCTCAAGAAATATTTTTTTTAAGTGAATTAAAATCTCCATATATTACAAATTATATTACTACAATGACAGAAGATGTTTCAATGTGGATTGTAATGGAATTTTGTGGTGGTGGCTCTTGTTCAGATTTGATTAAGACAGCTTATAACTCTGGGTTACCTGAAAATAAAGTTGCCTTTATTACAAGAGAAGTTTTAAAAGGTTTAAAATATTTACATGATCAAAAGAAAATTCATCGTGATATTAAAGCTGCTAATATTTTATTAACTGATGAAGGTTTAGTTAAATTAGGAGATTTTGGTGTTAGTGGACAAATTAGAGCTACAATGAAAAGAGGTACTTTTGTGGGTACTCCATATTGGATGGCACCTGAAGTAGTTAATAAAGAAAGTGATGGTTATAATGAAAAAGCAGATATTTGGTCATTAGGAATTACTGTTTATGAATTGTTAAAGGGATTACCACCACTTTCTAAATGTGATCCTATGAAAGTAATGATCAATTTACCAAAGAGGAAACCACCAAGATTACATGGTCATTATTCAGAAATTGCAAAATTATTTGTTTCAAATTGTTTAATTAAAAATCCTGAAGAAAGACCAAGTGCAGAAATTTTATTAAATGATCAATTTATTTCAAATGTTAACATTAATAATTTGAAAAGTGATATTGAATTAGTTAAGAAAAGGAAAATTCAATCAAATTATTCAAAGGCACCAAAATTTCATTTACAAGAAAAATTATATAATAATTCACAATATGAATTAACATGGGATTTCAATTCAATTAGAGAAATAAACACACCAACTAAAAATCAACAACTAACAAATGAATTAATTTCAAAATCAAGTAAGACTGACAAAAGTCCAACTACACCTTCATTAAACATGCAAAGTCCTTATATATCTGATAATAGGCAATCTGAGACACCAATAACAAATCCAACAACTCCATCATTCAGAAAGTATAATTCAAATAAAAATAATAAGCAAGATTTAGTAATTGAATCTCAAATGATTGTTGATCCAGAGACTTCTAATGATCAATTATTTAATTTAAAAGAATTTGATTATTTGAAAAATGTCATTTCTTATAGTTTTAATAGAATGAATGAAAGAGCTCATGATAATGATACTAAATTATATGTTAATCAAATGTTAGATAATTTTAAACAAACTGAAATTAAAGTTCCTGGTTTTAGTGAAGTGCTCATTGAAGAAATATCTCTAAGAATGAATTCTATCAAAGACTTTTTAAATAAATAATATCTTGCCTTTAATAATTTATTTATTCAAATAAAGACATTTCAATTACAAATATAGTTCCATTCATTCACCTCATTGCATTGTTTTGTGATCATTGGTTAGTGTATTCCAATATTTATATTTACTGTCATCAATGTTTTGTGACAGTAAATAAGAATATTGTAATAATTTAAATTAAAGTATTTAAGAAGATAAAAATATAATTATTGTAATTATCTTGAATAATATTGACTTATTTAATAATATTTATTCAAGTAATTACATATTTAAAGTCATTATTAACAAAACTATGAAATATTTATCATTACTTTTACCTGTGTTAACCACAGCAATTTCTATTAACTATGAAGGTAGACAAGATTCAATCGATGTCCAAGATACTGATTATCTGAAAGAACAAGGTAATCAATGGTCCAAAAATGATATCTTACCACATAATGTAAGACCAAACTTCCCTCATAATGAAAAGAGAGAAGTTGATGATTATGATGATTCAAATTTTGATTTATTAGATGATGACATTAAAGTTGAAGCATATAAGGCATTTGATGCAAAGATGTTTGAGAAAGCTTCTCCTGTATTAGAAGTTTGTAGGAAGGATCTTACAATTATTCAAACAAGAAAAGAATTGAATGACTTACAAGTTCAATGTGAAACGATTATGGGTTCAATTCATATCGTTAATTTTGATGGACCTGTAGTTAATTTAGGAAATATTGAAGTTATTGAAGGAGATTTAATAGTGGAAGATAGTTCAGAAATTGTTGGTATTGAAGGTAGAATCTTAGAACGTATTGGTGGTACATTTTCATTACAAAGTTTAACATCATTAGTATCATTGGATACACCACTATTATATGAAATTAAGGCAATTGATTGGAAAGTTGTACCAATTTTAAATACTGTTGTTTTAAGTAAAGATATTGATGATATTAAGAGTATTATTATTTCTGATACATCATTATCTGTTATTAATGGATTTGATAAAATTGAAGTAATTGATGTTTTTAATATTAATAATAATAGATTTTTAGAAAGTATTTCAACAAATATTAAAGAAGTTAAAACACAATTTACAATTCATGCAAATGCTAAAGAGATGGAATTAGATATGCCAGAATTAACATTTGCAGAAAATATTACTGTTAGAGATACATCAAAAGTTTCATTCCCATTATTAGAAAAAGTATCAAGTTCAATGGAATTTATTGAGAATTTATTTATTGAATTAGAATTACCAAAATTAACATCAGTTGGTGGTACAGTTGGTATAATTGAAAATTCTAATTTAAAGAAAATTGATTTAGGTAGTGTATCCCAAATTCAAGGTGGATTAATGATATCAAATAATAATAAATTAGAAAGTTTAGATTTCTTACCAAAATTGAAACAAATTGGTGGTGCAATTTATTTTGAAGGTAAATTCCAAGACACTGATTTCCCAGATTTAAAATTAGTTAAAGGTAGTGCATATATTAATACAAATTCTGAAGAATTAGATTGTAATAAATGGACAACACCAATTAGTGGCCGTTCAATTATTAGAGGTGGTAAAATTAATTGTACTTCAGGGAGAAAGCAAAAATCTATTAGTGTCAATGAAGATGGTGAAGTAATCGATGGTAGTGAAGTTACTACTGAAATCAACGATAACACACAAAATAATGATAAGAAAGGTTTTTTCACAAGAGCAACTAATGACAGTTCAATGACAAAAATTTCAAATTTAATTCTTTGGGTTTCTTACATTTTCTTGGGGAGGCTATGCATAAACACAATCTTCCAATGAATCATTTCAGTATAATAACTAGATAGTTTGCCATAATTTAAATAATTAATTAGCTACATTTAATCATATTGGGTATAAATTTGTATTTGTCATTACTATACATAGTGGAAATATTTTTTTCCACCGACGGATTTATTTGAAATTTGTCAAGCTCATCTGTTTATTAATTCATTGAAAAGTTTCAATGATATAGCAATTAATTACAATTGTTTCTTGATAGTTTATATGTAATCTAATCAGTATCCCCTCAAGATAGTAGAGTATAACAGTAATGGTGCCCGTGGAAGGAACTGTTCCTGAGCAAGAAGTGACGAAGTCACCGGATCATAGCTCAATTGACATCGATGATGTTGATAATAATAAAAATGGTAATGACAATAATTTATCTTCAGTTGAACCAAATGATCATTCTGCCCTTGAAAAGAATGGTTCTCATATGAGTAGTGACCATCATTTTGTTGAACATGATAATGCTTCCAAAAGACCAAGAAAGAAGAGGAAAACGTTCAGTTGTGATGTTTGTAGAAAGTTTAAGACAAGATGTAGTTTTGAGCCATTGGTTGGTAAGTGTCATCGTTGTAATATGTTGGAGATTGAATGTTCTTTAACAAAAGATCGTGAAGATGAAATTTTAGCAGCTATTGAAGACTCGTCCAAATCAAATATACTTTCAAATAAAGTAATCAATACAATTTCAACAATTTCATCAAATGTTAATGATAAAGAAGCATTAGAAACTGATAAAAATAAATCTGTAATATCAACAAACCCATTAACACATACATTGAATAATCGTTTGAATAGATTAGAGGAAAAATTTAATAGTTTGGATAGTAAGATTGAATTAATTTTAATGATGTTACAAGGTTCATCTTCTGCTGCTCAAACTGCAAAACAACTCACTCCTATATATCCAACTAAATTAAACACTGAAGATGAGCGTTTAAGAAGTGGTATTGACGGCTATACAGTAGCAGAAAGTAATTTAGGAATGCAACATAGTGATATATTAAATGAGTCAAATTTAAAAGAATTAAATTACGATAATAAGAAAGATCAATTATTCGATGGTATTAATTTGAAAGAATCTCCACTGAAATTAATTAATGATATCGATGAAAGATTATTTCCAACAAAGGCCTTATCTGAAAAAGATAAAATAGCACAACAACAACGTCCATTTGTTGTTGCAAGAGTTAATTTTTTACAATTTTATGAAAAAAATAAACAACTATGTCATAAATTGGTCAGAGAATTCCTTGTTAGATCACATTTTTGGATTATCCCTGGTGGTATTAAGGAAATCGATGAATCTTACGCTCATCAACATTTATTTATTACGAGTGTTTTCACAATCATTGCTATGAGTTTTGATGATAATGAAAAATACGCTGAAAAGCAAGAAATATTATATCCATTAGTGGAAAGATTACTAACAAATACATTAACTATGTTTGATCAGTTAACTGATTTCGATATCGAAGCTATCTTATATTGTTGTATGTTTCATATCTCTAGAAAATCGAAACGTCATAGACAATTAAAATTTAATTCTCTGGTATTGAGTAATTTTGCCATCTATAGTTTATTAAATGTCATTGATTTCCATAAACTTAAAGATAGAGTACTGATTAAAGAAGAATATAATTCAACTGATTTATACCACTTAAGAATTTTAAATTCTTTAACTGCATGTAATCTTGAATATTCCATTAGTTATGGTAATGTCTCCCCACAAGATAAAATGTTAATGGAGTATAATAATTTAACTGCCAAATTCCCACAAGCTAATTTTGGTGATGATATCAAGATAAGTGAAATTAATTTGAGTGATACTGTCAATTCAATTTTTTTAAATTTTAGATCATACTATAAAACTACCAAACAAGCTTTCATTACAAGTAATACACTAGAAGAAGAAAGTGAAACCAATAAAGATGAAGCTGGGTTGATTATATTTCCAGAACTAGATTACTGGTTGAAGAATTGGGAAGAACTTCTATCAAAAGATGGTGCAGGTATCTTACTTTTTACTTTTGATTTCTATCATATCATGATATGTAGGTCTTTCATTTCTGAATTCTTAAAGAATATGCAAACTTTGCCAAAATTTTTAAGTAGTACACTTCTGACTATGAAAGTACATTCATTTTCATTACTAAATGGATTTTTAAGATTACCACCATCTCTTATTAGAGGTGCACCAATATTCACTACACATGAATTGGTTTATGCATGTCTTACTTTGTGTGATTTCTTGCATTGGTTTGACTTAGATGAAAGACAACATGTATTAAACATATGTACAAGAGTATATTGGCATTTAAATACAATTGGTGAGAAAATGAATGATGCTACAGACAATGTTGGTAAAATTATTAAATCTATCATTGATACAAGTAAGAGAAGAGCAAGTTTAGTAAATTTCCCACCACCTTTATCACAAGGTTCCAGTTTTAGCAGAAATAATGATCATGTCTCTTCTAAACCTTCAAAGAGCTTAATTACTGAATTTGCTGGTGCCGCTTCACCAGAGAGTACACATTCAGTAACATCACATACAAGTGCAGTCGATACTGCACCAGGAACTTCAATTATGCCTGATGTTGATCAATTTAATACATTTGAAGATTTTTTCCAAGACTTCTTTGACAATTTGAAGCCAACAACACAACGTATTTTTTCTGCTTCTAAACCAAATAAATAGATAGATATTAATTTTACATAATGATTCCAATGACAACTAAAATATAGGACTTTCACAATTTTCGATATATTTTAAGATTAGTTTTGGAACTTCTTCTGTGAGACTTTCCAATGATTGTTGATCATTTATCTTATTACGAATGCTTGAAGAAGAAATACGTGAATACTTCTTATCATTTTGAAGTACTATAATTTTGGAACCCCAAGACGATGGGATATTTGGTTCATAGTGACCTTTAGAAATATTTATAGGATATTCTAATTGATTAGACTCTGGAATATCGTCGTCTCTTGTTAAACAAACTAATTCAGTTCCTGACATGAAATCATCTAATGCCTCAGATGGTAGTTTTGGTAAATAATATTTTGGATTAAATATTCTGACTATTGTATCAAACCCAACTAAATACGTAATATTTCCTCTATAAAAACCCACATTCCTAATACAATTACTTTTATCAATAAATTTACCATATGTTGTCAAACCAACAGATACATCGATTCCATTTTCTTTCAAGATATCACCCAATATAGACATCATTTCGAGCCTTTTATCAAAACTGGCAGGTTTTGGACTTTTATCTGCATTATTCACTGAAAGTAAGAGCAACAAATGACAACCAAAATCTTTATAAAACTCAACTGTTTTTGATATCAGGGAATAATGTCCTATATGTGGGGGATTGAATGAAGAATCCAAGATTAATAGTTTTTTATTCTCTGAACATTGCTTCTTCCCATAAATGATTTCAAAGTCTAAATTATTCCTGGAAAAATTCTCATAAACATTCAACATTTGGCAATTCATTGTATTTATATTTGATAAATCAGCTAGTGGGGTATTATAGTATCTTTTAAGAGTAAATTAAGACTAAACAATTCAATATATCTATCTCATCGATTTTTCAAATCTGATTATTTTATATCGGACTAGTAGATATACAGTGAAATTAGCGGTTTTAGTATGTAATATGAAATTACTTTGAGATATATATACATGCATATATCTACGCATGTCGATGCTAATGAACGTAAAAAATATACAATGGAACCTATCTATTTAATGTCATAATCTTAGTCCCTTACCATCCAAAGAGATTTCAATTTTTTGGAAGTAACCTTTGGACGTAAAAATAGTAAAATTGCGACCATGACTACAATTGTAGTTAGTAATTTACTCTTTTCGAAAGCTGGACTCATTAAATCAAATTGAGAAGATGGTGCAAGTCTAGTGCAGAAAATATCATGGCCTACATCACAGACAATGCTAGTTGATTCCAAATTTGTTATGGAGGTTGATAATTTCGAATTTTCACCCATTAACAACTTTCTTGAATGACTAATTACAAATTGATCATTGATAGGGATAACACTCATGTATGGAGTAGCCATGAATTCTTTCTTATCAGTGTCACTCATCTCACTTTCTTCAATTCTTCTAGCGTTGATAATGAATTTAGGAATTGTAGTGATTTGTCCATTTTCTAATTCAACAATCAATGCTTTACTTGTAATACCAAATTTTGTATTAGATAATTGTATTTTTTTAATAATTTCTGGGAAGATATATGATTTTGTAATAACTTCCGGTTTGTAAATACCATCTAATGGATCAAACTCAATCGAAGGATCAGATACTCTTGTATTCGGTGTAATAGAATCATATAATTCAATCACAGCAATTTTTTGTTCTGGAACTTCATCTAAACTGAAGTATGTATAAATTACCCAATGTTCACCAAATACCATATTGATTGGTGCTTTTAGAGAAACATTGCCAGTGTGGACTTGAGAATGTAATAATTCACCAGTAACGGTATCAATAATATTGATATAAAGGGTTCTAGTTTCCTTATTCAGAACTGCATAACTGGCAATATTTGGATACATATATTTGTATAATACAGTTCTGTCTCCCAAAATGTTACCAATGCTAACAATAGGAATTTCTGCTTTTGAAGCAAAAGAAACAATTTCTTCTGAATCTTCAACATTTAAGCTCCACGTTTCTTGAAGTTTACCATTATCCATTAGCATATGACCAAATACTCCTTTTGAATTGTGATCAACAATATGAATTTGGGAGGATGAGTCAATCAAAGTTTCAGTTCTTATAGTGGATACTTCTTTGGTATCATCTTCATAGGTGACAAGGTACATCTCACAGTTTCCAAGTTTATCAACAGATTTGATACTACCATTTAATTTACCATTTGAGATAAATATTGGATTTTCTTCACCAACTAAATTGTAATAAGAGTATGAACCATTCTTGTATACAACTAATAATTCACTGACGTTTTCATTCCAATCTAAAAACATAATTTTTGAGTTAGAAAATTTTATCTCCCATATTTTAGAACCATTTTTAATACTTAAAGCAGAAACAATTCCTGAATCGGTACCTACTATTAAAAGTTTTGAAATACCAAACTTCAAAGATTGCCTAGCAGCAATAATTTCTGCGTCCTCAGTAGATTCTGAAAACAACAAATTAGTTACCATTATACCTGGTGAAAAGCCACTCTTTCTTAAATAATTAACGAATCTTTGGTAATCTCTTTGTAATCTAAAAGCGTAAGCTGATAGAGGGTTAGAATATAAACTTTCAGTAAATAGTTCAGTAGATGCTTCATCCAATGCGAAATCTGGTAATGTAACATATGTATGTGCTGAGATATCAGTCAACGTTTCATCTCTAGACCAAGTATTAGCCAAAGAGCCATTTTCAAATGATTGAAATTCATATTTCATTTCTTGTGTTTGATATAGTACTTTCAATTTCCCAGCAAAATCAGTCTTGACGAATTCAATAGAAGAATATCCATCTTGTAGATCAGCATGGAATAATTCTAACTTAGAATCATAATCAATTACTTGTAATTGATTTTTTGAGAGCTTGGTACCCTTCATATTAGCAGAACAAGAAGAAATAAAGTTTTTTGCTTCAAAATTGCCCAAATCATTAGAAAAGCCAAAACTATCACTGAATTGAATATAATTATTTTCTGAGTCCTTTAAAATCATTAGATTAGTTTCTTCATCTTGCATAACATCAATAACATTTATATCTAATTGATTTCTAAGTATAACAAGACCATTTGTTTCATTAACGTATGAAATCAATGTATTGCCATCCATTTCTGAAAACAAAACCAGCTGGTCTTGCTTAAAATTTTCAAGTACACACTTGTATTTACCAATATTGTCCAAATGCCAATCATTGATAAAGGCTTCATCTAAGAATACACCTTTCACAAGAGTAACTTGTAAGATTGTAGCAAAAAGATAGAGCAGGAACTTCATTTTGGATAGTTTCAATCCCAATTCTTCAATGACTAAATAAATGGTTACCTAATCGAACAAGTGCCAATAACAGATCCTATATATTACAAACAAAAACGACCAGAATCACTAAACATTTCAATATATCTTCATATAAATCTATATATTTAATTTCAAATTTCTAATGTTAAAGGCTTTCCAAAAGCCTACTATGAACATCAGTTAATACGGAAGCCTTGAGTAAGCAGTTAATGATGAATTGACAAGGTCAATTGCCATCAAAGAAGTGAACATACAATGTCTAGAAGTAGTCTAATTTTAAATTGATGTATTAGATATGTATATATTTGATATGGAATTTTTTTTTTATGTATTTGGTGGCTAAAAACCTCCAAAAAATGGAATCAATCTGGATTTTATGATTGGGTTGATTCTGTTTCATCAGATTTTTTTGCTGAAGCAGGTGGAGGTATTGGAATAATTGGTTGTTGTTCTAATTGCGATTCATCAGTTAGTTCATTTAGATTCATTACTGTAGGCAAGAATTTAATGCTTAACGATGTATCCAATGCAAGATTCATCCATGGGTTATATAGGGTCCATATTTCTTTAAAGTCAAATTCTTCAGGGGAAGAATGATCAGTATCCATGACTATACCTCTTACTGGAAAACCATTCCCCTTATAAATAACTGGTACCTGTGTCTTAGTGTCAATAGTGTCATATTTTTTGACAATTTCCATAGTGTTTATGGTTTTCATACGATTTTCAGAATTAGTAGCAATTATGTCTTGTAATTCTTCTTTAGAATGCACAATTTGTGTTTTTAAAGTTTTGGAAATCACATTTAGCTTTCTTCTTTTTTCTAAAACTTCTGTCATATCTAGGTGATATTCAATTCTGTCTAGAAATTCTGTAAATGACATTGGCTGATATTCAATTGGACCAAACCATTTTATTATAGAGTTTTCTGCTTCTGATTGAGCTCTTACCAACGCAACACTTTGTCTTACTTGTGGTATATTTGTTGATAAGGTGTTCCCACTTGTAGCATCTTTAACTTTAATCTTGGTGGGATCAATGCCTTCATGATAGAATTTAACAATATCATTAAAGAATTTTTTGTCACGTACACTTCTTGCTTCCTCACGCCATGGGTCATATTTTAGTAGAACCATTCTTAATATTTCCAATGATGATTGGAATAAGATCACAGAACCTGCAAATAAATATAAATATCCTCTAAATTTTTGGAAAAACCTAGAGATGAAGCTCCATCTCCATTTACTTTTTGATTGGTATCCCTGTTGTTGACCTTCCATAGTGTGTGATATTATGTTTAGGTTGTTTAATTGAATATTATTAAGTTTATCAGTAACGGTTCCTTTATTGGCCATTGTTGATGCAGTTGCACTCAACGGGGCTGTGGAAGTCGATGAAGAAGATACAGGCGTTGATAATACTTTAGAAGTATTGGATACTCCCTCCGGTACAAATACATTCCCATGAGTAGTGGAAAATCTGTTTAAACTTGGAATTTCTGCAATATCTTTCTTAACAATTTTATTCATATTACTTAATTTGCGTAATCCTCTAAAACGATATACACATAATAAACCAATAGTAGTTTGCAATCCAATCAAAGACCAAGTGTTCAATTTGTTATCAGAAGCAGGAACCAAGGGCCCCCACATCTTCAAACCAACACTTGGTCGTACATAAAATCGTCTACTACCATTTGTACCATTTACAGCATCTTTGTCATTATTTTTACCATCAGGTCGATTATCATTACTAGATTTGTCTGGTGGTGAATACAATGTCATTATCAATTACTATTATACCGTTGGTTAGTACTCTGATAACTTAATTTATCTCTTTAATTCAACTTCTTTGCTTAATAAAGTCAACAGTTTATGAATTCTATTGAAATTAGCTTTTAAGCCTTAATAATTAACTAAAAATCCATATTTAAGTATGTGGTGTGAGGATGTAACACTATAAAAGGAGTAATAACGTTATAATAACACTCTTATTCAATGATGTTTATAATATTGTATTTGAATTATATATATTATCATTACCTGATGCTTATATATTTACATATATGGATATTCTTTAAATTATTTTTGGATGCCATTATTATAGTTCATCGTGAGCAGCCTCATTTTTTTGCTTTTGTGCATTAGCAACTTGTTGCTTTCTTTGTTCTTCTTCTTGAACCTTTCTTTGTTCTTCTTGAACCTTTCTTTGTTCTTCTTGAACCTTTCTTTGTTCTTCTTGGATCTTTCTTTGCTTTTCCTCTTCAATCTTTCTTTGCTTTTCTTCAGCTTGCTTTCTTTCTTCTTCTTGTTGAGCTAAAACACGAGCCTTGTAAGCATCGAATATTTCTTGACCGTTAATACCATTCTTACTATTAGCACCAACGAAAGCCATAATAGATTCGATACTTTTACCACCTTTGTGGAAAACTGGTTTTGAATCTTTACCTGCTGGGAAGAAGACAAGAGTTGGGAAACCTTCAATATCAACACTAACAACGTCGTTGTTGAAAGCATCAATATTAGCAATTAATAATTTTTCTTTTATACTTTCGTCTTCATAGAAGATGTTAGCAATTCTAGAGTATAATGGAGCAAGTTCAGAGGAAATGTTACACCATGGAGCATAGTACATAACCAAAACATCTTTATTTTCATCAAGGGCAAATTGATCATGAGTGGAACCAACTAATTGATAAACAATGGAGTCTTGTTCTGGAATATCTTGAGATCTAATAATTGGTTTAGCGGTACCAGCAACATATTCTTCAACTAATTTAGTAATAGCATCCTTATCAATCTTTAATGGTTCAGTTAATTTGTTATAATCTTCATCTTCCATTTGTGGTAAAATGTATTTTCTGTTCTTAGAAATATTGTGAATAGCAAAAGCTGGATATTGTTCCTTCATTTCTAGGTTTACACGTGGAGTATCGAATGTGTTAATATCAACACCAACAAAGTTAACTTTGCCACGGTATTTTTCACCCAATTCATTGAAGAATTGAATATCTTCATGAGCTTCAGTGGCATTGTTATACATGTAATAAGCAATTGGAACACCTAAATCGACATAAATCGGATAATTATGAACATTCAAAGAGCCGTAAACTGGTAAAGTTTCCTTTCTAACCCATCTCATGAAAGCATCATGATCGTTTAAGAAAACTAGAACATCTTCACTATTAGAGATTTCAGAAATTTCAGGTTGACCATTTTCACCAACACCTCTATTAACATAAAGATCGAAGTTGGATACCTTTTCTCTGTTAAAGGAAACAAAAGTATACATATCACTATGTTTTTCAGCAATGTGATAGAAACTTTCATTGAAGCCAATAGCACCATTATCAACAATAACTGGTTGTTTTGAGCCTTTCAATAAGTTTTGTAGAACAGATTCAGAATCGATAACTTTAACATGAGCAGTATCAGATTTTAAAATGGTAGCAGCCATACCATCAGTGTTGGTAGGGCCAGTTATATCAACAATATCACTAGAGTTATTGTTTCTAATCATTTTCAAAGTTGGATAAGCATCGATTTCAAATCTATCACATAATTCTTCATTGGCAACACAATCAATTTGACCAATGGAAATACCTTGAAGCTTCAATTTTTCAGCAGCACCTTCCAATCTTTCAATGATTTTTTGAGAATGGATACACCATGGGGCATAAAACTCAGCGACAACCATTCTATTGTTTGCAACAAACTTATCAAAATTTTCATTATTCAATTCAACAACTAAATCTGCTTTGGTTGTTTTACCATCTGGTCCGGCCAATACATTAGAAGCCAACAAACCAACTAACAAGGACAAAGCTCTCTTTCCCACCATTGCAATTAACACTCTGGATGACTCTGAAGACTTGGATTGACCTTTTAAATAACACTTTAACACTCCAAGATTGTAACCTTTTTAATAGTGTTATTTCTTTCTGAAATAGTTTCGTTGACATCCATTGAAATATTTGACACGTCGAGTGCGTGGGCCCGCACACCGCATAATGGGAGAGGTGAATATCTATACGATTTATATATAAGATATAGTGATTACAAGAACTTATATTATTATTATTATTATTATTATTATTATTATTATTTATAGATCTATTTAATTATACAGTCATGTAGGTAATGTGGATGTCCTATATTGTTATGTAGAAACCCTGTTTAGACTTATTGCTGTTTAATTGGTGGAGGAGCGATATCGTCAGTGTTTGTTGTAGCTATGACACGAGATGAATCATCTTTACCTTCATTGAAATAATTACCCATCACAGCAGAATCATTTGATGTCTTTGTAACTTTAGTTTTCTTTTTTGTGGATGCAATTGGTGGTGCCATTGATTGAGGGGCAAATGAAGTTGGTACAAATGCAGATTCTGATAATTCAGGTTGTGCAGGTTCAGATTCTGGAATTTCACGAACAACTACTGTTGGGATTCTGTGTAAGAACCCATAACCAACGTTGCAGCCTAATCTACCATCGCCACCAATGTTTACAGTCATTGGTCTTACACAATCGTGGATCTTGTTGTAAACGTACAGAATCAATTCGTGGTTTGCTCTTGATCTGACTATATCTTGCAACAGAGTCTCACCACCAGTGGCTAGCAACCCATCCTGACAACCAATGATATAATCTTCATCTGGAATTAACCCACCCACTTGAGCAGGCCCGTTAGGTAGATTTATGTTTAAGATGTGATAAGTGAAAGTGGAAGCAATCAAAGGACACCATTGAATCTTGAAACCTAAAGATTGGAAAGATTTCAATATCTCATTTTCCATACCAACGGCATTATCATTGGATTGTAAAGAAATATCTTCCAATTTGGATTCATCCTTATATGTAACTGAAATGTATTCATCTCTGAAGACACCTCCTTTAGCTGACCAAACGTTTAGTTTAATATAGTCACCACACTTATCGTTGAATAACTTCACAATCTTCTTGTAATCTGGGTAGCGGTACCCGTGTTGGTTAAGCACTATTGGCAATGGATCATCATTAATACCAACGATATAATCGAAATACGATTGCAATTGCAATTGAGTTTCATCCACAAAGACGATTCTCAACCCACTGACAGTCTCGTTGACTTTGGAATCCAACCCAGCACTAGCCTGTCCTGCACCTTCAGCGTCATCAGCGACCAACTGTTGCAATTGTGGTAATAATAAGTTTGGTGGGATAGATTGGAAAAATGCGTCTAATTGACTTGAACCTTGTGACAGGGACCAAGTGTCTTGGACACTCTGCTCCAAAGTCTTGACCAGGTTCTTGGCAATTCTAAACATACTGTTTGGCTCTATGTATGTACTGTCCTCACCACCACAAACACCAACCAACAATGGCAATAAATTCAATGATAACCTGCTTTTATTCAAATCTGTTCAATATTCTTCCAGCCATTTCCTTACTACGCCCGGACCACGTGAACTAACGCCGTAGCCAGTGATGCCTCCAGCTTGAATAACCATACTTAACACACCAACTGACTATGCTAATAGAACCAACAGTGTTCTTAATGGGATAAGTGGTACTCTTTCAATTAGCACACTTGTCTTTACCGCATCTCGTTGCCCTTACTATGCAAAGAAATCGAGAGATGCCAAGGCAAATAACATATATGACGTATTAACCTATGCTCTGTGTTCTGTAGTGAAAGCACAGTATTCTCTTGTCTTCTCTGCTCTTGTTTGCCCTGTGTATCACACCTCCTTGCTCTGTTCAGTGACACCTCTGCTATTGCTGGTGGTAGTAGTAGCAGTAGGTATGTCTTTGTGAGGTTATCCAGCCTAGTGAGAGAGGCCTCCGAGCTAGGCAGAGAGCACCCCCGCGCCCAGCCTGGGGGAGTAGGGGGTGCTCTCTGCCTAGAGAAAGGGGGTCTGCCTAGAGAGGGGCACCTTTTGGACCTTTTAGCGTGGGGGAAGGTATATAAGGAGATGGTGTTTGGCAAAATAGTGAATAAATTGTTCAGTATTGACTTTTATTATCATTGTTTGTTGTTATAAGTTATAATTGAACACTGAGTAGTGCTTACATTGCTATAGATATAATATTATACTGATTTGAGATGTCGTTTGACGAATTGCATAGACATACAGCTGAAACTTTAGCTAAGGAAGTCGACCAAATTTGTGATGAATTTGTTGTTGATGCTGATAAATTAAAAGAGTTGACTGAGTATTTCATTGAGTCCATGGAGAAAGGTTTGGAACCTTTGAGTGAGACTCAAGACGAGTCCACTGCCAAGGGGTTGCCCATGATCCCATCGTTTGTGACAGGCAAGCCAAACGGTACTGAACAAGGTGTTTTGATTGCTGCTGATTTAGGTGGTACGAATTTTAGAGTTTGTTCAGTTCATTTGGAAGGTGATCACACTTTCAAGATGAAACAAATGAAGAATAAGATTCCGGAATACTTGTTGGATGATGAAAATGTCACTTCCAAGGATTTATTCTCTTATTTGGCTAAACGTACTGCTGTATTCTTTAGAAGGTATTTACCAGAAGTTTTCTCTCAGACTTCTGACACTACAGTTACTTACAAGATGGGATTCACTTTTTCTTATCCTGTCAACCAAACTTCTTTGAATTCTGGTCATTTGATCAGATGGACAAAAGGTTTCCATATTGCCGATACTGTTGGTAAAGATATCGTTCAATTGTTTCAAGACGAATTGGACGAACAAGGTTTAGGTATGATCAATATCGTTGCCTTGACTAATGACACTGTTGGTACTTTCTTGTCCCACTGTTACGCTTCTGATAACACTGATTCTTTGGCCACTGGTGAAATTTCAGAACCTGTCATTGGTTGTATTTATGGTACAGGTACTAATGGTTGTTATTTGGAAGATATTGAAAATATTAAGAAATTACCAGGTGATATCAAAGAAAAATTATTACGTGAAGGTAAGACTCAAATGGTTATTAACACTGAATGGGGTTCCTTCGATAATGAATTGAAACACTTGCCAACCACTAAGTATGATATTGACATTGATCAAAAATTCTCTCCTAATCCAGGTTTCCATTTATTCGAAAAGAGAGTCTCTGGTATGTATTTAGGTGAAGTTTTAAGATGTGTTATGGTTGATTTACATGCTCGTGGTTTGATTCTGAATCAATACAGAACTTATAAGCAATTACCTCACAGATTAAAGACTCCATTTGAATTATCCAGTGAAGTTTTATCTCATATTGAAATTGACAACACTACAGGATTACGTGAAACTGAATTATCTCTATTACAAAGTTTGAGATTACCAACTACTCCAATTGAACGTGAACAAATTCAAAAATTAGTTCGTGCTATTTCACGTAGATCTGCATACTTATCTGCTGTCCCAATTGCTGCTATCTTACAAAAGACAGGTGCACTGAACAAGAGATACCACGGTGAAGTCGAAGTTGGTTGTGATGGTTCTGTCATCGAATACTACCCAGGTTTCAGATCAATGATCAGACACGCTTTGGCTTTATCCCCAATCGGCCCAGATGGTGAACGTAAAGTGCATTTATGTATTGCTAAGGACGGTTCTGGTGTTGGTGCTGCCTTATGTGCCTTAGTTGCTTAATTTCAACATTCTCAAAGGTACATGAACACTGTTTAATAGATTTTTATAGTTCCGTCTTCCTCACAACTTTACATTAACAAACTCTGACGATAATGAACAACTTTCAACTCATTTTATGACATTATCACTGTTGAAAGAATGAAAAAAAAATTTATATCACATATACGTTATTACATGAATTATTTCTATATACAACCTTTTTCATAAGGGAAAATTAGGCCTATCACAGTTCTAAACATTATATATATATATAATTTAATTTAAACTACTTATTGATACTGTTTAACATCAATTGTAATCACTTGTTAACCATAAAGTTTGGTTTTTATAGTGACATTTTCATTTTCAAAGGGTTTTCGCTATATAAATCATAAGGAAACCACAATATAATTTGAATATACTATGATTGAGAAGCCCCTTTGGTATGTTTATAGTGAGTTATATACATGTTTAAAGTGTTGAATTCGGAGAATAATTGCATTAATACATTTATTCAAGTGATTTAAATTGTATTGGGTGGTTTTGAAGTGGAAGCTTAAGTTAATTTGATTCCATATCATGCCGATAACTTTTGATGAAGATAATTTAAATAACGATCCTGATATATTTAAACCGATGTATACTAGTAAGAGTAGAAGATCTAGAGGTTCAGTGGGTACAAAGGATATTTCCTTTAAGATTGGGGCCGGTAATCCAACTACTATTGAGTCTGCAGGAGGTATCTTTGACAAGACACAATTAACAAAATTGCTAATCAATGCATTAGGGGAGTTGGGTTATGAGAAATCTGCTATCACTTTACAAAAAGAGAGTGGTGGGGTACAAATAGAATCTTCTATAGTTCATGATTTGATAGATTTAATAAGAACTGGACAATATGAACAGATTACTCTAAAGATTATGTCTCAATTACCATTGAAAACAAAATCAACTATATTAGCTGGTGTTTTTGAAGAGAAGAGTAGAAGAAGACAAAAGAAGAAAATAGAAAGTGATATTATTGTTTCAGAAAAGGTAATCTCTAAGATGCAATCAGAATATGCTATCTTTGAAAATATAGTAAATGATGTTACAAATAAACTAAAATATTCTAAAAAGAATGAGGGCACTTCGATAGTTCCTGCAGATATATTTTATCTACGCACTTTAGCAGAGATTAGTTTTTTAGTCAATAGACAGATATTCTTGGAATTTATTCTAGATCAAGATAATTTAACTCTAGCGGTGACCTTATTAAGAACTGTTTTACGAAAATATGCACAATTATGGGAAAATCTGGTATCTATTGAAGAATGTTATTTTTATTTGACTGTAAATGCCTTGTTTACTCCAAGTAATCTGCTTAAAGAAATGACTACCATATTAACAAGCCCTAAAGTAACTAAAACAAATTCAACAATTTGGAAAGGAACCTTACAAAGTTCAAGAGAAAGCGTAATTGAAGAGATATCAAGTTATATTAATCCTGAAGATTTAGTACCTAAAGGACGCTTAATCTCATTGCTAAAACAAGCAGTTAAATATCAACATTCTCAGGACATATTAAATATTCTTAGTGATGATGATGATGAAGATGAAGATGGTAAGTGTTATGATTACAGTATATCTGCATCTTACGGATTACAAGGAAATCAAAAAGTTAATCTACTTCAAGATACTTTATCAAATTCTAAAAAGGTAAAATTTACAGAGGTTAAAACATTGGATCAAAATATAGATGAAATATGGTACTTACAATTCTCGCCTGATGGTAAATATTTAGCTAGTGCATCTGCAGACTCTCTTACAGACCGCAAAGTTATAATATATGATGTTGAGAATAATTTCAGTATCTATAAAGTACTAGGGGGCAATGATCAATGTGTCCTATATTTATCGTTCTCACCTGACAGTAAATATATTGTTTCTTGTCAATTCAATGAAATGGCAAATATATATAATATCCATGATGAAGGTGAACAAGTAGATATCTCAAGCCAATCTGACAAAAAGGAAACTGTTGAGTTGATTAAACCTATTGATTCATTTGTAATTCCTAGTACTACACCTCCAGGTTCAAGTTCTGAACATAGCACATCTTCAGGCTCTGTACCTCCACCAGCGAACAGTAGTAGTTTACCTAGGATTTGGTGCTGTGATTGGTTTCATACTGCTGATCAACAAGGTAGATTTGCAATTGGGTCTCCAGATAGGGATGTTGTAATGTATGATATGAATGAAAAGATGATAATATTTAGAATGGCTGGAGCTACAAACAGTATGAAAAATAGTGGAATAAATTGTATTGCTCAACAAACAGACGAGCAGTTTCCTCGTGTTCATGATATCAAGATTACTTATGATGATAAATATTTAATTTTAATGACTCACCAAGGATATATTGATGTTTATGATTTATCACCATTTCCAAAAATTTCAAAACCTGATATGATTTCATCTCCATTTGACAATTTACTTCTTACTCGAATTTCACGATTGGAAATCCAAACAAAAATGACATGCATAAGTTTACCTGTGATCAACGATGTAAATAGTCCACTTTCTTCCTTATTACTTGTAAGTTTGCAGTCAAATGAAATTCAACTTTGGGATTTTAAGGAAACAATACTTCTTCAAAAATTCTATGGTCAAAAACAAGAGCAATTCATTATTAGATCATGTTTTGGGTATAAAAATAACATTATTGCAAGTGGTTCTGAAGACGGTAAGGTGTATATATGGAATAGAATAAACGGTAATATAATTGGTGTTTTAACTGGTCATGTCACAGAAAGAGATTTGCCGAATGGAAGTAATAAAAAGTTTGAAAAGAATTGTAACGTAGTAACATGGAATCCAACTGATAAAGGACTCTTTGCTTCTGGTGGTGATGATGGTTATATTAAAATCTGGAGAATAATGAGAGAAATTCGTGAGTAGGTTGGTCTCAAATGATATGATTTAAATATTAAAACTAGTAATGGGGTAAAGATTTAAAAAAAAATATTATTAATTTGTATATATGATATTTATTATTCTGTTTAACTTCATAGCTTAATTGCATAATGCATATATTAATGACTTCGTAATTTAATAAATTACAGGCACATTAAAAATCTTTTTGAATAATTAATTTCGTATGTGGCAATGGATTATATGTAGAATATGCATTGAAATAATTATATTTCTAACAGTTTTTATATTTTTCTTGAATTTTATATTTGGAACCTTTCTTTCTAAAGAACTTCCTTGTTAACATTCTCTTGTGGATGGAATTGTGGTGCAAACTCAGGTAAAGATATTCTAAATTGTTCTAAATCACTACCTGATAATTGTTTCTCGATAACTATTGATGATAAGTTATCGGAGTGATTGCTAAAAGAAGACCAGTCTTTGGCACGGATAAAATATTTACTTAATAATGAGATCTCTTCTGGTTTAGGGTTCTCTATGGTACCAAAAGCAATTTCAATATTTGTAGTTTCATTAGCAGCAATTTCATATAAGGCAGCCAATATAATACTTAAATCACCACCAAATGACATATTAGCAACTCTATAGAATTTAGCTAGTAACGATACTGGAACGTAACCTTCTTTTGATAATTTCTCCCTTAAGAAAGAGTCTTTTATTAAATTTTCTTTGCTAAAATAATATTCTAATTGCTTAGCAACATTACTAATAGCCAATATTATTGGTTGTAGAGAATAATATGGTTGATATACATGATGGCTTTTATAATGAGAATTGGCATGGTCCCCTTGTTGGGGGTAGTTGTTACCTTGTTGGTTACCGTTATTATTATATTTCTTTCTTTGAGTGTTATTATTCTTGCTATTCTTCTTTTGTTGGTCTGTTTTTTTATTTTCTGGTTTCTTTCCATTTTCATTTGTATTTATTTTTTCATTAGATTTCTTTTTAGTTTTACTATTTTGATCTGTGTTCTTTTGTTGATTATTAATGTTTTGCTTTTTTTTATTCTTTTTTTGATTAGATCCACCATTGTTTTTGTTATTGTTTGCTTTTTTACCGTCAGAAACCACAATGGACGCCTTAATTGGTACCCATTTGGTGGATGAAGTGGACTTTATAGTAGTACTATTATTATTATTAGATTTCTTTGGGGATTCAATAGATATGGTGTGAATTGGGATATCAGTGGGCACAACTTTCCATGGAGATTCGGAAGGAATAGGAGCAGGAACTAAAGATGAATCCTCTTTTTCTTTATTAGTTTCGATCACAGTTTGTACTGGACCAGCAGATACTGGTTGGATTTCATTTTCGGTGGACATAATTTTTGAGGATTATACTGTTAACAAATTTATTTATCTTAAAAGGGGTTAAATGGAACAAAAAAAAATTAATATAAATAATAGAGCTTTTTCTCAACTTGATTACTAGTCTTTAATACTTTGGAAATAACCACAATTCATCACTAATCATCACTTCAAAGTGCTTTTAAACCTCATCGAAAAGAAAATTTTTCAAAATTATTCAATTTTATTGAGATGTTGATATGTACACCCTAACACCACATAGTTAATGCGACATGAAAATTGTGAAAAATTATTATTTAAGAGATGAGATGAGATTAAATTGTTAATTACCAGTATTAATTCTAATGGATGATGGTATTGTATGGATAAATCTGGTATTTTTAGAGTGATGAGTAGGCAGTTCAAGCGTTCTTTTGAGCACGTTGATAACTATCCAAGAGGTAGTAATTTTAAAGGAAGAAATGGATACCATAATGGTAATTCTCGAAGTAATTTCAGAAATAATTATCAAAATCAAAATACTCAAGTAGTTGCTAAGGATATTAAAGTACGTAGTCTACCGTCAAATGTTAGTACAGGTGCAAACATTTATAAGCAGGCACGTAATAGTATTGTGAATAAGTTAGGAAATGAGAAGAATTGGATTGATGAAATTGAATATTTCAAGAATTTAAGATCAATTAGTTATGATAGTAAATATTCGAGGTTAGATTTGATTGATAAGTATTTGGAAGATGTTAGTGCTAAATATACTTCTTTGAACAAGCAAAGCAGTAAGTTACTAAATGCGAAGATTGATAAATGTGATGATAGATACGTTAGTAGATTTGGTAAGAAATATCCAGAAATTTTAACATTTTTAAAAGAAACTAAAAAGAAAAGTGGCAATGGTGATGAATTAGATATGATCAAGAAAGAATATGATGGAGAGATTAGAGAAGTGAAAGATGATCATTTTCCAATTGTGTATGCTTCACCAGGTAATTCAAATTTTGAATATTTGAAAAACAGTATAAAATTATTATCAAGTAATAAAACTATTTGTTTATCTATTGATGTAGAAGCATATGAATTTGATATTGACATTGTTACAGAAATTGGTATATCAATTTATGATCCAAGAGAAAATCAAATACCTTCCATGGTTCCAATTTATAGAAATTATCATTTGATAGTGGAAGAAGCATTACCACTAAGAAATAAGAAATGGGTATGTGATTTTAAAGATTGTTATCTTAATGGTGAAAGTCTTGTTTTAAATTTAAACGAATGTGTTGAGTTTTTACAATCAATAATTAATTTTTATATGAATCCTAAAACTGATGAAGATAAGACTTGGGAAAGAGCTATTGTAGGGCATAATATTAAGGGTGATATCAATTGGTTAAGAAAAATTGGTGTGAAGATTCCATCTGATGAAAGAATGGATTATGCAGTTGACCAATTGAACGAAGCTGACAACTCAGAAAAGCAAATTAGAGTACTGGATACAGAGAAATTTTATAAGGCAAATTTTGGTGAAAAAGGTTGTTCATTAGGTAAAATATTAAGAATGTTTGAAATTCCTCATTCATTCCTTCATAACGCAGGCAATGATTCATTTTACACATTAAAGTTAATGATGTATATGACTAACATAAATCTAAGAAAAAAAATGAACATTGATAATTTAGAACATACTCAAAAGAGAATTGTTCATTTACTTCATAGAGAAAAAAATGAGGATAAAATCATTCCAATGTCATATGGTATATTAATCAATGAAGTCAATGAGAGTCAACGAATTAAAAGGGCCAAGATTGATAATAAAAGTGGTAAAAAGAAGAAAGAGCTTGTTCATCAAACAGAATTCAATGGATCAGTATGGTTTGATAAAGCTCAAAATGCATTCAAATATAATCATTCAAAAGAATTTTATTAAATATATAATCATAAATAGTTACATGAAATTTTATTTTATTTTATTTTATTTCATTATTGTTCAATTAAGCCAAGGCTTTGTCCACAGTAGCTTGTAAAGTACCAGCTTCATTCAAAGCTTGTAAATCAGAGTTACCACCGATGAACTTACCATCAATGAAGATGAATGGGACAGTCTTTTGACCAGTCAATTCAGTTAAGGCATCTTGAATATCCTTACCGTCATCCATCAAGTCTAATTCCAAAACGATAGCCTTTTCAGCTGGCACTTTCAAAGTTTCGAATAGTAAAGTTCTGGCAGCTCTACAATGTGGACACCAGGACTTGGCAGCAACATAAATTGGCTTTTCAGTAGTCATAGCCTTGACTTTTTCAACAGTAGCTTGGGAAACCATTTCTATAAATATGTGTCTGTGTATTAGGTGTTTTGCGTATAAAATATACTGATACTTTTTTATGTTATAATTAAAATACAACAGAAAAGAAACAAAAAACCAATATACCAAGGAAACTACCACTGTTTATATACCAATTGAACTCAAATAAAGGATTAGTAGTCATCCTTGTGCAAGAGGACAACTATCATATTAAGGTTTCAATGAAATTATCAATGAGACAGGTTGTTCTGCCTGGACTCCAGGCAGAACACTGCTCTTCCCCCTGCCTAGACGCCAGGCAGCCCCTCCGCCTAGCTTTTCTGCCTAGATCCAGCCCAGGCAGAGCGGCCCCATTAGTAATAAATAATTCCCATTTTCTCCTCAGAAGCACCCGCAGAACCACACCCGTATATCACATTTTTGCTGCAGAATGGCAGCTGCTTACTAACAAAACTCGCTGGGCCTGGTGCAGTTTCTTTAGTAATACACAGCTAACGGTACTTATTGCTTACCAATAAGTGGGTACACTAGTAGCACAGACCTCAATTGGTGGTCTACAGTTGACTAATTGAGGTTTGCAGTGTTAACTATGGGTAATTGCTGCTAGTTAACTGGTAATTGGCGGTGTCACGTGATTCTGCAGGGGGTGGAATATCGAAATCTGACAGTGAGAATAGCCTTGCTTTAGCAGTATTTCAGTACAGATTTGATGTATTTGAAGTGATTTGTGAGTTGGTTAGTGGGTTTTTGAGTAATAAGTCAAGGTAATACGTTGCTGTTGCTGTCTGGTTAGTGTCTAGGCTGCTTGAGAAATGGGGTTTTTAACTGATCATCAGCATACAGAGATCAGTGATATTATTGATGAATTAAGTCAATTGAAAAATTATGAAAGAGATGAAGCTAGATTTGACGTGAAAGTCGATGATTTGGTTAGGTGTATTAGGTCTAGAGACCGTGGGTTGTACAATGAGAATCAATTAGAAGCCGCTAGAAAGTTGAGGAAACTTTTAAAATATAATGACTCAACAGATGTTAAATTAAATTGTTTTAAAATTATTGATTTCTTCATTTTGAATGGGTTGAAATTTGACACATTGTACAATGATGTCAAGTTATTAACTATTTGTAAGACTTTGATTTGGAAATCAAAAAAATACCAAACTTTTTTACTATCTTGGTGTGCATACATTTCAGAAAACCGTCTACAAGATAAATACTGTTACGTTGGAATTATTGAATTATACCAAAGTTTCAAGCAAGCTGCTGTTAAGGCACCAAGAAATACCAGAAAATTCGATCTTAATGCAGAAATTCCAAAAATTAAATTGATTATTAGTGATGCATTATCAACATCAATATCTTTGAAAAATTCATTGTTACAATTACCAAATGGTTATTATTCAATTGATGATGAAACTGCAACATCATATTTTGTAAAGGCAAGAACTATCAGAAGGAAAATCTTGAGATATTTACAAGTTATTCAAACTGGTGAAATGTTAGGAAGTTTGATTCATGCAAATGATCAATTAGTGGAAGCTTTAAAACAATATGATAATTTAAGCGGATTGGATAATAATAATGACGAAAATACAAATTATGATAATGAATCACCTTATGAATCTGATGAAGAATCAGTTGAAGAGCCACCATCTAACAATAGAAACACATACGTTGATAGTAATGATCCATTTGGTGATCACAACCAAATTTAAATAAATGCATGAATATAACTTGTATATGTGAGTATATATATAATGACTTATAAATTAAATGAAAAAAAAAAAAAATAATTAATTCTATGTTATTATTTAGTTTTATATTTTATTATACATTGAACATTGATATGTTCCTTATGAGTATGGATTGAATTTTTTTTTCATTTTCATGACCTTGATTCTTTCTTGATCTTCTTTGAATTTACTTAACAATTGGTTAATTTCTTGCTTCTTCTTTTCTCTGACTTGAAATCTATAAAAATCTTCTTTAACTTTTTTGTCAACCATAGAAATTGGTTTAATCTTAGTTTCATGCTTTAATAATGGGTTTCTATTCAAAATCTTCTTCTTGATAGAATTCAAATTCTTTGTATTCTTACCCACTACCAATGTGAACCCATCTTCATCAACAATAGAACTTTGAATATTTTCCTTAGCTTGTATTTCACGTTCTTCAAATAATTTCATATGTGTATTAATGTCTTCTTTTAAGTAATCAATATCCAATGGCTTATAGAAATTGATGAAAGTCGTTACAGTTGGAGAAGTATATTCCCATTCTATGCAATTTTTTTCATTCTTATTAACGTCTTGATTATATTTTTTTAATGCATTTAAACAGTTATTACAACTGGATTCATCGACAAATTTTAACAATGATGTGTTTCTTGGAGTGTATCTAGATTCTGTCTTTTCACCAGTGCTCATCAAATCAGAAGTTAAACTAGATAAATCGATATCTTGCAAACCAAATTCATCATTATACATTAATTCTTCTAAATATGAAACGGTATCATACTTAGTACAAATATCGCTAATAATTTTTTTCATACTATCCAAGTTACTCAACAATGGCAAATTGGCAACAAAAAGGGAATGTTTCTCATTTTCGTTCTTAGATTCATGCTTCTTAATGAAAGTATAGTGGTAAGCTTTATCAGAATTTTCAAGAGCTGGGTGGTTAGGCAGCTTGAATGGGACCACTAGGAACCCATTCTTCATGTAATCAACGGAAATTTTGCTCTTACTTTTAGAACTCATAGTCAGACTTTAAATTCGCTACAGATTTGGATCGGATGAATCAATATTTAACCTTTAATACAACACTAATTGACTTATTTTATACTCATCACCAACCAGCTTTTTTTTCACTTCATCAACTTTGGCATCTAAAAAAATTTGATGTTGCTCGTAGTGTATGATGCACAGCTTAAAGCATAAGGCACACTGAACCATGAATCAATTGATTGTAAATTCGATTGTAAAAGAATTGAGTGGGTATATGGTAGGCTAATGTGGTTCAATGTGTGTAACGAATTAGATATATATAGGGATCGTCCTTGAAATGATTGATTTGAATAAATATTGGTGGGAATATGTACATGGAAAGATGACTATTCAAATGATTTGAATAAAACTATATATAGAATAATTTTATGTATGTAGTATGATTAGTGGTGGATAGTTTCGAGCCCATCTTTATCCTTAGATACTTCTTCTGTTTTTACGGACTCGATTTCCTTCATTAGTTCATATAGTTGGTTGACTTGTTCAGGAGATAACTTGTCTAAAACAGCAGATGAAATTCTTTCTTCCTCCCATTCACCTTTGCTGATCATATGCAAGTAATCTTGCCAACTGGTTAAGAACCCTACAATGTGCAATGGGTTGTCTATGTTCTTGTGCAACTTGAATTCATTCTTGACATATTTATCCCCTAACTCTTTTTGCATAGCAGGTAGGTTTCTATGCTCTCTTAAGATTTTTCTGTATAAAGGTAATGGTGGTAATAATGGAGAAACTTTACCCTTACCTCTTGTAACAGCTTTCCATGTAGATGAAGTGTGCTTTATTAGTGATGCTTTAGATGGAAACATTTCGACTTAACTGTATAAAATGGCCCTTTCCTTATGAATAGGTTTATATTGGAAAATTAACCCTAGTTACAACCAATTATAACTTTTGAAACAATGTAAAATAACAATATAACTACAAGTGTCTCAAATAGATGTATGCTTTTACTTTACAACAACAAAACACTCCCAATCTTGTTTAAATATTAAATTCATTGTAAGATTTCATTTAACAACCAAATTTTAAGCTGACTCGGTAACCAATTAGAGGTTAAATGACCAATTAACTAAAATTAAATATTTGAAATATACAATTTCTGTTTAAATGTTTGTTATATCTTGCATTAGAGTACATACAGTTTTATATAATTATATATCTGTAGGTAAATTTGTTATCATTAAATTTTTTACAGTGAGAAACTAATGGAATTAGACAAAATCTTTTGGTAATTGACCTAATTTTGACATTCTAATCTTGACGGCATTTCTGTGACCATCTAAACCTTCCACTTTGGCAACGCACATGACTGCTCTACCAATGTTTTCTAAACCTTCTGGTGTAACGTTTTGTGCAGTAATGAATTTTTGGAAAGTAGATGTGTTGACACCACTGTATTGTCTGGCATAACCATAAGTTGGTAAAGTATGGTTAGTACCACTAGAATAATCACCACATGATTCAGGGGTGTAAGCACCAACGAATACACTACCAGCATTGTCAACTAATTTGACATAATCTTCAGCATTTTCAATTTGTAAAATTAAATGTTCTGGAGCATACTTATTAGACATTTCAAAGGCATCTTCGTATGAATCTGATAAAATGATAGAACTGTGAGCAATACATTCTCTTACGATATCAACACGCGGTAGTTCATTAGCTTGTCTATGAACTGCATCTTGAATTTCTTGGATTTTACCTTCCGATAAGTTGACACCGACTAAAATAACTTGAGAATCGATACCATGTTCAGCTTGAGATAATAAATCACTGGCAACAAAGTCAACATCAGCATGTTCATCACAAACAACTAAGACTTCACTTGGACCAGCTGGCATATCAATGGAACATAAAGCTTGTGTATCATTTTGAATATGCATCTTGGCAGCAGTGACAAATTGGTTACCTGGACCTAAGATCTTGTCAACCTTTGGAACAGATTCTGTACCATAGGCCATGGCAGCAACAGCTTGAGCACCACCAGCTAACACGATTTTAGAAGCACCAACCTTGTGAGCAATGTAAACAACTTCTGGAGAAACTTTACCGTCAGATTTACGTGGTGGAGAAGCAAAAATAATTTCTTTACATTGAGCAACATTGGCAGGAACACCTAACATTAGAGCAGTACTTGGTAAAACGGCAGTACCACCTGGAATGTATAAACCAACCTTTTCAATTGGACGAGCAAATCTAGAACAAATGACACCCGGTTGTGTTTCAACTATCATGGTTTCCTTTTGTAGTTGGGCTTCATGGAACTTTCTAACATTTTCCATAGATAAATCTAGAGCGTCCTTCATTTCTTGAGATAAGCTTTCGAAGTATTCTTCTGGATATGGAGCTTCCAAAACTGGGGAAGTTAATTGAACACCATCGAATTTAGCTGTTAGTTCAATCAAAGCTTTATCACCATTCTTTCTAACATTATCAATAATTGGGTTAACTAAATTCATAATATCAGAAGTCTTTTGAATTGGTCTAGAAACAGCATTTTCAACATCAGCAGCACTTTTAGAATTAATAACTTTTAAGTGAATTGGTTTCTTAGATAAATCTTCCTTAACTTCTTCCTTTGCTTGTTGAATGAATTTTGGTTTAGCATCACCTTGTCTTCTAGTAATTTTCAAATGTTTAGCTTCTAAATTAGCTTCAACATCCTTTAATGAAACACCTTCAGCGACTAATTTTGTCATAGCAAAATAGAATAAATCAGCAGCTTCCCAAGCAATTTCTGATTTAGAATCAGCTTCAGTTAACTCTTCAGCTTCTTCCTTAATTTTAGCAGTCAATAAAGCAGAATCTTTGAATAATCTTTGAGTGTAAGAACCTTCTGGGGCATCAACGAATCTTTGTTGTAATAATCTTTCTAAACTTGATAGTCCATAATTTAATTCACCAAAACAAGATTCAGTTTCCAAGTGACAGAAACTAGATTTTTCACCTTCTTGAACAACAACAAATTTCAAAGCATCACCATCACAATCTAATTGAATAGATACTAATTGTTGAGTGTTACCAGAAGTGGCACCTTTTTCCCAAATTTCATTACGAGAACGTGAGAAATATACACCAACTTGCTTTTCGATAGCAATTTTAATAGATTCTTTAGAAGAGTAAACTAAACCTAAACAACGTTCATAAGTGTCTACTACCAAAGTTGTATATAATTTATCAGCACGATCAGTTTTAACAACAGCAATTAATGAATTAGCAATGGAATCAACAGTAATTTCATCAACAGAGACTAATCTATCAGATGAAAACCCATCGACGATGTTAAAATTGTTCTTGTATACACCATTAGCCAACAAAACAATTCTATTGCATGGAACATTGTAGTCATTAATCAATTGATCTTTAAACTTGGTATCCTTAATAAAAATGGTACTAATACCATTGTTTAACAATTCAATGATAGAATCACCATCTAAAAGGGTAGAATCGTCTAGTAAAACAGAGATTAGTTTCAGGACACCACCAAATCTCTTACTGAATTGAATAATTATTGATTTTTCAATTTTAGAAGCATCTAATAAAGCTTGACCAGTGATAGTTAGGAAAGGTTTTTCAGCAACATCACCAATTGGGTCTTTTCCATAAACAGGTAAAATAGGGAATACCATGATATATCGTGAACGTAATACGAACGCAACGCAACGAGTTCGAAAGATGAATAGTGGAATAAAGATACAATTGAATGAATCCTAAAAACTTTATATAAATAATTTATATTTTTTTTTTTTCAATAATTGTCAAAACTCAATCGCTTATATATGTATTTAATGAATATGAGTAATGACAGATCTTAGTTTAGAACATGTAACCAGATGGTAATCCAAACGTTACAATACCAGAACAATACAGTTACTAAGCTAGCTGTTGTTCAACACAAACAGAGAGAATCTCCTGCATCAATTGACTCACTTCCCACTTTATTATAGGGTCTAATATGTAATATTGCAATATTAATTGCAATACAGCGCGATTGAATATTTAATTTTAAAGTATGGCAAACAGAGTCAAGATGGTTGGTGAAGAAAGTTATTTGGTGATGGATTGAGTAGTTAGTTATGTAAGTTATTATGTAGGGTCTTAGTTGTATAGAGTAGTGTTACAGGGATTGCATTTTTGCTGTTCTTGTAATGTGGATTGGTTTAGTAGTGGTTTTGCTTGGCAAAATAAGAATATTTCTTTGTAGGTTATTAGAATAAGGTTTGTTGCTTGCTTGCGTTTTCCATTGTGGGTTGACTTAGATCAGGGGGAAGTTCGTAAGGACATTCTATGCTGTTGTGTCCATCTTTTTCACATAGTGCACACCATAGTTCTCTACCTGCAGTGACATCAATGGATTGCTGTGGTTTGAAAACTGGCAGGGACTCCATTGTTGTCGTTGTAGGTTGTACAGTTTCTCTTGGAGTATTCTCAAGTTTCTTGTTTGCTTGCAGTAAACTTTCCGTTAAGGTTTCCACTTGTCTTTTCAAATCATTTATTATTGAATCATTTTCATTATTATTTTGTATTTGGAATAATTCTTTAGTTAATGATTGATACTCTTTGTTTAAAGAATCGTTATGCATTTTTAATTGTTCCTTTTCTTTATCCCATTTGAGTTTAGCATTTTCAGTTTCCTTTTTATAATTGTTTAACTCTTCTAATTGTTTCATTATATCGTCCATATCATGGTTATTGGCAAGTTGTGGTTGATTAACGATATTTGCCTTGTTAGCGATGACACGTCTTTCATTTTCTTTGATTTCATCATGTAATTGGTCTACAACTGCAAGTAATTGTTCATGTTCAGATTCGAAATATTCCTTTTGTTGATTATTATTTTCACGTTCTTGGTTTAATTGTTCTTTCAATTTGGTAATTTCTTCTTCTAAATGTTGGGAATTATTTTCATATGTATCAATAGTAGGTTGTAAGTCCTCTAAAACCATTCTTTGTTCGTCTAACAGTTTCTTATATTGAGCTATTTGCCTTTGTTGTTTTTCAATTTTCAGTTCATATTCTTTAAGAAGTTTAGTGGCAACATTACTATTTACATCAACAGATGATGGTGGATCAATATCCATATGATCATCTTCTTCATTAACATTCTGTTGTCTTTCTCCATCTTTCATATGTTCATTCAATAAATTTTCTGCAAGACTACTTCTACTAGAGATACGTCTATTTCTTATTGGTGTAGGAGATTTTGGATCTAAGGACATTGATTGTGGAGCTCTGATAATTGTGCTACCAGTACTACCTGTACTACCAACACTTCCTACACTAGTAATTCTACTATTAGGATTACTGATGTTATTAAAATTGTTTGCAGAAGCTTGATAACCATTAGTGTTATAAATTGGTTCAGCAGGTGCTAATGTCGTTCTTCTTGAAGCAGTTAAAGATGCATTTTCTATCAAACTTGAAACTTTTTGCAATTGAATAAACAGTCCACTTTGAGGGTAATCAGTACTAAAATATTTCTTCCCTTGGAAAGTACCATCATTCTTACCAATATTAGCTAATAGATCGACACCAGCATATATTCCAGGTTTATTATCCACAGAACCAACATATTTCAATTGACCTCTTCCAACATTTGGAATTTGTATAAAACATCCAATTTTTTTCTGATATTTCTCCATTGATGTAGGTTCCAATTTTCTTATCAAACCAAATAGTAGCTAGACCACTTCAAAAATCAATAGATAGATCACAATTAATATGGATTATATACAATATATACAGATATTTAATCAATTAAAACATCAAATATTTTCAAAATCATATTTTAATATTTTAATTTCAAATTGTTCGCTATATGAAGCTTTCAATATGTGAAATTATTCAATATTTGATATATTTTACCAACAAAATACTGTTTCTAGTAGTGTAGTTGTAAGAGTGTGCATTGTGTGGGTAGTTGTATGGAATTAATTGGGGGGGATTAGATATATAACTCAATTTGAATCGAGTTTTCAGCTTCTCAATTAAGTTCTTAGCGGAGATACAGATGATAATACCATTAAGATGATATGATTTAAAGATATTTGCTAAATATTTACAGTAAAATGTGTTATTTTGGTATATAGATCGATACATGTGATTATTACTAGAATATGGTGGAAATTTACATTATATTGATCCAATTTTGGCAATGCAATGGGCAAGGGTTTAAATTATATAAAAAAACTATCCACTAAAAAGGAATTAACATTGTACAAAGAGGAGTTGTCTTCAACGTAGTAATTAGGAATTAATATTATTCTCAAAGAACAACATGAATATGTATAAATCTTGGAATATCTGTTAATGTTTTCTTCTCTTGGCACAGAATTGACACTACTTTGTTACTCAATGCTTCTTTGTATATCGAAAAGCTCTAAAATCTTGGATTCTTATAAACACCGAGACCCACTATAACATAGGTGGTGTAAATGGGCATCATTATGAGATCATTGGCTTACTATACATACTATTAAACACCATTGTTGGTAAGGCATCGCATAACAATTTGAAAATATTTTAAGGCTCATACGAAATCAAAATATTTGTTGAGATAATGATATTTAAGAATTACTAAAATTAATTAATTATTAATAATATATTAATTAGTACAAGAAGGATAAGCACAAAACTCATCTAACAATGGACACAAATAGTTTAATCAGACAGGCTCAACAATATTTGGAACAAGGTAACCATAGCCAAGCTGTGGATTCTTTAACTTCTGCTGCTAACTCAGACCCAAACAATCAACAACAATCATCCATTGAGTCTATGATTCACAAGATTGGTGAGCATATCAGTGGTAATGCCAATGGTAGTAAAGAACGTGGTATTGCTGATTCTTTAATGAGCAGTTTATTAACTAACAATAATGGCTCTTCTCAATCTCAGTTAGGCAAATTATCTTTACTATCGTCAGTTTTTGGTTGTAACAATAACAACAATAATAATAATAATAAAAACAACAATAACAGTGGTTTTGATTTAACTAGTATTGCTTCCATGTTAGGTGGTCAATCAGGTGGTAATAATTCTGGTATGAATGCTGCTTCTTTAGCTTCTTTAGCTTCTCAATTTTTTGGTTCTAATAATAATAACTCTGGTAATTACAATCAACAACAAAATTATAACAATAATTCTGCTGGTGGTTTGTCCTCTTTGGCATCTTCTTTCTTAGGAGGCAACAATAACCAATCTCAAGGTAACGGCTACAGTAATCAATCTCAAGGCAATAACTACGGTAATCAATCTCAAGGTTATAACAACCAATCTCAAGGTTATAACAACCAATCTCAAGGTTATAACAACCAATCTCAAGGTTATAACAACCAATCTCAAGGTTACAACAACCAATCTCAAGGTTACAACAACCAATCCCATGGTAATAACTATAATAACCAGTCTCAAGGTAATAACTATGGTAATGAAAATAATCAAAATCATCAATCTTCAGGTTTGAATGCTTTTGCATCTATGGCTTCTTCATTCTTAAGTGGTGGTAAACAAAATAATGAATCAGAATCGTACAATAGTAATGACAATCAATCTCACGGTTACAACAATAACCAGTCTCAAGGTTACAACAATAACCAGTCTCAAGGTTACAACAATAACCAATCCCAAGGTTACAACAATAATCAATCCCAAGGCTACAACAATAACCAGTCTCAAGGTTACAACAATAACCAATCCCAAGGTTACAACAATAATCAATCCCAAGGCTACAACAATAACCAATCCCAAGGTTATAATAACAACAATCAATATCAAGAATACGATGATAACCAATCCCAAAGTTACAACAACAATAACCAATCCCAAGGTGGTTTCAACTTTGCAGGTAATTTTACTTCCAACAACAATTAATTGTTATGATATTAATTTTTATATGTAATGTATAGATTATTAGACATTTTTAAAATATAAGAATATGCTTTTAAGTTATTATAAAGTTTTATTAAATATAAATTGCAACTTTCTAAAATAATTTAGATGAAAAACGAGTATGCAATTCTATTACAAGTTTTGTTATAGCTTTCTCCAATATTAAAGTTATTAACACCAGAAATCGACCACTCTACTCCAGAATGGACCATTATGTAGTTTTTCTTTGTATTCGAAATCTTCTTGTTTCAAAAGTTCTTCATCAAAGATTTGTCTATGTGACATTAAATCAATATCTTCAGCTTTGATAAATAAAGTCCAATCTTTTTTCCAGGTTTTATAACCTAAGTAAAATGCGATTAAAATAGGCATAGCTAGATAATTTTCAAAAAAACTTTGAGCATCTAATTTACCTGTACCAACAGGAGCAATAGCTACCCAAAATTGACCGATTAAAATTAGCATCATCATGATAACAGCATACCAAGAACCCCAAACACCTACTTGTGACTTAAAACCAACTTCACCCAAGGATCTACCTTGAACTTGCATGGCTTTTCTAAATCTGATATGAGACAAACAAATAGCAGTCCAAGTGAACAATTGGGATAACCCAGAAATGGCTAATAACCAAGTGAAAACATCAGTTTCTTTTGGAGAAGCAGCACAAAAGGCAATGATACCAAATAATGCAGACATACACATTGCCTTTGAAGGTCTACCATTTCTGTCAATGTAATCGAACCATTTTGGAGCATAACCTTGTTTTGCTAATGATAGCAACAAACGAGAACTTGAATAGAATGCAGAATTACCAACAGATAAAACTGAAATTAAAATTACAGCATTGATGAAATGAGGTACAACTTTAACACCATGTAAAGATATTGCTAAGACGTATGGAGAAGCAGAAGTTTCAGAACTACCGGAACCTAATAATTTATCAGAATCAGAAGGTACCAAAACACCAACTAAGATGATAGATACTAAATAAACCAAAACAATTCTGTACAAGACTTTTTTAGCAGCAGAAGGAATAGCCTTTCTTGGATTTGATTGTTCTGCTGCAGTTAAAGCAACGAACTCAGTACCACCATAGGCGAAAGCAGCAGTGACTAAACAAGAAACGATCCCCTTAAAATGATCAATTGGTTTATCACCATTAAATGCACCAGGGTTATGCCAATATTTACCACCAATGTAACCACTATTACCTGCACCACCTAAATTAATAATTAACCCGACTAAGAAAAATCCACAAATCATTAGAACTTTACAACAATTGCAAAAAAATTCAGCTTCAGCGTAACCTCTTGCACCAAATACATTAATAGTTATAATTAAGAAATAAAAAATTGCAACGAAAATATCAGGATTAACAGAAGTTGTCCAATATTTAATTGTCATTGAAGCAGTAACTAATTCCAATGGGCAAACAGTTAACCATTGAATACAATAAACCCAAGCAACAGCGAATCCAAACCCTGGATCTACTAAAAATGAAGGGTATGCATTAAACCCACCATTTAAATTACTGTAAACTACAGCTAATTCCCCAGCAGCTTGAATAATACAATAAATTAAAGTACCAATAATTGTATAACCTATAACTAACCCAGCAGGACCAGATTTTACTAAAGCTGAACCATTACCCACTAGTAAACCGGTACCGATACCAGTCCCCAATGAGATCATGACGACATGTCTTGGTTTAATAGTTTGCTTTAAAGCATCAGCTTTTTTCGAATTTACTTCATTTGGTGAAGTTGGTGATATACAAGTAGTTAAATCATCTGTATTAATTTTATCTGAATCAGAATCTGTAATTTTATCAGATTTTTTAAATGAATCGATGAAGTTTCTTAAAAATGATTTATTATTTGAAGTATCATTATTGTATGAATCAGAACCTAATCTACCATCTAAATCTGTTGAAATGTATTCAATTTCATTTTCATTTGATTCTATATTAAATAGAATATTATCTTCTTTATTATCATTACTCTTTATATCATTTAACTGATAAGTATCACGATTTTTACTATTACTCATATTTGCAATGTATCGATATACCTATCGATACATTGCAAGACCAAGAATAAGAACAAGAATAAGAACAGATAAATACAAAAAAAATGTACATCATATCTTTTATATAAAATATTTTTTTAGAAACTGTTATATCCTCAAAATGACGACATATTATCAATTAAAGAATATAGCAAATAATGATTTGATAATAATATCTTAAAACACTTGTTCAATTGCTATATTTAATTGCTATTAATCATTGGAATAACTAATAGATAATACCACTAATCACCATTATCATTATCATTATCATTATCATTATCATTACCATTACCATTACCATTATCAATTAATTAATCATTGCTATTAGCCATACCATACATACTATTAGGGCATAGGGTTTTTGAGTATAGTGGGGAGAATGTGATTTACAGTGCATAATTTAATTCTGCTATGTAGCAGCAGGGTTGAGCACTAGGGGTGGGTGTCCTAGGAGTAGGGTCAGTGCCAAGGGATGCTTAGAAGAGGTGTACATTATAGTGGCAAATGGGAGGGCGCACAAATAGGGCGCACTGCTCCCAGCCCTGTGCCCTACCCCTCGCTAGCATCACTCACTAACAGGGAGAGAAACCAGTTGGGTTGCCTTTGTACGGACTGTTAAGTGTATCTGCCATATGATTGGCCAGTACTTGTGGGTGCACAGGTGTTGCAAGCAAAAACAACACCCACACATACCACGCATACACGGCCCCCTCTCCGGTCCAAAGGCGCAATGTAATTTACGTGCTTCCCAAAAAGAAACGGTGCCGTGGCTAGTTCCGGGTAAATAGCACAAGTGATTAATTCAAGAATCGATAAATACTTTTACATGCTCAGCCCCAGACAAGCATCTATTATTATTATTAAATAGGGTTTCTACACAATTATAGGGCTGTAATTCCCCCTCCCCCCCCCAGAACTATTATGACCAACTGTATGTAATTTGTATGGCTCTTTAAACTCTATGAGAAACTTTTCCAGAATACTGTGCCGGGTAACGTGTGCCGGGTAACAGCACATCTCTTCGGGGGCAAATTTGAGAAGAAAGAAATCTGGGAAAAGCAAAATTGAATTTAAACAACAGTATAATGATTTGTACAAGACCAAGGGAATATAAGATAAGGGACAAGCACATACATACAAGCACGGTACAGTCAACATGTCTGATACAGGATCCCCAGCTGAAGCCAAAGTAGACATCAAGCCAGATGTCAGTACTACTGAAACCCATATCAACTTGAAAGTCTCTGATGGTTCATCAGAAATCTTCTTCAAGATCAAGAGAACCACTCCTTTGAAAAGATTAATGGAAGCCTTCGCCAAGAGACAAGGTAAAGAGATGGACTCTTTGAGATTCTTGTACGACGGTATCAGATTACAAGCAGACCAGACCCCAGATGATCTAGATATGGAAGATAACGATATCATTGAAGCTCACAGAGAACAAATCGGTGGCCATTCCATATAATTATCATACGCCCCCCACTGCGATAATGTAATATATATGTGTATATATATAAGATTGTATAACTAAATAATAATCAAACAGTAACTGTTATTTGGTATTTGGACCCATGTTAAAAAACACATCACACGCAACGAGTTGCCCAATTAGGAATTTTATTAAAATTAGCAATTTATTCGGCGGTTAACGCGTTTTCGTGTAACTTTTTCCAATGGTTGAACAATATCTTGAAATTTGTTCAATTGAAATCTTTAATTTACAATTTAAATATCACTCTTGTGGACATTTTCATATATATATATTTATATATATATATATTGGCAGTTGCTTTGGATAATATTACTAGTAGTGTAAGTGCGAACAGACGAAGTGATCATGATGTCGATGGCAAACTCTGGTAATATTACGATAAAAGGTGACACTATTGGTCCTTGGAAACTAGGTGAAACTTTAGGTTTAGGTTCCACTGGGAAAGTACAATTAGCTTACAATGAAACGACAAACCAACAAGCTGCTATAAAGATCATATCGAAGTCTGTCTTTGGCAGTACCAACAGCGCCGGTAATAACACATCGATGGTTTCATCCACACCAGATTCTTTACCATATGGTATTGAAAGAGAAATTATTATAATGAAATTATTAAACCATCCAAATGTATTGAGATTGTATGACGTTTGGGAAACTAATAATAATCTGTACATGGTTCTAGAGTATGCTGAAAAGGGTGAACTGTTCAATTTGTTAGTGGAAAGAGGTCCATTACCAGAAAATGAAGCTGTTAGATTCTTTAGACAAATTATTATCGGTATGTCATATTGTCATGCTCTAGGTATAGTTCATCGTGATTTAAAACCAGAAAATATCTTATTAGATCATAAATTAAATATTAAAATTGCAGATTTTGGTATGGCTGCTTTAGAGACAGAAGATAAATTATTAGAAACTTCTTGTGGTTCTCCACATTATGCAGCTCCTGAAATCGTTTCTGGTTTACCTTATCATGGTTTAGAGACTGATGTTTGGTCTTGTGGTGTCATTTTGTTTGCATTATTAACTGGTAGATTACCATTCGATGAAGAGGATGGTAATATTAGAAATTTATTATTAAAAGTACAAAGTGGTGAATTTGAAATGCCAGATGATGATGAAGTTTCAAAAGAGGCACAAGATTTGTTATCAAAAATTTTAACAGTTGATCCAAAATTAAGAATTAAAACAAGAGAAATTTTAAAACATCCATTATTACAAAAATATCCAAGTATTAAAGATTCAAAAACTATAAGAAATTTACCAAGAGAAGATACCTATTTAAATCCATTATCTAATAGTAATGGAGAAGTTTCTGCAATTGATAAATCAATTTTACAAAATTTAGTTGTACTATGGCATGGTAGAGATGTTAATGAAATTATTTCAAAATTAAAAGAATCTGGTGCAAATGCTGAAAAAACTTTATATGCATTATTACATCGTTTTAAATTCGATACAGAACAAGAAAATTTTAGAAATAGCCAAATTAGGAAAAGGCAATCTGTTATATCTTCAAAAGGTAATAATTCTATAAATTCTATTCATAGTAATAGTCCTCAAAAAAGAAGAAACAGAATTTCAATGATTAGTGTATCATCATCAAATAAGAAACCTGTTTCTTACAATAGAATATCAACAATCATTAATAATAAAGATGTTGTCAGTCTATCATCTTCAAGTCATACTACTCCAAGTTCCAAAAGAATTTCAATGTCATTATCATCAAATAAGAGAACTTCAAAAATATATACTCAAAGTAATAGTGGTTCCCCAACTCCTGCACCACGTAGAAGACAATCAACTCAAAACTTGGATAAATCAAATAGTAGTCATCCAATTCCTATTGATATGTTAAAGGATTATAGTGCAGATGGTTCTCTTCCAGCTCCTCCACCACCTTTGAGTAAAAGAGCTTCCAGATTAAGCAAAAGACTTTCAGTTTTACCAAATATGAATCGTGGTTCAATTACTACTAAATTAATCTCTACATATGCTAAATTAGCAGAAGATGATGATTGGGAGTTTATTGAAAAGGAAACAAAACGTGTAAGTTCAGATTTTGCTACATTAATTGATGAAATTTTCGAGCATGAAAAATATGAGCAAATTAGAAAAGAAAAAGAAGAACTAGAACGTAAAGTCAGACAAGCCAAAGAAGAAGAAGAGAGACAAAGAAGATTAAGAGAAGAAGAAGAAAATAGACAACGTTTAGAATTGGAAGCACTTGAAAAAGAAAAAAAAGCAATTCAAAGACAGTTAGATGAAGATATTGCTAATTTGAAGAGAGAATATGAAAATAAAGGAATTGAGATTGAAATGGATGAAGAAGGAACTATTCAAAATACCAGATCTGTTTCCGCTCCTGTTGAATCCGAATTAGAAGTTAACGATATAGTAAAGGAAGTTGGTAACAAACGTAATTTTTCATTACAGACGAGACCAGTTTCAAGATTAGACCCAGGTATTTTCTACTCTAAAAATGAAGTTGTTGAAGAAGATGAAGAAATTGAAACTTTAGAAGAAAAAAATTTAGATAAACAAAAGGTTATTCTAGAAACTATCAGAAGATCTAAATTTTTGGGATCTTCATTTGATATCAATAAAGAATTAGAATCTGCTAAGGAGGATGCTAAAAAGAAAAGAAAGCAACAGTTATTGAAACAGAAAGAAATTGAAGAAAAAGAGAAGAATTTATTTAATATGGACAATGGATATGAAACTGAAGTTTTGCCAAAGAATGCTACAGGTATTGCAAACTTAAAAGATTCTAGTGAAGTTGTTGAACCAAGAAAAATATCAGAAGTTACAGTTCCAAAATTTACAAGAAAATCCAAACATTTTAGTGAGTCTAACAAGAGAATGTCAGTTCTTTCAATGTATTCAACCAAGCAATCTTATACTAATTTGGTTGATATTCTAAAGGAAGATGGCATTTATATCAATGAAGAAGATAGAGAAGAAAGTACAGAGAGTAATGAACCAGAATTTATGTTTGAATCTGTTAATGACGAAATTAATGAATCAAATAATACTTCAGCAGATGCAAGAATATATGATGTTTCTGATAATTTCGAACAAGAAAGTAAACCGAGTAACATTAAGTTGAATTTTGCTGATAGATTCAAAAGGTCAGAAGATAATGAAAAAGAAGAGATAGAACTACCAGTTTTACCTCCTTTGAATGATAACAAGCCAACAGATGGTTTAGGTATCTATAAAAACAATAAAGAGAACTTGGAGGAAAGAAATCAAGAAGCTAACTTAGTTAATCTCGAACAAACAGAAGTAAGAAAACCTGAAATTGAAGTAGAAGCTCCTCTTAATAAGGTTGTTACCAAGACTAGAGAAGCCCCAACTAGAGTTAATGAGAAGAAAGCTAATAATGAAAAGAAGAGAACTAATTCATTCTTTAGAAAGTTTTCTAAATCATCTTCCTCTAATTATTCAACATCAGCTGTGAAACCTTTTGATTGCAAGTTGTACTCTACTGTCAGTTGTAAACAATTATTTAATGGATTAAATAACTTGTTAAAGGGTTGGACTAAATATGGTTTGAAAGATGTTGTTTCTAATAAGGATAGTATGACAATTACAGGTAGATTATCAGGAGATAATATTTTATCTTTGAGATCTACTTTGATAGAAATGGTTGTTTACAATGAAGGTGAAGCAAGTGTTATTGGATTCAGAAAGAAGTCAGGTTCTTCTAAAACTATGAAAAGACTAACTTCCGAAATTGAGAAGGTTTTGAGTAAAGAAGGTGTTTTACAAAAATAGTAAAACCTTTTTTTGTTGTATTATAAAAATTAAAAGCTCTTATGATGAGTGAAGAACGTTACGATTTTTTAATTGTAGTACTATATATGTTAAGCTTAATTGAATATATTTATAGTTAGGACACTGTTTTGTAAAGATTATGGATATTTATCCAGTATGTATTATAATGTATAAATTTAATATGAAAATTTTTAACAATTACCTCTTTCAGTCATAGTTATGTGTTTGTTTACTATTTTTATTTTATTGTTTATGTAGCATATGTATTATTAGTATGTTATTAATATGTACTTTTAAAGTTAAAATGTCTAAACACATTACAAAATATAAATAAAGAATTTTTTTGAAATGTTGATAATAATAAACACTAAAAAAATAATTTTTAAAAAATAACTGGTTGTTTGGCCGAGCGGTCTAAGGCGCCTGATTCAAGTATTGATTTATTTGACTGCAGATTACTGCGGGAACACTCAGGTATCGTAAGATGCAAGAGTTCGAATCTCTTAGCAACCATTTTTTTTGCATTTTATTTTTAAATATTTAGCTATGGATAGTCTACTTATCAACATGGAGACACACTAACTATGTTATTCATGGTGTTCTATTGATCATTATTTTTTTTCAATTTTAGAGTTTAAGAACTTTTTTTTTAAAAGTATTCACATTTTTTAGTTTGACAGTGGCAGTTTAAAATGAGACCGGTTTTTGGAAATGCTTTTTTTGTAAAGTGTTATAGGTCTATGAATAATTATCCCAAAATTATATAAAGTATATAAAAATAATTCTTAAAGTCTGGAGTATAATATGAGCCTTATTTTGAAGTAATTGAAACCAAAAAGATTTCAAAGTTTGTATGGCACTGAATATTACAATTTTTTTGAAAAATATTTATAGTGTGAAATATCATGGGCCGCTTAACGACAATTTTTTTAAACTGAATAGATGAGATAAAATATTTAAACTATATAGTGTAATTATTTTTGTTCAGCGAAGAAGTAGTTAGCAGCTAATAATTCTAAGTTGTTAGCAGTGGACCACTTGTGGACACCAGTAGCTGGCGTACCGTAACCCCAATTGAAATTGTCGGCAATTTTGGTAAAAGTCTTGGAATTGACATTCTTTGGTTGTTTGTATAATAAAAATACGTATCTGTGTAAACCAGTGTCTGGTGGTGGACCTGGACCAACGTACTTCATAATAACGTTACCATCTTTCAATAAAGTGGTTTTACCAGTCAATTTGATGTCAGTTTCGACGTAGTGGCAGTATTCACCGTAAGTTGGGTTGGATCTAGTTGGGGCATCTGGATCGGTCATAACCAAAGTGAATAAGTCATCTTCAGCAATTGCTTGTTCAGTATTCAATTCGAAAGAAATTTCTGGGTAAACTTGAGTTTCTGGGACACCTAATTCGTTACCTAAATCAACAATTAAGTTGTTTGGGTATTTAACATGGATAACACCCCATGGTTGGAATTCAGTTCTGGTAACGTCAGTATCGATACCGTCCTTCTTCAATTGTTCTAAAACTCTCTTGTTGTAATCCATTGCTGATAGTCTTATGATGCTTTTTGTACCAAAAAATACTAATTTAAAAGATCGATGAGGTATTAATGAAGAAATATCTTGGCAATTAGATGCATTCTTAAATAATTAATAATGTACGTTGTCGTATGTGGTGATAGCGAAACAAAGGTTACCCTTTTAGGTAAAGTGAAAAACTATTATCGCTATTAACGGGACATCAACAATAGTGTTATTAGTTGAATAACTTGTTTAAATAGATACAGTGTAATGTATATTGGTTATTAAAAGGTTGATTAGTGACAGTTTTATAGGTTTTCATGCTAGTAAGGTTTTGAAATAGGGACAAGTAAGATGCCAGTTATCAGTTTCACCGGTTATTATAAGGATGTACAAGTTGTTTTAGAGAGGAATGTTGAAACAGGTCTTTTTTCATTAAGGCCATTTATTGAAGCATTAAAAGTGTTACATGGAGGTCAAATTGATGATGAAAATGTGTTAATTAACCAATATAAGGTTATGGTAGATACAGATAGTGAAGGGCATCAATGGATCAGTGGTGAAAAAGCCTTTGAAATCATGAAAATACTAGGTATTGAAGAACAATTCAGATTTTTTTTTGAGTTTGATGTTAAGGGTAAAAATGAAGTTGAAACCGTTGACAAATTGGCAGATGTTGGTCAAACTGGGAGTATGGAATCACCTTTGAAGATTAAAGCTGCTAAACCAGTTTCGTTACCTAGTAACGATGAAGAAAGGATTAAGTTAGAAACGTTTTTACAAAGAGTATTAGTTCCTAATGATAATAAACAAATAAGTTTCCAAGAAGTTATTCAAGAGTTAGAAGTTATGTATCCTGGAATTCGTTTGAATTTCAATGTGAGTGTTGATGACCATGGTAATACACCGTTGCATTGGTTATCATCAGTAGCTAACGTTGAATTAGTGAAAGAATTAGTTGATAGAGGTTCAGATATTTTCATTGGTGATAACAATGGTGAATCAGCATTAGTTAAAGCTGTGAAATGTATTAATTCCTACGAACATGGTAGTTTTGAGAAACTTTTGGATTATTTATTCCCCTGTATTATTTTAGTTGATAATGATAACCGTACAATTTTCCATCACATTGCCATTTCATCAGGACAAACTGGTTATGCTGTAGTTTCCAAATATTACATGGATGTATTGATGGGTTGGGTGGTTAACAGTACCCGTAACCTAATTCCTGGTTTAGATTTGAAATGGATTATTAGTAACATGTTGAATGTGACCGATAACAATGGTGATACGTGTCTTAACATTGTTGCCCGTTTAGGTTGTGTACCGCTGGTTGAAACTTTGATGGATTATGGAGCGGACCCATTAATTGGTAATAAATCTGGGTTGAGACCAGTTGATTTTGGTGTTGGTGAAAGCAAATTAAAAGTTGAAAAAGCAAGCAATTTTATTAGTGGAATTAAAACTAATGAAGTTTTAAGTGAGATTAATGAATTAATTTCTAAGATCAGTGAAGAGTATGCACAAGAGGAGAATGAAAATGTTATGATCAAAAAGAAATTGTACAATGAATTGAATGAAAAAAGAGAAATCTTAGCTAACAATAGAGAGTTGTTAATCAAAGCTAAAAAATTGACTGATGAAATTGAAATATTAACAGAACAGAAGAATAATTTAATTAATAATGAGTTATATAGTATTGATATAGATGATGAAACCGCTACTGATATCATAAATGGAGATATGGGATTTGTTGTGGAAGGGATGTATTCAGTAGTGGAAGAGGGAGGAGATATTGGAGGAGATATGGGAGGAGTGAGAGTGGATATGCTCCCGG